>VWYP01007347.1:304662-396995 GCA_013400435.1 Pycnonotus jocosus | reverse complement strand
AAAAAAAAAAGAGAGAGAGGGAGTAGTTTTCTATTGGTTCAGCAGACGTTTGTGCTCTGATGTAGCATCATAAAACTTGGTGCAAGGGAGGGGAGAGAATGTACAGCTTGGAGCAGGACTGCTTGTTTTGGTAGCACACTTCTTGTTTCAATACATTAGGAATCTCCTAATGGAAATCATAAAATCCTTTTGGTTGGAAAAGACCTTTAAGGTCATTGAGTGCAGTGGTAAACTTAACACAGCCACATCCACTGCTAAACTGTGTCCCTAGATGATGCTGCATTTGTATTGGAGTGGAAGGCAATCATGGAGACCTTTTCCATGCTCTGCTAGAAGGGGAAACTGCTTAGCAGGGTCTCAATTTTTTTTTTTTTTCTCCTTTGCCTGAAAGATGCCATTAGATACTATTCTGGAAAAGTTAGTCTTATCATTTTCCCAAATCACCTGCCAGGTGTCTCTTAGAGCAGAAGTGCTCAACCAGGAGCAGATGGCCTCCCCAACCTTTCCTCTCTGTGGGGCAGGAGAGGGTCATGGATGGACACTACCTCTGGGCAAAGTCCAGCATCACTTGCAGCATAGGAAGGACTGTTGTCCTTGAGTCCAGCCAAGGGTAACTACAAACATAGCACTCCTCTGCTGCACCCTTCACTCCACCTCTCTCATTTGGAGGTCTAAAAAAGCCCCTAGAACCCTGGCCTTTCACTGAAAGTGACTGTGAAGTGATCTGGGCCTTAGTTTCAAAGTTCAGAGGCAGTGGAGAGTGGTCACTTGTGAAGGGTGATGGGAGTGTATCTAGACTCCAGTCCTGGCTGCACGCAAGCCCTCTCGAAGCAGCTCACTGTTTCCAGCTGGATTGGGAAAGCTGCTGTGCCAACTGGCTTGGTCTCCCACCTCTGACATTGATAGGCATCAGGCAACTAAAGAGCTGGCAGTAGTTTTGAGGATGGATCCTTCCTTCCCAGGTCTTGAGCTGCTGGAATAAGATGTGAGGGCTGTGGACTCTAGCAATGTAGCCAATATCTCTCAAGATTTGTACACTTAATGTTTTCTTATGCCTCTCTAGTTACATGCATTCCAGTCTGTTGGGATATTCCCTGGGAGTATGAAGAAGTGGAGAACCTTGAAATGAGATTAGTATGAGAGGAACGTGAGCTTGTGGGAAGGTGGTGGGGATCTCACTGACAGCAGACTGAAGATGATGGGTAGCACGTGTTATACTTGATGTGAGGGGAGCGTTTTGTGCATGGTCATCTCTTTGAGCCTCAGTCAGTGGCACTAACACCCAAGGGAGCATGATGCTTTTGTAGACCTACTCTGCTTAGCTTGATCTTGCCAGCAGTGTAGTTAGAGTGACAGGCTTGTGCTGCTATGGGGTTAAGAGCAGGTAGTGTGCCTGTGATCCAGAGGATTTGGTGGTCAATAAATGAGGAGTTCTGTCAGGGAACATATACTAGCAAAGAAAAATTAAATCAATGACTGTAGAAGCAAAGATGGGCTTCTTCTAAATTGCTGCAAACCTGGGGTTTTTTTGGCTGGTACAGTTGTGTCTTTCTGCATGCTTCTGATGGCTGTAGGTAGACCAACAAAGTTCTTCAGTGTGCCCTGGTCATATTTCTCCCTTTCTGGGCAGGAGGTGCTCCTTGTCTAACCAGAAAAGGCCAGGTGTTTATACCTTACTAATTTTGGCGCAGTCCCTTTAGTGTCAACACAGGAGACTGATATCCAACTGTGCAGCACTGTTTAGACATGGTGATATGACAACAGACCGTGTAAGGGTCTGTACCAGGGGAATTGTTCAGGTGTTGTTCAGTGGTTTGTTTCTCCCAATTTTGTTAAATCTTTCCACTAAAGTGGATAGAAACCTGTTAACTTAATGAATTCTTTTCTGCTTTCCTCATGATACCTGTAAATGTGGAAGCAGGCGCTTCTCAGTCTGGTTGGTGGGTGACTGTAAGTGCTTCAGCTTTTGATGCAGAAACCAGGCAAGGATGAGTCAAGCGTTTTCTTTCATTTCTGCTCCTCGGGGGAAGAGTACATTGCTCATTGCTACAGATAATTCTCTCAATACTGGTGTAAGTGAGATCCAGGAATTCACTGCTGGCTCTCTTACAGTGTCAGTTCCCAGCTCAAGGCCTTATTTCCCTGCTGCAACTGGAGCCAGGGATTTAACTGATTGCGGGAAGGGTAATGGGTATAAAAGTCCACCTTTATTTGTTCAAATGCCATTAAGTTTGGCAGAATCTCAGTCCAAAAGAGTGGACACATGATCTCTGAACATTCTGCTTTCAAATGGTCAGAAAATTATCTAGGCTAAAAAAAAAAAAAAAACAATAGAGGAGGATGGGTATGTAAAAAAATTTAAATCTACTTTCTCACGGTCCGCTTTTCTTTTTTGGGCTGACATAAGGTGCTCCTATCTTAAGTGCTGTCTTGCCTATCCCAAACATGTATCAGTAATGATAACCATGATTTTCAATGTTTTGAGTGGCAATGGTGCAGAGGATGCCTGTTGATCCTGAATTATCAAGCAGTGCTATCATGATGGGCCCTACTGAGTGCTGTGGGGTTTTCCGTAGGGAGCCAAGTTCTGCTCTGATCTGCTTCTTGACTAAAGCAATTCACATCTCCTGGCTGTGATACAGAAATACTAATAGTGGATGGGATTGGGTTAAAACTTTCCAGAACTGGGTCATCCTGTAGTTTGAGACAGTGTAAGGTAACATAAGGCTGCTTCATTTTTTTTTCTGTAGCTGAAACAATAGTGGTCTCTATTCCTTAACTTGTGTGCATGTGTCCCTGCGTAAAATATGTTATAGTGCTACACTGAGGCTGTTTGCCTGCATATTTCTTAGGATTACCTGTATTTCTAGGGAAGCTAGGGAGCAGGGGAGGCATAAGTTCCTAATAATAGCCAGATACTACAAGTTGCATAGTGTTGAGGAAAACGTAAGGCGGTTCGGGGCTTTCACATAATGCCAGTACCATGCAACCAGCTGAACTTAGTGCTGAACTTGCAGCATGGTGATAAAAAACTGTTTCAGGATCTGCAAATAATCTGCGGGTCTTGGAGCTTCTGTTTTCTGAAATCCAGATCTTAGATTTGTTTTCTGATGTGCTGTGTGTAATACTTCTGATGTAGACTCCTTGAAGCCCAGAGTGAGTATTAGCAAGTTGGGTCTTGCTATACCGTGTATGTTGCAATCATCTGGATAGATATCTGCAGTGTTCCTAGAAGGCATTGGATGAGATCCCGAAAATTTTGTAGGAGACACATTGGAATATGCCCAAAACCTGGTGGTGTGGGCTGTGCTGACCCACACTGCCAGCTCTGTGTGCATATATGCCTGTCACAAGGCATGCTATGGGAACACATTTAGATTGCGGCTTCACCTGGTTTTCCCTGTGGACAAAAACCATGGGCACAGCTGTGGCACAAAGCCAGGGGGATTTGGATTAAGCTTGTTTTAATTCTGTAGTAATCTTAACTTCCTATTTTTATTAAAGCCCTAATCTTGGGCTCCATCCAAAAGCCATTAAAAGTCCATGGAGATGTCCCACTTGCTTCCAGTGAGTGCTGGGACAGGCTGTCTGGAGGGTGCTGGGTGCCTTTGGTTTTGTTGTCTCAACCAGCTTGAGGTGCAAGCGACCTTTGCTCTGTGCAGCTTCTGGAGCCCTGTGGACAGAGATAGTGGTGTCTTCCCTGGGGTGAAGGCACATGCACTGAAAAGTTTGGTTGCCTTGAAGCAGCTCTTGTTGTCACTCCTCTGTGCACCAGCACTATGGAGCTGCCGGTGTAGCTCTCCTTGGGGAAGCAGCTACTTCAGCCGGCCACGGTCAGTGTCCATGTTGCATAAGGAGAAAAGCATCGTAGTGATTATGTAAAAGAGATTATGTAACTGGGTAATTTGGTAGTCGCCTCTCTGGTGAACGCTAAGAATAGCTTGTGAATATGCATTTATTTCTGTGATAGCCATCCACAGTGATGAAGTGCTGGAAAAAGTGGGTGCTGGGCAGTGCCACAGGGTGAAATACTTGTGCCTGCTCTGTGTGTTTGAAGAGACTTCATAGCTCCATCGCTCCTATGCTGCTGTGTGAGACATATCAGCTGCTGTTCCCCCTGGTCTACACTGTGGTGTGACCTGCTCCACAGGTGCAGTGAAGGTCTTGATAAGCCTGTGCCTTGACAAGCTCTTGATAAGGCTGTGCCAACTGCCTGTGGCATCCTTATGAGGATGTGCAATGCACAGGCAGAGCAGATGATGGAGGGAACACATGTTGCTTCTCCATGAATTGGGCCATTTTTGCTTTTTCTCTCTTCCCAGAACTGTTTTTCATGCTGAAGTTGCCAGTACCTCTTCCCCCTACCCCACCCTGAGAAGTGTCTGGGAGGTGCTGGACAATTTCCAGGATCCTGGTGAGGAGCAGGAAGGCTCATTGCCTGCTTTGAGACAACTGAGAATACCATGTGTGCTTCAGCCTCACTTTTGCATCTCTGTTCATGGGTTTATTCCTCCCTTGCAGAGAGGAAGGTGACTCATAAAAGTCAGATGCTGCCAAAGCCAGCAAGAGCTGTCTGATGCTAATTGAAGTCAGGGGAGAAACTGTGGAGGAAATGGGTGCTGCTCCTTGTAGTCTCTTAGTCCTGAGAAGGTTGTGCAGGGGTGAGCTCGGGATAGCTTGAGAGAAGGCAGGAAGCTGGATGAAAAGCTGTGGCAGGGGAGGAAGTGAGCAAAAGAAACTCCATGAGCACCAGTGGTTCATTTGGGAACATTGGTCCTGGCTCTGAAAATGTTCCTGCAGTTTTTAGATCAGCTACTGGAGTCTGGGTTGCTGCTGGCTTTTTGTTGTGGGTTTGGGTTTATTTTTAATTTTTCTTTTGTGTGGTTTTAATTTGCCATCCCATTCACTGTCCTGAAAGTACAGTTTTCCATCTTTTCTTATTGCTACAGCTATGTCTTCTCTACCTTGAATTGCTTTTTCAGCTCCTCATCTCTTGCTGCCTGAACCTCAAGCTCTTTAACCTTATCTTCAGGGTGCCACATGATCCTCTCTCCACCTACGGCTCTGACCTGGTTTCTTCCTCCTCCTCCCAACCTTGCTCTGGACCCTTCGTGGCTTAGGATGGCTTTCTTCTCTCTTTTCTCTGTTATGGATTTCATGATTTGCAATAGTTTCCACTTCCTTGGCTGCTGTGTCCCTATTTATTCTCTTTTTAAATTTTTTTTTTTTTTTTGTGCTTTCTTCTTTTATTTCTTTCCTAGGGTTTCTTCAGTTCCATCTGTGATTCAGCCCTGGCATCACCACTTCCCACGTGGGTTTTGCCTCTCCCATAATTTCTTTACTTTTCCCTACTTGCAGAAGGAAAGGGTGTACCATCTGCCCTTAAAAGTGCCTTACAAATCCATTTCCCATGTATTGCAGTTAGGTGTTGGATGCAGATTTAAAAAATATAATTTAAAATCCTTTTCCCTTGAAAGAAATACAGATTTCCATCCTGTCCCTTTTGACTGAATATCTGTTTCCTAGTGTGTTTTTTCTTGTTTTTGTATGTTAGAGGAGCGATTTGAGAGTTCAGCTTGCAGCTTCACCCAAGAATTCCCTTTGTGGAATGGGTGATTCCTTGTTGCATTTGGCTGCCCTGTGTACAGACTCCTTCTTGGTATTTATGCCTTCTCCCTTTGGTAGGGTGTCAACCCTGGAATATGCTGCTGTTGTTGTCAGGGCAAAAGAGTATTAGGAGAATGTTTTTAATAAACATATGGTTGTTGCATAATGTAGATGGAAAGTAGGCAGAGGAGACTGTTCACCCTGTGAACTGTAGAGAACAAGGGCAGACACAGACCATGGATAATATGAAATTATTTTGATGCCATGTAAATGCTCAGATGCTTAATGGACTTAATTTTTCAGTCTCAAATTACACATCTGGAAAATGATGTGACTAAAGTTGAGAGTTTTTGTGCAAAAGCATGTAAGGATGTATTAGAGCTGTTATGGGAGCTTCTGTAATGTGAAAACTGTTTAATTTGCAGCTGTACAGATACATGAAGAATAGTCCTATCTGGACTGATAGGCAACTGTGGAGTAGTGAAAAGAGAAGAAAGCCAAAATTCATGTACTGTGTTAACTTTTTAAAACTAGTGAAACTGAAATGGTATCTCATTTGCATCAATTTTAATGAAAGGTATGTATGTAAACTCCTGCCTAGGATCAAAGAAAAGCATTAATTCTTAGTTTCATGTGGATAAGACAGTTCAAGGTGCATAAGTATGATATAAGAAGGTATGAATGCAATTTTTACATTTGATGCAGAGACACCATACAAGATTTTGCTTTACCTTTGTCTGCCTTGCCAATGTCACATGCATCATGTTTAATCCGATTGACTTTAGTTGTAATGTTACATTCCTTGTTCTGAAACCTCCAGATGCAGGCTTTGACCATGTGGGTTGCTAGTCTGTGACAAACCCTGGGGCTCACCTGGAGCATACCAGTTGTATTGGATGTCATGGCAGAACTCTTACTGGTAGGAAGAAGCAGAATGGGCTCCATGTTTTGGAGTTTGAGCTCCAATCCTAATTGGTCATCTGTTCCCTTTGAAAAAAATAGACTGTAAAGGTATTAAATTTCTTATGAAGGTTTGAGTTCAGTTAAATAGATTCAGTTAAAGAGATTTCCAAAAGCAAGTCCAATGAAGGAAAAAAAAAGAGCGGTGTCTGCAAATATCCTGCTGTCTGGAAGTGCCTGATGGAGCCAAATTAATAACTTTTAAGAAGTTCCCTTTTGAAATATTCTTGCAGCAAGCTTTTAAAAAATATCTAGAGGGTCTTGAAAGCAGGAACCCTTTGTAAAAAGTCTTTCCTTCAAGCAAGAACGTTTAGACATGATGTGAAGCAAGGTTATGAGGGGGTGATTAGTACTGGGTTTCCTGATACTGCCTAGAGAAAGCTTGGCAGCCTTTTACACTGTGGTAGGGATGGCACTTGTAATCTTAGTGTCAGTATTTGCCAAGTGTTACTCTAGCCCTGCTGGTGACTCCGTGGACATCTCCCTGAAGGTGACTGCCTCATGTGTGAGGGTTTTAAACACCTGGGTCTAGAGGAAGGACTGAGGTCTGACTCTGAAGCCATCTGCAGGAACAAATGACTCTTCCAAAGAAATTGATCTTATGTCTGTGCAGGCTTGCCAGATATGTCTGGACCTGACTCTCCTTCAGCCTGACAGATGTTTTTGCAGCCATTTGATGGCAGGGACGTGTCACCTTTGTGCCTGTGACACCAACATGATGGCGACAGCTGGCAGGGCTGGCATCGTTCTGCTGGGCTGGGTACAGCTCCTGCCTGCCCGCTCTGCCTGCACCTGCAGGGACAGAGGTGCTCACGCTTGGATGCCCATTCCTAGACCATGGGCTGAAGGTGGCAAAACTACATCATGTGCCTGACATTAATACCTGGCTCTTCAGCTGCTGAAAAAAAAAAAAAATCACTGTTTTTTTCTCTTTCAATGCTTTATGTTGTTCTGGAGGAGAAATTCTTTCTTAATGATGTCCTAGACTTTGATATGTATTCTGTATTCATGGTAAAAACTTCTCCAACTATCCATCTTCCAAATTAGATTAAATCTATTTGTACGTTTATGGTATTTCTTCATGCTTTAGTCAAACACAAGTAATCAAATCAAGAACAATTCATGCTGTTACGCTTCAGAAGTCCTTGCCAGTACTTAGATTTTTATGGGAAACCAGAATTTTGCAGTTGATTGTAATGACAAAAAGTATGCTTGTCTGCCATCTCTCACAGAAGGATTTCATAGTACTTAAGCAATATTAAATAGGTCATAGCATGTTCCAGTCGCATCCAGTCCAGACGTGTAGCCTTGTACAGATGGGCAAGTGGGCAGAAAGTATTGAAAATGTCGTGCAGGGTGTTTGTAGCAGAATTAGAAATGAAGGATTTCTGATTCCTGGTTTCCTCCTCCAGTTCAATACAAGACACCTGCTTTGACTTTACTATAAACACTTTGCAACAAGCCCTTCTTTTTCATGAAGTCATAAACATGGGCACTTTTTGGAAGTTCCAAACAGGCATCTTGTCAGTGGCATGAGTCTCTACAGGCATGCGAGTGGTCTGGAGGAAAACTTCCTGGATTGGACTCTTCTTCAGGTGGAATTACCAAATTGTAATCCCAATGTTTATTCAGTGTATCCTGTAAATAGTGAATCTGAGATCAATAGATACCTCCAGATTCTTACCCTTAATCTTTTGATTTATGCGTTTGCACATTTACCACTCAACTGTACTTGTATTGGGATTGTATTCTAGATTTAATGACTTTCTGATGGTCTAATTAACCTCAGCCTGTTAGTGATGCCAGTATTTATTTGTGTAAAATATGAATTAATGAAAGTGTCCACCTGCATCTCACCTCTTTGGATAGCTGACTAAATCTGTTTAATTTATTGTTGTCTTCATAGTGCTGCACTCTGAAATACCACAGGAGCAACACTTCTGTGAGGTTCTTTGTTTTCCTTTTTTTTCTTTCCTTTTTTTTTTTTTTTTTCTTTTACTCATTGGTTGAATATGCAGTCCTAAGACAGTCTTAAAATTTTGCAGAGCTGGATCAATGCTGCTGAGTAGATTAGGTCAAAATAGAGATAACAGCCCATCAAAACAGTTTCAAACTTACAAAGACTGTTTTTGTTTAAGCACTTTCAAAAGCTAGGACATTGAAAGTCTAGGTTTACCCGTGTGATGAGAGTGGAACTTCCCTGAAAAGCTTGGCGTTTGCCCGGGGTGTGGGAGGCCAGTTTTGTCTTGTTTGTGTCCTCTGGATGAGTCCTTGAAAGAGTTCCTGCCCTAGATGGGGTATACTAGAATTGATTTATGTCAATTGGTTACATTATCCCTTTTTTCCACTTATAAAAGAAATATGTGCTAAGCTAGGTGGAAAGCTTCACCATTGCTCAGTGATTTAGATGCTCTGAGAGACGCCTGTGTTTGTAGCATTTGTTCCAATTACACCCCTTCAGAGACTGAACATAGAAACTGAAAGACAGAAAAGGGTGAGACATTAGGTCTATTGGTTACAATAAAACAGCATGGCCTTGTCTTGGGAAGTACTTACATGGGGAATTTGAGGAATCTGCTTGTATGTGTTGGAGGAAGAGATAATTCTGTCCTTGCTGCTTTTTCACACAACGTCCCAAATATTTTGCTACTGTCTTCTGATAGAAATAGGATGCTGTTGAAAATAGGTCTTTGCACCTATACTTAGGCATTTCATGCAGATACATGGAATGCATAATGTTGAAAAGAAACACTGCCAGCACAAAAATTTGAGGTTCTGTCTCCTCCAAATGCCTGAAGTTAAATTTTGTTAACTTTCAGTAGAGCAAGAGAAGCTCAAATCCTTCTGGGTGGGAGATAGGAAAACAGACTTTCCATATCCTGGCAGAGCACATTAGCTGGAGTGGGTGGATCTTGACTGCAATTGCTACTGCACCCTTCCCCTTATACCTCTGTTCTGCACATGTGTCCTTTCGGATACCTAATAGATGCAAAAAACCTCAAAGGAACATTTTTGTTTTGTTTTTGCATTATGAGTGCAGGAGGCACAGTTTCAGGATCTGAAAGATACAGTTATGTGCCCAACTCCCTAATATGAGAGAATTTCTCAGAGGATTTGTCTTAAAGGTTCATACCAAGCTGGCACTATCTGGAGTTCACCTGCAGCTACATATTTAATTCATATGATGACATGAAATATTTATATTTAATAAATAGCTCATAAAAATTGGTCTTCCCACCTTTTTGTATTGAGAGCATCTCATGGCAATGTCCTGAATGTTGCACATCCAGGCAAGGACTGTGGCAATATTGGAGAGATGTATTTCAAATAATGACCATTCCTCTCCAGTAACTAGGGAGATGGAAAGGTGGTACTGCGGAGGATGCAGAGAGGGCAATGCCTAGTATACCTTTTCCAACCTTACAGACTGTTCTAAAATGGATCCATATAACATTTAGGCTGAGAGTATTGGTAGTATCTTTTCTAAGCGCTAGATTCTTTGCAGGGCTGTTGTATTCCTGACATTGCTGTGCTACTTCATGGGACCTTCCTCAGCTCCTTCCTGTTTGATAGGGACTTGGTGAGGGAATTCATGCCGAGGGTGGTTTTGGTGCTGTTCTTTTCCTTTAATGAACATCTTAGTGCAGTCTTAGATACTTATTTCAAATTGCATTTATATGAACTGATGAAATGTCCATGGAACTGGATGTTTGCTACATTAAGTGGTCTATCTTATGTCTGTTGCTCTAATTGGCTTTATTCGTTGGGTTGTTTTTTTTTTCCTGAATATTTTAAATGATCCAATGATTTACATTTTTTCTGGATAATCCAGTCTACCAGTCTTACCTTTCTGTGGCTGGTGACATGACTGGTAAATCAGGATTGATTTAACACTCTCCACCTCTATTGGTAGGAGAGACCATCCAAGTGCTCTATGCAATTAAACCAAAAGAAAGGAGATGAAGAGTTTTCAAATAAAAGCATGCATATCAGCAGCATTAATCCTGCAGCTCCTTGTACCAATATGTAGAATTGGTACTCTAGGTTTCTTGTTGCACACTGTGGATTTAAGCTTGGAGGAAACCCTGCATCTTGAGCCTGTGATCACAATTTTATGTGCATAAATAGTGCTGGATTTTACAGTGTCCCCCAAGAATTCTCTGTTCTGCTATCAGGCAGTCTCGAAACAAGCTGCCTACATGTGTGCCTTGCAAATAAGCCTCAAACCTGACCTGGAGGGAATACATCTGTGGGTGGATCCACAGCCCAAGCTCCCCACTTCCTCAGAGCTCTGCACCTCAAATGAGACAGCTGGCAAAGTTGATAATGAATCCTTGTGATGAGGATGACTTTTGTTTGGTGCAGAAGAGCCCAGTTTTGCTGTTACTGGAGGAAGAAGGTTACTTCTTTAGAGCTTGCCTTATGTTGGAAATAATCAGTTGCCTCATTCATGTCTTCATATATATTTGAAGATACTTTTCCATCCAGTTTTTGTGTAATCTATTATACTCTATAGTAACCAGTGTAAAACTGCTTCCTATAGAGTATAACAGTCATAAAGGCAGTGTCACTTAGGAAAGTGGGGTTCTGCTGTTGGCTCTGTTGTAGAGGCGCAGGCACATTTCTTTGTGATTTTTATCCCATATTCTTCTTCTAGTTTAAGAAATTATAACTTCTATTCATAGCTAGTCTTAGAAGCTGTGGATTAAAGCCATGGATTGAAAACCATAGGAGAAACAGATAGGTTTCAATAGATGGAATTGAGCAGATCTTACCATTAACAGAGGTGAGGAAGAGAGATCTCTGGTATCCTTTTACTGAGTACTAAGGGTCATGACCAAGATCCACAGAATTATCTCTTGCAGGAGATAATGTTATGTTAAGAGATATGTCGATTCTCACATCACACAGTGCTCACTCTGACTATGGGATGGGGGTCCTTTTTTAGTCTGTACTGCTTCATAGTTAGGAGGGGTTTTTAGCTAATAAACCTAGGGGCTTTAATAAAACCTCATTTTTAAAAAGGTAAAAACATCTGGATATCAGTTTCATTCCCTCTATTGAGAAAGATTAACTTCTGGGATTCTTTTTTCTGCTTTGTTTAATGGCTTAAATTACATCTACTTTCCTCTTGGCCTGAAAAGCCTTAGGCAATGCTTGACTTGTGATGCAGTTGGCACTGTACCTTAAGGAGCCACAGGCACTGCCACTGTGTAGTGTTAAACTCTCCATCATTCGCCAGGGCTCCTGCACCTTGATTCTGGAACCTGGGTAAATAATTTTGCAAGAAATAAGTAAGTTCTATTTAAATCTATGCAACTTTGATCTGAGATTTGTCCTCAAATAAAATGTAACTCCAAGCGAAGTTCATTCACAGTGTTATCTAGAAATTATGGATTCACCGTGATTTTCCAGATGCTTGCCTAAGTTTGTCAGAAAATGTTATAAATGAGAAGTACCTTTCAGAGGTTTCTATTTGTCTGAAAGCCACAAAAAGTATGTTGTGTTTCATGCCATGGTTCAACCCTAGCTGGCAACTAAACACCACAGAGCTGCTTGCTCACCCTCTCCTGGTGGGATGGGGAAGAGAATCAAAAGGGTAAAAGCTGGCAAACTCATGGGCTGAGGTAAGGACAGCTTAATAGGGAAAACAAAGCAAGGAATTTACTCACTGTTTCCCTGGGACAGGCAGGTGTTTAGCCATCCCCAAGCTCCGTCACTCATAACAGTTACTTGGGAAGACAAATGCCATCAGTCTGAATGTTTTCACTTCCTCCTTTTTCCCACACCTAATATTCTGAGCCTGACACCATATAACATGGAATATACCTTTGGTCACTTGAAGACAGCTATTCTGGCTCTGTCTCCTCCCAGCTTCTTATGCACTCCCAGTTCCTCCCTGGTGAGGCAGTTGCGAGGTACAGAAAAGGTCTTGGTTCCATGCAAGCACTGCTCAGCAAACTAAAATATTAGTGTGTTATCAACAGTGTTTTCAGCCCAAATCCTAAACATAACCCCATCCTACCTACTGTGAATCTAATTAACGTTACCCCAGCCAAAACCAGCACATTCTGTTCTGCTGATTCCATCCCATTTACGTCATGCGCAGATCCCACACTATCCAATACATCCTCATTAACCCCCGCCACCCTTCACTCAAACCCTTTGATATAATATGTAGATATCATTCCCTTAGTCAGTGAACACTGAGTTCATTTAGTCCATGACTTAGGGGTTCTGTCTCTTACAGGGAGCACTCAGGGCAGGAGAGATGGTGTGGAGTTACTTGCATGGAATTACTGGGAACCACAACCAGCTCAGATCAGGTCACTGCTGCACTTGCACTGCTTCTTGTAAGGCTTGTCCTCTGTTTGTTCAGGTGCTTTCTGCTGCAGTAATTCCCATAACATGCAACTCAAATCAAAACAGCAATGTAAAGCTATTTCCATTACAATCTTCACCCCTTGTCCCTTTGGACCAGACCTTAGAGTTTAATAGTGCAGTGAGCTTGACCTTGTTGCAGCTTTGATTTATCCACAGACAGCCGTTCCTTAGGGTTGTACTTGCTGCAAGTGAAGCCTTATCTGTGAGCCACAGTTTCTTCAGGAGTATACCTGCTGTGGCATGGATTTACCCATGGGCAGAGCTGCTTTGCAACGCACCTCTTCCAGCATGGCCTTTTATCCATTGGCCACAATCCCTTTGGAGGTAAACCTGCAGCACAGACGTAAGCATGGCCACAGCACCTGCAATGGCATGGGCTTGTCTGCAGGCACAGGCACTCTGGAGTCTTCTGCTCTGGTGTGGACTCATCCACAGGTGACAGTCCCTTTGAGCTGAGTTCACACTGCAATTCAGTCTGTCCAGCACAGCAGTGATGCTCTGGTCATCTGCCAGCCCAGGCGCGTCGCCACGGCTGTTATCAAAGTGTTCCCAGGCACAGCAGAGTAAGATGATAAGCAGCACAGCAGTGCAGGAAGCAGGGAAAGCAAAAAGCAGCCAGTAATGAGAACCAGACTCCGACATACAGTAAGTAAGGCAAGCAAGCCTTGTAGGCACAGGGGCCTGCTGGTTAATAGCCAAACTGCAATAACAGCTATAAATTCCATCTACCCCCTTCTGATCTGACCTGTTGTTGTCTCCACGTGTTCAAACCTCAGGCTAGCACCCAGAAACGATGGCTTTAACTCCAGCCAGCGATAAGGCACCACACAGCCCCTTCCTCACTCTCACCCAGTGGAATAGGGAAGGGAATCAGAGTGGTAGAAGTCAGAAAAAAGCATGGGTTGAGATAAAAGCAGTTAAACCAAAGGTTGCACACACAAACAGAGCAAAATGAGGAATACATTCACCACTTCCCATGGGCTGGCAGGTGTTTAGCCATCCCCAGGACATCAGGGTTCCATCACAGATAGTGGTTACTTGGGAAGAACCGTTGTCACTCTGAACATCCCCCTTTCCTTCTTCGCCCAGCTTTCTATGCCAATCATAACGCTGTATGATATGGAATATCCCTTTGGACAGTTAAGATCAGCTGTCCTGACTGTATCTTCCCAACTTCTTGTGCACGTCCAGCCTTATTCACTGGCATGGTGGTACAAGAAGCAGAAAAGGCCTTGAGGCTGTGTAAGCACAGCCCAGCAATAACTAAAATATCCCTGTGTTATCAACACTGTTTCCAGCACAATTCCAAACTAGCTACTGTGAAGAAAATTAACTCTACCCCAGCCAAACTCAACACATTTCGTCATGATGCTTTCATGAAAAGCACCCTCAGTAAGCTACCATACAGATCCATCCGTGTGTTACGTTGCTCTTTGGGATGTGTTGGTCAAAATGGAACACCATTCCAAATCCTCATCTGGCCAGTTCTCAGGCTGTAAAGTTCAGTGGGACATTTGCAGGGGTGGGAGGAGATGCTCTTCCTACTTGTCAGGGTTTGTGTTTAATTGGATCATCTGTGTCTTGCAGGCATAAGATGATCTTTGTGGTTGTTTATGGTTTTATAAATCTGCAGAATGATGGGGTTTGTATTCTTCGGCTGCAGCTATACAGAGGAAGTCTGAATATTTAATGGAGTATTGAATACTGCATAACTTTCCTGTGTATGAACTTGGAGAAGGTGTTTTGGTGGAATGGTTGGTTTGCTTCTTAAACTCTGTAGGGTCAGAGATCATGTGTCTGAAATGTTTTATACATCTTGTGTAGGTTTTAGGTAATTAATATTTCATGCTTGCCCCCAGATATGTGGTAGTGGTTAAAACTCAATTAAGTGCTGATTATACAGAGTGGTGAATATTTCATTTATTCAATATGAAATAGGAAAAAAAATATATTGCTTCCGTGCTGGTTTTATTTCAAAAAACTTTGTCAAGATTAGCAAGATTGAAAATCTCCTTAGTGTCCTGAATTTATTCTGCTGAAAGAATGTGAGTATTTCTTTGAAGACTTTAATAAATGGATTCTGTTGTCCTCCTTTATAAGGATGTTTCTTCTTGCACATTTATAAAAGCTTTTGCCTTGTTCACCTTCAGTTATACAGACCAAAAGATTGTTCTGTTCATACCACTTGTTAATTGAGCTGTTGGTAATTGTATATTTAGAAATATGAGCATCTGCAAGACTGAAAGAAATCACATGGGTGAGACAAGTGTCTGTCTGTGTCTACTCTGTCTTGGATGGTGGCAGGTGCTGTGCCAGAATAGGCCACAAGACTGCCCACTGTCTGAGGTCCATTCCTTTTGTGCCTCTCCAACTTGGAGTACTTGGATCAGAGATATTAGGGTCTAGCTCCCTTTTTATTGGGTTTAATTGCTGGTTCGGATCTGTCTTCCGTGGATTTGTCTAGTTTCTTTTGGATCTGTCATCTTCTGCAGTTTCCTGTGATAACAGATTTCAGATTTTGTCTGTGTTCTGTGTAAAAAAGTACTACTTAAATTAATTTCCTGCTAGGAAAAGGGACACTCATTGAAACTATTGCTACAGGGCTTGGTATATAGTAGTTCTGTACTTGGCCTCATTCAGCTGTGCATTCAGTCTTTCTCTTCCTCTTCACCCAGGCATCTGTTTTCCAAGTTGAAGGCTCCCAAACCTTTTAAACGCTTTTTGAAAGACAGCTGCCTCATCTGATTATTCAGTGTAGTTTTCCCTCCCTGTATGTCTGACTTTTAGCTACAAGCACTTCTTGGAAAGCAGAAATAAGGGCTTAGAGGTAAACTTTAAAGTAGGGGAGAAATTGGTCACTAGCAGCTGCTGAAAATTTGCAATTCATCTCCTATATGGAAAAAGAGCTCAAACTGATCTTTAAAATACAGCTAATTTTAATTTCTAGGCTTTTAAGGAACTGTAATAAAGTAACTTGTTGGTTTGAGTTGGATTCCAGTAGTGTTACTGACTTGTAATTGCCCTTATTCTTCAGGGGGTTATTAGTGGAGTAAAGAACTTTCCAACACAGAGAGGTAAAGAGCATGAAACCTACCAGAAAAGCACGTATTGACTCGTGCCTCCTGAAGCTTCATTGCTTTTGATGGGGCTGGCTAAGGGGAAAATTATGATGTGCTCACCTCCTCTGAGAGAAACTAGTCTAGTTGAATTTTCAAATTTCAATGCTCAGAGGCTTGCTGGAGTGTACCTGTAGGAGGAGATGGACAGATTTTAGCCTGAAGGAGTGTGGATAAGTGCAGCTGTCAGAAGACAGTTGGAATACATGTCCTGCTTCTGCAGCCAACGCTCAGCTCCCTTCTGCAGCATGAGCATAAAGCCTGCTCGTCATCACAACTGGCTCTTTAGAGCTGTATTACATAATGGAAGTTTTGTTACATGGTTTGTAGCTATTATTTAGGATTATGTTTTATTTCACGTAGCTGTCCTGCCACTGCTGTGCTGGTGTCTTCCAGTGGTGTTTGAAACAGCATGCTGGGTCCTCTTCCAGTGCGCTGAGTAGTTTTTCATGTAAGAGGCTCTGTTTTGCATCCTGTGAAACTTTGTTGTAGACAAAGGAGAGAAAGTAGAATTTGTTTCATTATGTTTGAGGTGGGGGCGGTGTGTGGGAGTTTGGGGGAAGTCAGGACGAGGTGTTGGTCTTCTTTTCTATCTTTCAGCCTGTGTTGTTGAGGGACTGCAGTTTGATACTTGCTGCCTGTTGGATTTTCTGAGCCACTGATGTTATGGTAAACCACAGACATCTCTTAGTGCCACAGCTGGACTGAGAGATGGCAAAGGTGCCCATGCCAAGACATAGGCCACGAGATGAAGCTGGGACTTCCAGACTGTTGTAATCTCTTAATTGTGCTCTGCCCTTGAAATGGTAGGCAAATTTAACCACTCGTGGATGTATATGGAGAGTCAGAGATTAATGGAAAATCCTCAAAACACATTCTGTTCTGCATTTTGTCTTCCTTATCTAAACCTGTCACCACAGTAATGCCACTGCGGTGGTCACTGTGGTGAGATGCAGGAACTGAAAATTTTGTGTAGATTGTTAGCATTCATATCCACATCATTTTCATCCATTTCAGTATGGCTGTAAATAAAGAAAATGGATCTTCTTGAACATTAATTCGGTTGTCTGGACTCAAACTGCTGGTGAAGGAACTGGATTGTATGCTTTGTTTTGTGTTGTAGCAGTCAGATTACATTGTTGGGCTGTTAACAACTAATGCGGGAGTGTGTCTTACATTAAATACTACAAATCAAAGTTCAGCTCTAGGGATATTATCTGGTGGGTTGGTTGCTTTTTTTTTTTTCAGGTGAGCTCCATGTGCAGGGCTATAGTAACTGTAAGTTTCATCAACATAGAGGTTTTTTGATAAATTGTATGCCCACGACATTAATGTTCCTCGTGGCAAAACCACAAGGACTTTGGGTGCTGCTTTCTCAGAGACATGTTGCTTCTCTGATTTGTCCATTCTTTTTCAATTCAAATGCATGCAGCCTGGTTCACATAGGTCTTTGTACATTTTAGTGTTCCTACATTTTGCTGATGTATGGCTAGTCATATATTTTTTTAGAAGGGCAGTTTTAAGCACATCTGATACTTAGAGTCAGTGATCTGTGCTTTCTGTGTCATATAAATGAGGAGTGGTTTGATGCTGTTCATTAGACCTGAGCTAGTTGAATGAATGGCATGTGAAATTCAAGCACAGTAATCTTAGTTCAGTCACAGCTCTGAATTCTTCTGAGAATTTGAACCATGGATGCACTTTCTTGTTAGGTTTTCTTGTGAATTGAAAATAGTATTATACAACCAACCCTCTTCTTAGTTCCTAGGTCTCTTCAAAATTGTTCTACAAATTCAAGAATGTCACTTGATAGACCTTTGAAAAAAGAAGATGAGAAATTATTATTTGACAGCATAAAGCTAAAATAAAGTTCTGTTTATGTGGGGCCAGAAAATCAAGTAGCAAACTTGTCAGTGTCAATGGAATGTAAAAAAAAAAAATATAAAAAGTTTAAAAATAAAATTTACTGTTCTTGCAGGAATGTGAGCAGCGACTTGTTGAGAATGAAATCCCAAATAAAAATATTTGTAGACTTGCAAGGCTAATGCAATTACTATGGGTACATGGTATTTCTTGACTCTATGCTCCAAGGAAGACTTGCAGAAACACAGGGACATGAACAGGAATGTTTAGTTTGGTTGTTTGCAAAAGAAACTGCTGTGAGATTGTGATACATCTGATGGTTTCCTTGATGTTCATGATGCTGCAAGATGGTCTTGCCTTGCTCCTGCTTGGATGAAAACCTAAACAGGTAGTCAGAATAAGACTTTTTGCTTCCATGTACTATTGTCCTGCTCCTACTGTTTTCTTCGTAAATCCAACCTAGCCTTCAAATAAATATGTGAAATTCTTAATAAGCCTGCTTCATCCTGCCTTTTTTCCCAAACGTTGGGAAAGGCTTTCAGTAAACACCTGCAGTTTCCTCCCTTGTTTGCCTGCAGGTCCTGCCATGGACTTTATGCCACGAATGCAAAATGTGGCAGCAGTTAAGTGGCTGTATTGAGACCAGTTGCTGTCAGAACAAGAAATATTGCTTCATTGTTTGCCTTTACCCTCTCTTTGCATCTTGCTTTCTGTTGTGCCTTTTGTTTTATACTTTGATAGTCCCTATTCCCTTTCTGTGTAGTGGTTGTGCAGCCATGTCCTGATTCCTGATACAGGCTTCTGGATGTAGCCAATGATAAATGTGCAATAGTAGTCATCCTGGCGTACTTTCTGTCAAACTCTACTTCTGGCGANTTTTTTTTTTTTTTTTTTTCCTGTGGTGCTAAGTACAGCAAGCAGCTGTCTACCAGCAGAAACTCTGGAGAACCAACTTTCCCACTGTTGATTTTTCCTTCAGTCCATATGGATTTCTCCTTTAGAGTGAGGGGCAGATGTACTTTGCCTGCTCAGTTGTATAACACACCATTGGTTACTTTTCTGCCCTGAACTCATAATGAAGTAACCTAAATGATTATAAAAGCTTTAGTGTCAGCTTAATTTCATTTTAATAGACCAATAAAAGCAACCAGCGTGCAAGCTGCTGGCTCCAGCACTCCTGCATAAACCATTAGCAAAACAATATTACTGGCTTTTGACAAAGGAAAATGGCAGTGACAAATCCAAGAATTTGCTCTGAAGAGAAGTCAACCGAGTGCCAGTGAATCCAGAGATTCACACTGGCTGCTGTGAACTCTATGTTTGAGGCTGAAAAGTCAGCACTTTCTCTAATTTGTTTTACATTCTGGCTTTGTCTTCTGTAAATATCTTTTGCAGTGTTTCCAGCAATGCTGGCAGCTGCCTAGGCACCAGAGGACCTTTCCCAGTTAGCTTGCATGCACAGAGATCTGACGGGTTTTGCATTTTATGTGAGAGACTGGCTCATCTGGTGGCCTCCTGTGCTCTCGCCCTGCAATGGTGGCAGATTATGTGTTTGCAGCCCTGTACCTCATGGGCCTGGTCCACTGTGTAGGCTTTGGAGAGCAGGAGTGTCCCCACAGGGCCCAAAGGAGCCTCAGGATGCCTCTGCTAGAATGCCTCTGGCTACCTCACTGGTTGTGGGAGCGTGGGGAGAAGGGCTCATGGGATCCAACACGTGGAGCCTTCTGCACTGAGCAACAACAACAGTGAAGTCCTGTGAGCCTTTTACTTACCTAAGGTTTGTTAAGTGTGCTTTGAAGGATGCCTGTACAGTTTTGTACTGTGTATTTCAAAGTATGAAGAAACTGTAAAACTACAGTTTTATATCAACAGATACAAACTACCAGTACCATCTGCTTTTATGTTACCCTCTAGTGTTTTGCTCTGTCAGGTTAACAAAAGCACTACTCACATTTGGGTACCTGCATGGAGAGACAGTGGTCTGGTTTCAGACACAGCTGCCTGTGAGGGTGGCTGCACCCTGGTACTTTCTGTTTAATTGTGTATCTCACACATGGGCAGGTCAGAAGACCTCTGCTCTGCTGACACCCTTTTTCTGGGTGCTTTATGTTTAGGCTTTGCCTGAGACATCTGCAAAAGGAATACAAGATTCTGAGAGCTTTGGTCCCCTCTTCACAGCCTCTTCCTTTGTTTTCCTTCTTTAAAGCTGAAAACAAAACCCCCGCCTTTTTAATTTTACTTGCTGAGTTTAAAGATGTCATGATCATTCTTTCCAAGAAAAGCACTCAGCACTTCAAACTTTCCTAAGATGTACACTGAGCATGAGTGCTCCCCAAAATGCCTGGTCAACTGAAGCAATTTTAAAATGTAGTATCAGCTAGAACAAGACAGATGCTGTAAGAGGGATATTGATGGCCTCAGGGGCAGTGAGAGGATTAGAGAGAGGATTAAATATTCCTAAAACAGAGCTTGGAAAAGATGAATATCTCTCTTTATGTGCTGTGTTCTGGTAGTTGGGCATTAAGTCTAATAAGGGAACTGAGGCTTCTTTCTGTGCCTCTGTAACTTTAATTAAAGTTTGTGCAGACTTCTCCGTTCCATCTCTGCTTTTGCAGAAGTGGGTGAACAGCACAAGCATTATCACCTTTTCTGCTTGTCCAGATGTTGTTTCTCTCTTAGGACTTTTTTCACTGTCCCTGCAGCACATCTCCCAATCATCTAGGTGGATGTGGCTGCATGTATACATTTTTTAAAATTTAATTATTCTTTGATTTATTTGTGTTCATCAGTGTCATTGGCAGCAATCTGAGAGTTCACAATCTGGTGTGCTGGCATCATGTGCTTCTCTTCTTGCTTCTTTTGACAGATCTTTGTCTTTCTTCAAAGCTATTATCTTTTGAAGAATGTTTGTCCTGTTGTTTCCAGTCTCCTGATACCTGTTCTGGTTTAAAGCAGACATTTCTAACCCATTAAGAATGCCTTTACTGTGATAGCTAGACTTAAATTTGCAGAGCTGATCAGAAATAGAATGAGAATTTCCAAATGATCATCCTTAGTCTCTTGGTGCATTATGAGTTTGTTATTTTAGTAATCTTCGCCATTTAGTTGTCAGTCTCATGTTGGTGATATTCCTTTCCACTGCCAAGATCAGCTGCTAGAGTCAAGGGGTTATGATTGCTTTAACGAGTGAGCAGGGAGCTTTGTAGTCTGATGGTTCAGACAAAAAAGTTTGATATTTCATTCTCTTTGAACAAAGTTATAGAAAGTCAACACAAAAACATGTAAAGAATTTCAACAGTGTATCACTACATAGCCCTGCTGATTTCAGTTTCAAAGCAAAGGATTTCTCCTGATGTTTTCTTTCTTTTTGTTTAAATGTACGTTGTGCTGCTCTAAGAGCAGTCCATGTAGATGTGCCTGGAATAAGTCATCGAGTCATCTCACAGATCTAGCCATTCTGAATGTAGGGTTTCATTTTGGCTTTTCACCTGCAAAATATACAGAGAAGCATATTTTCTTTCTGGGCTTTTTTCCCTACCACTTCTCCTACTACTCAAAAGAGAACACAGTTAGCCCTTTAGTAGTTACCTGATGTAATTGCAAGCCCTGAAATCTCACTTGAAGCTTCTGGCTGGACTAGGCTTGAACTGTGAAGAACATCCTCTGGTCCCTAAGTTCTCAAACTGCCATACAAACATGTGCATATTCATATTGGTGTAATGCTGGCTAAGTTCTCCTTCCAAACCCTCTGTGGTTTGTTGGGGCTCACTGATGAACAGGGTCTTGTTTCACCCATTCCACACATCACCTTCATGTTGCAGTGTGTTCATGAGCATTGCTGTGGTGCCAGGTGTGTGATTCTCTGTTTCTGGAGGTTTCCTCAGTTTCCCTTGTTTCTCTAATTTTATCAACTTTTGCACTTGTTCTGTGGCCAGGTAGTTGTTCACTCTGTTGGTAGCTTTAAGACTAGAATTAAAAGCTGAACAAAATCACTTCTGTGATCTAGTTTCTTTCTTTAGAGAGAAAATGAAATATGTCAGGAAGCTGATAGCTTCTCAGAGAATATACAATGAATGATCCTTATCAGGGACTTCTGAGTAGCAGCCACTCCTGCTTCAAACAATGAAGGCTCTGTCTTTTATGACTGGAGTCTATATGCTGGCAGGTCTGTACCTGGCTGGATAGGTGCCTAAATGCCTTGACACATTTACTGTCCTGTGACGTGACCTATTATGTGCAAATATCATCTGTCACAGGAGCAGCCGTACGTGCAGGGACTGAACTGTGGACAGCCAGAACAAATATCTAATGTGAATAACGAGTTCAACCGTGTTACTGCCGTCTCTGTGGACACCAGAGGGATATGGCTTTGCTCTGTTAAACAGCAGGGGGAAGGAATCAGGAAGGACACCTTCTATGTGCAGGATGAAGTCAGGGAGAGCACAAAAGCCTGAGGGAACAACAGCTGGACACCAAGGTCTCTCCAACATGATCTCCACAGCTGTCACTGTTGCTTTGTCTCTTTACAGAAGATGCCACCAAATCCAGCTGATTGCTCTTCTCCACCCTTGGGCTGAGGGCAGGAGCACAGAGCTGTTGGCCCTGGGTGCCTGCTCCACCTGCCTTTAGGCACTCAACAGTGATGGCTTTACACATCTCCGCTGTCAACTGCCTTTTTAAATGGGGTTTAAGCTAACCCCACTCTTCACCTGCAGGAAGGCATGGGGCTGTGTGTGAAACTATTATTTATGTCTGCTTTTCAACCCAACCCAGCCATTTTCTGCCCTACTTCAGTCACATTCACTGGGCAGTTTATTTATGTAGAGCTTTCTGAACTCCTCTGATCTGTTGAGTGTTGGATTGAGCCTTTGCTTTTGTGATTGTTGGGCCAAGGTTGGATTGTTGGGGGCTTTTTTTTTCCTCCCTTGAGTAGATTAAAACAGTATTTGAGCATAATAGAGGGCTCTTGGCAATGTTACAAGCTTTGACTTACTTTAAAATTTCTTTTTTCCCCTCTTTAAAATTGTTACTTAACACATTTTAAATTTTGCTCTGTCAGTGGGCCCTTATCAAGAGGAGAATAATTTTTTTTTTCACTAGATGTTAACTCCTAAATGCTCTGGCTTTGTGATCTCTAACTGTGCCTTTATGCATGGGAATGAGGCAAATGAAGCCCAAAAAAGACAGAAACTCTGTATTTCCAGGAATAATCAATAGTTTCCCAGTTTCCTTGTGACTTCTGAGCCTTTGAATTTCATTCCTATACATAAAGTCTTAATTTTTCTTTTGTACTTAATTGCTGCTTACGGCTGTTATGTGTGAATTTATAGGCATTGTCTATTCTGCTCAGTCTGCTTTGTGAGTGGGAATGCATGAGAAGATGCTTAGCAACTGAAGGCAGAGCTTCAAGAGGTGTAACTAAGAAAGCATTTCCGCTGCATCTGACTTCAGCATTTCAAAAGTGGTTTCAGTATTTAGATTTTCCTTGCCAAGCTTAAGAGGCATGCTTTGTTTCATTTCTTTTTTTCTACAAATACCAAGTACTTTATTGCTTTGTTCTATATGAAATTTGGGAAATCCACTCATCCAGACTATAGACAAGTTGGTTTATTCAGAGAGATAAGTGAGCAAAACTTCCCTGTGTAAATCATTTCACACCAGAAACACCCTATACTTAAAATAGAAAAATCAGCTCTTCAGCTGTAAAAATGTTCTTCACTTCATGAATTTTTATTAGGCATATTTCTTTCCTGCTAAGTGTGCTAGTAAGTCTGCAAGCCTGGTCTATCCAGCTGGGGGCTCAACTAAAGGCATTAAATGAGAAACAAAAGCTGGAGAAAATGTTTGGTGTGGATATCCAGTGGTTTACATTGTGTTGTCCTCCTTACATTTCTCTGCTTGCTGTAGTCATTGACTTGCCTTTGGCCTTCACATGAGCTAAAATATCTGCCTGCTGCTCAGATAGCCTTGTGCCAGGACTGAAACTGGAGCATATTGTTCCATCATTAAATGAACAACGTTGAATACTTTGGAAATTAACAACAGCTGCAAGTTCTTCAGCTATTTTTATTTGTACTGTGGCTCTAATTTTTCTAGTGTGTTTGTGTTGAAGTCAGAAGAGGAAAGGAAAATAGATCCCCCCAGAGGCTGAATTTCTTTGTTTTTAATTAAAAAAAAGGCCCTGCCTAACAAAAGCATCCATAAAACAAATAGTACCAAGGATTGCCTAGCAGTTTACTCAGTGTTGTGTGGGCCCCTTAGTGTGGTTGCTGGTATGAATTTCTGAGGACTTCAGTGGCACCTTAGTGCATAGTGAGGTACTTGGCACTTTGCACAGTCAGCCTGCTCCTCTAGAAGTCCTGCTACTAATAGCGTCTGTCTTAGCCTTTTGTAAAGATTGCTGGCAGCAAACAATTTTCCATTTTATTTATGCTTTATGCTCCTGGTCAGAGATATAAGCCTCAATCCCCAACAGCCAGTTCGTTTGGTGGTCTTTGGATGAGGCCCTAGTTAAGCTAGGAAAGCTTTAGAGGACGATTGTTAAACAGGATTTCTTAAGTATCCTTCAAGAGTCCAGTGGCTTGCATTTCTTCCTGTAAGTCTCATGATCATGTGTCAGGAAGGGCAAGGCAGAGCCTTATCCTTTCTGAAAGTTCAAGAACATGCTCCTTAGAGCAACTGTAGGAACCAGGCATAAGTGCGTTGTTTCTTTGTTTGAAAAGCAACTTTTCAAGAATGTATTTTTTTCTTTTAACTGAAGAGAGAAGTAGTCCAATTCTGTTGTCTGGTTATGTGACCCAATTCATGGTCAGAGATCTTCTCATTAGGCTAGACATAATTTTAGAAAACTGCATACCACTCTGGGAGTTTATAGGCATTTATTTAAAAGTGTTGAACATAGGTTGGTATATTTCTGCATTTGAGTGGAAATGAATAAAGGTGATGGTTTGCTGTTCATATTCAGTGACTTAAAATTTTAAATCTATTCCCCCTAACATGGGTATACTGTGAACAGTAAGAAGAGTCTTCTTTGTATATGAAGCCTTGTTGACATATTTGAAGGACTGAGCCTTTATTCAGTAGCTGCTGTCTGATTTGGAAGTCTCTAAACTGGTGAAAATTTCTGCTACTTTAGATGAATGTGGCTTTATTGTAACATGGGCTAGAATCCTTGCATTTAAGCTATTAGAAGTTTTCATCTTCTCATTGAAAAAGAACGATAGCAAGCGTGACCCAAAGGCAAGCAACCTCTCAATGGCAAGGTGCCAGGCTTTTCCTTTCCCAAATTAGAGGCTAAGCACACTACACAAAGAAAGGATTTTTTTTTTTTTCTTTGCACTGTGGGAAGATGATAAAAAGATTTCTGCTCTGGGCTCGCATGAGGAGCTATTGCTAATTCATGGCATCATGCTTTTGTGTCAGAAAGGGCTCAAGGTACAAAACTTGGTTGTAGATGAAAAATTGGAACTGCTGCCTTGTATGGAGGAGAGTTGCACCAGGTGTCTGTCTGTAGCATAAAAATGACAAAGCCAATGGAGTTGTTCCTTCATCAGTATCTTTGCAAGATGCTGTCATGCCTATATAGTGACTGGTAATTCAGAGATTACCTCTGTGATTTCTTTGGTTGCCATCCTGTTGGTTTCTATCCTCTGAAGCCTACTAGGAAATGTGCTGGGAAGAAGGCGTGGCTGTGGCTCAGAGTCAGTGCCATTTTTTCCATTTAGGCCTGGGTTTTATTCCACTTCATATTTTTCTTGGGCATGTCATTGTCTTCCTCACTTCTCTGCCCTGGTGCTCCTATTCTTTTTTTCTTTCTTTCTCTCATCCACGAGTTTGCATTTGTAGTTACAGTATAAAGGGTCCTTTGCCTGAGCAGAATTGCCCTAGAGAAATGTAGGAGCATTAGTGCCTTTGTACTGCAGTGCTGTTTCTCCTCTGAGATGAACCCAGCACTTGGAAGAGCAGCTGGCAGGCCTGTGAAGAGAGGCGTAGCAAGCCAAGCCATATCCTATGAAAGCAGAAGTAATGCCCTTGAAATCTCTGGAATTGCTCACTACATGCACAGGGATTAAATTTTCTCCAAAAGTTCAGTTTATGCAATATTATGAACACTGACCAAAAATGCAAGTGTGTCTGTGCTCATCTCTGAGCTCTTGGTGCTATTTCCATCTCTTAGTGTGGGCAGGCACTATTAAAATCCTCAGCACTTTCAGTCTAGTTGAATAATTTTCTAGCTGCTAGGTTTATAAATTAAACATTTATGGCCATATTTCATGCTATTATCCATCCATAGCAATACCTTCAGGCAAGGATCTTGAGCTTTTTTGGAGCGTAGGCCATGTGTTAAAGAAGAGCGAATGTTTCATTTATGCCTCATCTTACTCTTGCACTTCTCAGTTGCAGAACATCCCTGAGGTAACCTCAGATAGTTCTTGGGAGGAAATAACCTCAGTAAGAAGATTTTTGATGTCTGTGTTGTCTATGTCAAAGGAAAGAGCAGAGTTCACTGCAGCATCCTGAATTTTTTTAATGTCTTTTTAGGTAACTTCCCAACACGCAAATATGATCTACTGTCTCCAAGCTGGAAAAAAGAAAAATACCACATGAACCATAGACCACATGGGTGGTAGAAGAGGTCCAGCAGTGATAACTAGGACATTTGCATTTTAACTGTTACTAGTGGAAGCTGAAAGCTTGGTGGTGTCCCAGAAAAATCCACGTATATGGACAGATGTTCGAATGAGGAGCATGCACTGATTAACAGTGAGAGGAAGCATGTAAAAAGCTACCCACATCCTGTATGTCCTTCATCAAGTTGAGAAGTGAATGGTTTGAGGGGTGAAAGGAAGTGTGAGCCATATATATACATAACCAAAGAGGTTATGTGAATTTGTCTGGTTATGTGTATCCAGTATCCCTTTCTAAACAGTCATCTCAAGATTATTTTTTTTTCTTCTTCCAGGAAACTATTTTGAGTGTGATAGAACTCAGGTAATAAAACAAGAAAATGATCCATTTAGAAAAATGCCAAAACTCGTGTGCTTTTGGTTTAAATGAAGAGATTTGTCACATTCTTAGGGGTTTATGTTGAAACTGGACAGTCTGAGAGACATTGTAGATTATTGTTTAGGTACATTCAGGCTCCTAATAAAAAGCAAATATTAAGGTCATGTGTAGGAAGTTACTTCATTTGGAAATATGCTTTGCCATCAATAGGCACTTGCCTGAAAGGATTGTCTATTTATTTGCTATTCTAGTCCTTTAACAGGAAATACTGCAAGGACAAATGCTTAGTATTCTTCCTGCTCAAATGAGTAGTTCCAAGGTACAGCTGTTATATTTGTCTTACTGGAATTTAATAATCATATGCTATTGCTATGGCAGTGTATTGGACTGTCTGAATAGGAGTCAGTTTAGGTTCTTAGTTTAAGTTAAAAGGCATTGATGTTTCAGTCTACCTGGCGAGTGTCTGCCTAAAAGCCACAACACCGGATCTCCCTAAAAGCTTGAATTGACTTGTTAAACAAATGCAAATTACATTCAGTCAACTCTTCTGCTGTTTCTCCCTGCAAGGAGAGTTTTGACTTGAGACAGAGATGTGTTTGCTGCTGGTCAGTAGGAGCTTCAGTGGACTGTGTGCAAGAATAGAAAAATGTGCTTATTAGCCTGGATGAACCCAAGCCCATAAACTCCTCCCAGTGCTCCAGTAACTGAGTCTCAGAGCAAATGGATTTCTGGACTGTGACATGGAGATGATTGTATGACAGCCCTGTTTGATGAGCCAGCCTTGCAGGCCAGACCATGCCTGCCTTTGCTGTGTTACTTTCTGAGTTCAGCATTTACTTCAAGGTAGTTAATCTAATGTAGCTGGAAGGAACGAACTAAAGTTTCCTTTAGAACCATTTCTCCAGTCCCAGTATGGGCATTAAATCAGATTGGACCTGGACCATCAATTATCCATCAGTGCTTTTCCCTTGAGAGACTGAGTGGCCTTGTGAGAATGCGAAGGACACGATAATGATGACTGTTAATGTGTGTAGGTAATAATTAACTTCACTGTTAAGCAGGTGGGAGTTGACCAAGTATGAAGTTTCCCAAAAAAAATCATTCAAATAGATGCTTCTCCTCAGAGAGGTGCCTGGATTCTCACTTGTCGGGGTATTTTAGAAACTGCTTTTCAAATATCAGAGTGTTTCCAAGGTAACCTCTTTAATCTCCACTGTGTTCAAATGCTTGCTAATTTAATATACACGTGACATGTGTAATCTGATTTAAAATTAACAGATGCTCGTAAAAACAATCTAACACTAAATGTGATGGGATTCTAGAATAACCTCTTCAAGGTGAGAACTTGTCTCAGCATTTCTTACCTTGCAGGCAACAGGAACAGCACTTAGATAATATTTCATTATTATTGATTTCTTTTGTTCCCTGCACCACTGGATGTGTGTTTGGTCATGGACTCTGCATCTTTTTTTTTTTTTTTTTTTTTTTTTTTTTTGAGTGGGGTTTTTTTTTTTTTTTGAGACTGAGGATTTGATATCTTCAGTGTTACAGATGTTTCCAGGACTTTCAAGCACAAAGCATTTTGATCCAGATTTGCAGTTTTGGAATAAATACCTCAGACAAGTGAAAAGATAACAGTCTTAGTTGAATAAAAAAAATGTTTTGTTTTCCAATAACTCCTCATAAGAAGGATCTGAGGAAGGTGTGCATCCCTGGATTAAATGTCTAGAATGAAAAATAAGGGTATTAGGGAGGGGAGCAGGAGTTGCCGTGATTATGCAGCTGCACTCTGTCCTCTCAGCTAGCGCTGTCTCTCTCTGTGCAGCAAATGAGCACATGGGGGGGTGCATAACATCAACAGAATAGGGCCTGGGAACTCCCAGAGCAGCTGCCCTATGTCCTAGGGACCATCCAAGAAATCTATTTTCCTGCAGCCTTGAAGGTCTGTCATAACTTAACTAACCAGCATCTGTAGTGCAGTGCTTTTAAGTGCCTTGATCTTGTCTGCACTGCACATGACTAAGAAAATTGAGTCTGAATTAATCTTATTTTGCTCAGTCTTTCTTAATTTGGTTTTATTAGTTTGGTAGATGAAAGACAACCCCTGAGAATTTAAATACTTCGTAATTTAAAGGCTGTTTTCATTCTTGGGATGGTAAAGTCGAAGAATGAAATGCATGTAGGAAACAGGCAAATTTGCCAGTTCAGCATGGACTGGTACTTTTAGATAAAAACTGGGGAAGCCTAAAACTAGACTTTGCCCTTAATAGTGCCCTAAATAGCATCAGTTCTTGCCAGCAGAAAGTGCCCACTCAGGGTCGAGGCTGGAGATGAACCAAGCTTCCAGGTCTTAGTCAAAGGAAAACTGGTTTGGTGTCTGTGTTCATTAGAGGCATAAAGGTAAAAACATTGTATCACCGAATCATTTTATATGAAAAATTTCATTTAGGTTTATTTCATTTTTAAAGAGACTGAGGGTGGAAATAGTGATGTCCTCACTCTTGGCATGGTCTTCCTTTCAATTCCTGACAAGTGATCCCTTCCTCCCATGCACCCTACTTTATGGGTTGTTTTATGATGTGACTTGTTCTGTAGTGAAAGAATGCAAATAATAATACTCTTGGTTTTATTTCTCACACACATATAAAAGCAAACAGAGTGGTTGCGGAAGCTAAATTCAATTCTGGAACTGTGGAACCTGCCCAGTACCATTTGGAATGCATCAACCTCTGCAAGTGGAGTTGGGAAAATGTTACATCTGTTTCCTTGCAGTTGGAACAAAAAAAATCTGCCACTACCCCCTTGAAGCTTCAGAGACTCCAGTGGAATGTTGAGTTTGTTTTGCTTTTCTTGGGTGAAAATGCCTTCAGTATGTGGCATGGCTCATGCTATCTTGTAGGTCTAACATTAGAACTTTCAGTGTAAGGTCAATTCCACCAGGAAGGTTTAAACGCTCCCACTCCCCAGCTTTTATGTTTGTGCAGTTATTGCCACATTCATGGGTGTAGAAATGAAAAAAGAAGGTAAAGCAAGTCCTAAACTTCTCTGATACCAAGGCTCTCTTGGCAGTTCTGTAAGCATCTGGTTTGACATTCTGATATAGAACTGTGCTGGCTATTTCACCTAACTATGACAACCATCATAACTGTGCTTTCAAAGCAGTACAGCTGTTCCGTCCAAGGCAGTCTGATGGTGGTTTGGGTTGATTTGAAGTTGGATATGAGTCAGCAGTATGCCCTGGAAGCCAAAAGGGTCAACTGTGTCCTGGATGCATCAAGCACCACATTGCCAGCTGGTCCAGGGAAGCTGGTCCAGTGTCCTGCTCTACACTGCTGTGCAGTGTTTTTTGGGTGCCACAATATTAGAAGAACATAAAATTACTGGAGAGTGTCAAGAGGAGAGTGACTGAGGTAGTGGAAGACCTCGAGGCCAAGACTTAATGAGAGGCAACTGGGATCACTCGTTTTGTGGAGTGTGGAGAAAAGAAGGCCTGAGGGGTGATCTCATTGAAGTCCATAACTTCCTCAGGAGGGTATTAGTTGGGGAGGTGCTAATCTCTCTCTGGTGACCAGCAGTAAGACATAAGGAGATGGAATGAAGCTGCATTGGCAGAAGTTCAGATTAGACATTAGGCGAAGATTCTTCGCTGAGAAGATCACTGGAACAGCCTATCCAGAGAAGTAGTTGTGGCACCAAGCCTGTCAGAGTTCAAGGAGCATCTGGATGATGCTCTTAAATATATGGTTTCATGTTAGGTAGTCCTATGAGAAACAGGGACCTGGGGAGAATGATTTTCATGGTGCCCTTCCATGTTGTGATATATTCTGTGATTCTCTGGTAGTTGTGCTTATTAATTTCTCATATTAGTGCTCACACATGTGAGGAGATGATTAGTAGGTGTGGCTGCTATTAGTAGGTGTAAGTGAGAGCGGAGAGAGAGCTGAGAGCTGAGTGAGGCGATGTGTGTGGGTGAGGGTTTGTGTAGATGATGTATTGCCCCGATGGGGCTGTGGGAAGGCGCAGCAGCACCGGGGCGCTGCGGGGAGGGAGGGCGCTGTCCCCGGTGCTGAGCACCGGCCCCGCACCCTCCCCGTCATGGGCTCTGAAAAATAAGGGTGCCTTGCTTTTCCTTTTATTTCTTCCTTTTTTCCTCCCTTGGATATGGATGAAGGAATTATATTCAATTGAAATTGTATTGTTCTGGGACTGAAGTGCATTTGCAATTTGCTGCATAATGGAAAAAAAAATTAAACAAATAAATGAGTCAGGTTCCTGAAATGAAATGGCACACAAGGGGTATTTGTATTTCCTCTGTGGGAAAGGTTAATAGATCTAAATGTATTATAGTGCTTTGTGATGGGAAGCTATCTAATGCTAAACCCACATTAATTCTAAATAAAAATACGATAATTAATATGTGTGCTCTGAACAGCACAAGAAGTAATAAGAATTAGATGCTTGTGCTGAAATTTTTTACTATTGAAAAACACACACTGATTAATTCAAGGTGGAAAAGTTGTTTCTTTTATGAATCCTATTATCAGAAATATTCCCTTCTTTCTTAGAGAACAGACAAAAAGTCTAACCATAACTAATTGTCTTAACCAAAAACAATTTAATTTCCTTATGAAATACATGACAATCATTATTTATACTGTGAATTACATGACTTTGTAATTTTGGTATTGGTGAAAGAAATGCATAGCCAGAATAGTATTTGTTCTATTTACTGTTAAATGGGAGGGAAAGCTTGATTAAGTATTGGCATCCTTTTATGCAAGAACTTCCTGCTGTGTTCTTATTACTTCATTAAATAAAAATACCTTAACATAATCCTGAGTTTTAGTAAAAGTTGCTCCTGTCTTTTGCAGCAAGGGTATATGTTGAAATCACTGGTAACATGGCTTGTGAACTCAGTGTCTTAGAATAGTTCTGCAGATGGGCTACTTTCACCCTCAGCTGTTAGCGTCAGCAGGGAAGAAGTGGGGATGAATTTTGATGGATTCAGGCAAGGATAAAACAATGTGTATTTTCTCTAGCAAACTGTTTTCACCCTTAGGCTGCACTTTCCAGATTCAGGATATGCTATCTCTTATATTAATGGAGAGTTTGCCCTTTTCTTGGCAGTGGAAGAACAGGATGCCTCGTATTCTTGTGTCTGCAAATACAGTCTTTCAAACTTTCAGCACACAGGAGTCTTTCTGATACAGCCCAGCTTGTATCTCATAATGCTTCCAGCTCTTGTCTAGGCACTGAAAGGGATAGTGTTCTGAAAACTGATGCAGTTTTAAAGGTCAGATCCTATAAAACATTGTGATTCGTAGCCAACAATGTGCCTTCTGGAACTGCTTTAATCTGGAGTTGCACCGTAGACTGTCTTCATTTTGTCTGGGCTTCATCCAGTATTTGCCAGCTGCAGTGACCAATAAAACCAGGAAAGATCTGAATTTTGCAAGTGGCCTTCTGTAAGAGACGCAGCAGGTATAGACAATGGTTTCTGTGATGCTGTGGAGCCATGTGGGGTGTTGTCCTTCCCATTTTCTCAGTTACTAGTTTGATTCAGCAGTATGGAAGACAGAGTTCTGGCTCTGTGTTGGAATAAGATTGTGTGATGCTCAGAAACAATAAGATGTTTAAAATGTCAAAGATACTTTTAGGTCTTTCTTCCTGTTCATCTGTGTATTAATCCGATTAGAGCCTTACAGGCTGTAGCCACAAGACTGGCATGTGGATCATCTTGAACCCTACTAATGTGTAACATATACCCAGCTGAGTGGGGGTTTAGAGCCACTGAGCAGGTCATTCCAGAATACCAGGAGCCATTTCCAACATACCAGTATGGCAGATCACTGTTACATACCTGCTTTTGTCTTTCTGAATCTGCCTTGGATCCTTATAACTGTAATACATAATGGAAAAGAAAGGCTCACCCTCAGTTGCTGGTAACTGATAGATTTTCATTGGCCTTGTGACTGCAGCCCCGTGCCTCCTACAGAATCTGGCTTTGAGCACATGTCACAAACTTCTCTGGATGTCCCTTCAGCATACAGACAGCAATTGCCCTCCGTCTGCCCTCCACAGGCATGGCTGTCCACAGCAGGCTGCTTTTTTCATTGGTACCCATAACAAAAATGGACTATACTCATACTGCAGTATGCATATGGGGCTTTATTTGCTTTTACTGTTTGGATATTAATTTCCAAACCTCCACTGAAGGCACTGGCTGTGAATACCTTTATTACAAAGGGTAATCAATCAGACATTAATTGATCAGATCTATTTTCTTTTTGTTGTCCTGTGGACTGAGATAATGATGTGCAACATGGAGGATATTCCTGCCAGAGATAGTATTTCTGCAAATCCTACAAAGCCTATCTGTGGAGTACCACCCGACATTCAGTGAGCAGGCTGCCTGCTCTAGCATCCCTCCCCCCATGTGTGTACACGTGCATTTTGTGTTCTCTATTTTGCAGTGTGATCAAAACCAGTCTTTAGCTGATGTTTCAATAACTCCTATTTCTCATTGTTCTTACTAGCAGCTGTAAGATTTGCAATATCAATCTGTGGCAGGAAGCAGGTTTCCTTTTTTAAAGGAAATCTGAAATAATTTATGGGCCACAGAAGAGGACGGCTTACAATTTACATTGCTACAGTCTTGCAGAGAAAACAGGCTACCAGACAGATGCTGATTTTTTTAAAATCAGACAAACAAAAAACCAAGTATTGTGGTTTTTTTCTCTTTCTCTTCTTTTCTTTGCAAACTTAAGGAATGTATTCAAGCATCTGGCTAATTCACATACCATTAATTCTCTAAAGATTCCGTATGCACACCCAATTAGACCTGCATAATTTATTTTAAAAATGAATGTACTCTCATATTTATATTTTATAGCTGTGCCAGATTCTTAAAGGGCATAGAAGGGAGAATTTTATAAGCGAAATGTGCAGAATACTTTCTCTAGAAATGCTGAAGTATCAATAGGGCTGTACCTAATCTTAGTTTTAAAACCATAGACACACTGTTTTGGCTGTTAGTGAATGGGTAAATGGCTTTTTAAATACATGAATGAATGCTTGTTGCAAAGTCTGAGGTACAGCCTGTCTTCGTATGGGAGCTGGCGGGGTGGGCACCCATCCTGATGTGTGAGGTCCTATTGTATTGCAGCAATATGACTAATCTTCCCTTTGCATCTGTTTTGTGGGCTGCAGCGAGTTCCTGCCAGCTGTGGTTTCTTTAGGGTTTAATGGTCTCAAACAACTGCAAGGACAATGCACGCCAAAGGTTGAGAGCCTGACGCTGATGGCATATGTCTGCTCTTGCTCTCATATGGCTCTCCACCAGCTTAGCTATTGAGGCCCATACCACTCAGAAGAATAATTTGGATCTTGGCAAGTGGCAGATTATCATAGCCTTCTTCAGAGGATGTATGTGGGGTGAGAAGTGCTAATCTGTACCCTGACCCCCGCTCATCTCTGTGGTGCCTGAGTGCTATAGGCACTCAAGTCCTTAGAGGCAGGGACGTTCTCGACTCATTCTCAGCAGCAAATTCCTGCCAAGTCTGCTAACCAGCAGTAGAGAGGGTGGTTAGTAGCTGCCTGCTTTGTGTCAAGCTTTACTGGAGTAGTTGCCATGGAGATGGGTGGGAGGTTAACTGAGCGGGGAGCTCGGCGGTTTGCCCTTGTGTGTGTAAATCTGTCTGACATGTCATGTGGATCAGATTTGGCTCTGCTGCTCACATTTGAGGTCCACTTGCTTTTTTTGCCCGATTCCCATGTAGGAGAGCTGAACAACTGCCATGCAGTATTCATAGCACTATGATATTAAAAAAAGGGAGAACTGGGATTGGTGCCTGCTTTTCCAGGGCCAATTTAAAACTAAATCTGGGCACCAAAGAATGTTTAGTGCAGATATCTAAGCCCTGTAAGCTGGAAAGAACTTTCCCAGTCTGGAGCCTTTCTTGTGACAGCAGTAAGCATATTGGCTGTCTGAAAAAGAGAATTATTTAGAGGCAGAAAAAGAAATCCTACAGTTAGGGAGATGTTGGAAGGTGGAATCTTCCCAATTAATTTTAGAACTTGTAAAGCAGATTAAAGTATGGGGGGAGAGTGCTGAATATAAATGTCTGCTTTACACTTAGGAAGGGTATGCAAGCTCCACGTGCTCAGAAACATTTCTGGGAAAGCATCAATTAAAATGCTTGAGACTGACAAAAGGCTTCAAGGCTGTTGAGGTAAGTGGTGACTCACACTGGCTGAGAAGTATGGAAGGAAAAACATTTAATGGCAGTGCAAACCCCAAGCTGTACTCTGAAATGAGGCTTCCCAGGGGCTTGATCTCAGGCACTGGGATTTTAGCCAATGTCTGCTGATCCGCGGCCTTCAAAGGTGAAGAGCCAAAATATTTTTCGGTGACTTGGGAGCATGCCTACTGGGTTTTTTGATGCATGTAGGTTTGCATGGTGTTATGGAGAGAAACTTGACATGTTTCTAATTTTACAGTAAGAGGAAATAGCCAGCTGGTGAAAATATTCAGAAGGAAGGGTTAAAAAGTTGGAAGCTTTGAAGGAGGGGGTAGAAAGAGGGAATAGGGCAAATGCAGAGACGGATCTTTGAACACCACTTGCTTCAGCAGAAGCTGAGGTGTCCTCCTGATATATACTGCCTGGACCGTGGCATCAGTTTGAGAGGGGAGCAGGGTTTCTACTGTGTTTATCTTAGGGAAAGAGTACTGGTCCTTCCAGCATAAACTAAAGTTTGTGCATCTTGACTGGTGTGATCCTGTTGTGTTACTGGAAAAAGGTATGATCACATGCATCAAAAGCATCTTCTCCTCCTCCCCCAGTTTCCTGTACCACTCTTAACAATTTAATCCATAGCAGTTTGTCTTCACAGGCTGTAATTGATCTGTCTGTGATTAGCTCATCAGACACTCATTAAAGGGTTTGCAGCCTATTTTATTCATGAAGAGTGAGAGTCAAGAATCTAAAACCACTTTGTCTTTGTCTTAACTGGATTCATTTAGTATTCTGGGATTTGGGAAGGCTAATAAACTTAAACAAGCTATTATTTAAAGGTGAGCTGCCAAGTGAACATGAAGAATGATCCAAACACCGGCAGTGTGCCAAGCGCTCTCCGTTGTCAGGTGTCAGGTGTGCACAGCAGAGGGAATTGTTGCTAAAATCCCAGATATTCTTCACTGCTCTGCAGTGAGTGTCCCGTGATGTCCTGCCCATGTGTGATGGGATAATACAGCTGGCAGGGGAGCTGCTGGAGCTGTGTCTGCAGTGAAGATGGCGTTTTGTGCTAGTGGTGTCAGTGGGATACACAGAAATATTTTGTGCATTGTGTAGAGTTTGAACTTGACATCTGGTTGTCTTTATTAGAGGCTGCTATTGTTCCGAGCTGCCGCCTGTGCTCTGGCAGTGCCCATAAGGATGAGCACTTCTCACATCGCTGGCACACACATGCTGAGAAAATGCCTGTCACCATCCTTTCACAGCAGTCTGCAAAAGAGAACAATATCCCTGAGCTGCAGAAAGCAGTTTCCTTTCCCCAGTACTTTAGTGAAGACTTGAGACATTTCCGAGCTATAGGAAGAGGAGATGGGATAGATGGTTCTCCATTCTGCTCCTTCCTGAGCCTGGCTCTGCATGTCACACACTTCCAGAAAGATGAATAATTCCCTGTAATTGCTGAACTTACTGTGTGGTCATATGTGTAGTATCATCAAGTTGCTTGTGCCTTGGAGGGTCACGTAAGGGGCTGTAACCACGCAAGGGCTCTTAAGTTGTCCATGGTCTTTTAAGGCAGCAGTTCTGCCAGAGAACACATGCAGCTGGATCCTGGGTCTGTGCCAAATGTACTGACTTTCTTTGGGAACTGTGGGAAGCTGGTGGGGCCCCACAGCTCTGCGTGAGGGATCCGAATCCTGGCAGGACACGCTGCCATTTACGTGAACTGACTTCCCACTTGCTGTGTGTATCTGGATTGGGAAATCTTTGGGAATATAAATGTTTCCTAACTTCTTGGAGACATGGTATTTATAAATACTCTAAGCTTGTGTTTATAACTGTACATCATCCTATGTAAATATTAATACCATATTTTTCTTTCTTTGTAGTGTACAGAGGCCAAAAAGCATTGCTGGTATTTTGAAGGATTATATCCTACATATTATATGTAAGTAGTCATTGCTTTTCTTTTTCAAAAGAGAATTAGATTCTGTAGGCTCTTACACAGTTACCCTTCAACTAATTACACTTTTTCTAATAACTTTTCTGACACTTTCACAAATTTGAAAATGAAGATGCAGTAAACTTTCATTTCCCTCTTCCCTGTAGCCCATCTCTTTCCTTTTTTCCTTATTAAAAAAATGTACAGATTCATTTTGCCACACACCCCAGGTGACCTTTCCAGCTGAAAACAAAACTCAAGTACTTGAAGAGCTCTTATTTCAGAACACTGAAAGGAAACATAAGTAGAGCAATGTGAAGACAGTTCTCCCTTTGTTTGGAACAAGGACAGGTAATCAGACAGAATAGCAAGAATGCTTTGAAAGTAACTTTGTCCCTGTGCTAATACTCTTGTTTAATTTAGAGTTGAGGTGATTTGTTATCCGTGGCATAACTGTCCTTTTGATGAGTGGCATCTACATTCACATCAGGCTTGAGTATGAACCAAATGTCAATGACCTGTAAGTGTATGACTGAGGATCTTTCTAATTGCAGTTTTCTGTTTCTTACTGCCCACAGCAATGAAAAAAATGGAGGAAATATGTGGATGGGAAGTACATTCCATGTGGATTTGGAGGCTGAAAGGAGATAAATGTAGTAAACTTTGTACCTGGGTTGTATAACTTTATCATTGCAAACAACTGTAAACAATAGTTAAAAAAAAATAAATAATAAAGTGGAGTAGAAGAGCATTTGGTTATCTATTCCCTGAGCAAGCTCTTTCTTGTTGTAGGATTGGAAGCTACTGTAATCCTTATGCTACCCAAGAACTTCCCTCCCTTTTCTTTTCCACCTCCACTTCATCTGCCAGAAGCAGGAGAGAAACGCTAGTGACAAAAAGCAGCCAGGAAGCCAGTTGCAAAACAAAGCCCACAGAAAGAATGAAACACCATGATTTAATCATCTGTGATCCTGGATATTAACTGTTTAGGAAGTGTTTGTGCCTAGAACTCACTGTCTTTTTTTTTCAGGGGACTGAAATGTTGAGAATTTTTCATAAAATTCTCAATTTTATGTTGGCCAGAACAGATGGGGGAATTTAAATAAATTCATTTTCTTTGCAATGCTAATAACAATAGGACTTTGGTTCCACCTACATTTTATTTTGCTTTTCTGCAATGTGGGAAGGAAGCTGGGATGTTACAAAATCATGAAAATCTCACTGTACCTTGACATTCAGGAGTGTGTTATTCATCATCACTTTGGTGTTTTGCTTACGTTTCTGCCCACGTGCTTTCACAGATAGTGTTTGTCTCCCTTGGCAATACAAAGTGGTGGCTGCTTGGAGATTGGGTATTGGTTCAGACCCTTTGTGTACATACAGAGTCCTGCAAAAGCAAAGGTTACCAAAAAATCCTGTTGTATATTGACACTGTCAGGTCAATCAGAAGACTGTCAGTAGTCATCGTGTGTTTTGTAGTAGTTACTGCAGCGCAGTGTTATCCCAGTCATTGCATGAAGGTGTTGTGGTTGCCACAGCAAGTAAATGGAAAAAGGAAGGGGGAAGGGGTGGGCTATGTGTGCTCAGCGATTGTCCTGATGGTGATGAGTGTCATGTTAATGCTAATATTGTTGTTGTGATTATGAGTTTAAGTGGGCAAGAAGAAACACTAGGGAAAGATGATAAGGATTTGGGGATGGAAAAGCTCAGACGGTAGATACTATGTGTGACAAGTGAAAGAATAGGGAAAGGAGTGTAGAGGAGCTATTTGAGTGCACAGGAGCCCAGTAGGGTTACAGCGGGGATGCATCAAAGCAATAGGAAGGTCATGCATGACTGCGGTGCCTGGGCTGTTTTACGTTGTTACTTCTGCAATTTCAGTTTCTATTGTCTAGGGTCTCCAGCTGCTTCCTACCTGCACTGTCTTTTCACACCTGTATGGTGGAGGAGAGGCACGACTCCAATCTCAATATCTTAGGGTGAAGTCCCATTGCTTCAGCACTTGTTTGACCCTTCACTGAATTAATTCAATTTGCTTTTCCCACAGAAAGTTGTTCATTTTAGCACATTCGAGTCGGTGTTGAATCAGCTTGGTGTGGTTTTTGGCAAACACTGGTGAAATGGGAAGGAGTATTCTGCATATTGTGGGGGAGGAGGCATGAATAGCGTCGTCTCCATCAGCATATGGTTACATGTTAAATCATCTAAAGGCATAATATATAACTTTGTCCTGAGAGTGCCTCCTCTGTAGAAATCTAGATCTGGGATGGGCTGTAGTGAAAGGGGTTTTATTTTATCTTACAATTTCCTGTAGCAACAGTCCATACGAAGCAGTTTTATTTAGATTTATATTTAAAGGAGTTTGCAATAGATTCCATTTGTTTCTATCACTGGTTTTCTGAAAAAAAAGTTTTTCTACCCAGTTAATATACGTAGTCTCTCCTTTGGTCTCAAGACTGTCTTTGGACACTTACAAAACCCAGCAATGCAATTCTTTTTTAATGATTTCCTTGTGATTTCAGTCCCAAGCTGGCACTATGTCACATTTCTCAAGGAGACAGTTGGTATTATAATGAAAAGGTTGGCATGTCAGCTCAGAAATGCCAAGTGCTGTGTCTATTCACAAATGCAGTGTGGCATGCTGGGACGGAGGTATCCCTGAGCTGGCCCATCTACACGCCTTACCACTTCTGCGTAGGCACATCCTCCTAGAAGGTGCCTGCCTCCCTTTAAATTACCCAGAGTAATAGAAATCTGGTGGACTGTCATATAAAGTGGTGGCTTGGTTTTATCAGAAGTTTAAAGGCAAGATAGCTGAGTTAATCTTTCCTGTAAAGGCTCTACTTCAGCCATTCAAACACAGATAAGAATGTTTCTGCTAAGCCAGAGGAACAGTGTGCCAAAAGAAGTGTTCTGGAAATTCAGCTAGGTTTGGGTAGATAAAACTTGCAATTCCTCTTTTGGAGCTTAAGAGGGTTTTTTAGGTTTTTTTTAATTCAATCTGCCTTCTAGTACAATAATTTTAAAAAGAAAAATCTGTTAGAGATATTGTTCAAAACTTTCTTAAAACTTGTTTGTTATGCTTTCTGTCTTAACAGACAGGGCAAAGGTTGGAGATCACTGTTCCAGAACTAGTGATACATCTTTCTGTCAAATTATTTAATGGTATTAGTATTTTTGTAAAATATTTTTTCCAATGGACATAATTATTCTATCCTTCATCTATCATCAGTAAGCTTTAGTTTAATTCAAGCATGTTTCTTCCAAATGTAATCCATTTCTTAATGCTAGACTGAGGAATTGATAATTTTCCAAAATTTTTTCCCTCTCTAGTGTGATTAAGATACAGCTTACTTTAGACCAGAAGTGAACACGGAAAGTTTAACAAGAATTTGAGAGGCATATGTTGGTCTTCTGTCATTAATACAGACAACTTCCAAGACTGCTCTTAACTTACTTCCCTAACCCATCCAACCATTTCTCCATGTCCTTGTTGCCTGAGTCACCAGAGACTGTTGTCATTTAGATATTTTCTCCTACTTCAGCAATTTATTTTTTTTAATATGACCTAGAAAAATAAGTAAGCAAATATAAAGCAGAGAAAGGAATTAGTCATTGGAGTCTAATTCTCATCCTCTGGAAAAGCAGGGAGCCAAGTTGTTCCTGACTTTGCTTTAAGAATTAGATCATACATCTCCTTGTCTGGATGCACAGAAAGTGATTCGGAATTTAAAGCTGTCTCAATAGAGTCGACTGATGCTCTGCAAGGATCCTCATCCCACTCTCACTTAAGCCAGCTCAGCCTTATCTTAGATGTGCTGATGGTTGGCAGAAGAAACAGTCAGGGTACTTTTCTCCCACGGCAGTAACGTGAATAGTAACATAAAGAATGCATTAGATTGCAAAACCATCTTCCCTGCAGGCAGATACCAGCAGCACTTAAGATACTCCAGTTGTTTTTCCACTTCTAAATTGGGCATGAATAGGAGAGGGAAGGCTGCCTTATGTTTTTCTGATGGGTAGTAGTTTGATTGGAATGATTGTGAATGTACCCTTCACTGCAGAGTGAAGGATATTTCCTGGTACGATTGATCAATCCTGTAGGTTTTTTCTGTTTATTTTTCCTTCAGTTGTTAGCTACCATCATACTGGGGCTTTTAATGAGGTGATAAATTCCAGATGCATGTTTCAAATCCTCTCCTTGTCAGGCTTCATGGCATATTTATAAAACAGCAGGAATGTTTTTGCGTATGAGTGGTAGGCGTGTGTCCACAGCAGTGGATATACCATGGCTGATGTCACTGGGTCAGTGAAGGACTCACCCATGGGGAGGTATCCCATTATTCTCTGCCCTCTGAGCCCTCACCATGGTGTTTCTGTTTGGTTTTTTTTATAACACATTTAGCTGCCTGCCTGTCTAGACTGTAAGGTCTGCACTTGGTTATGGGAATATTGAGGGAGACAGTGTGGAAAGCTGTGTTGAAGATGGGGTAAATGATATGTCATGCTCTCTGGTTTGTCCACAGATGGCTTCCGCTGCCAGTATAGTGGTAGAAGCTCTTCTTGCTGGACTTGGTGTCCCTTCCAACTACTAAGTTGTAGGTGAGGTTTGGCTTTTCTAACATCACACCTACTAGTAGTATATGTGATGATTTCTAAATGCCTCCTTGGTAGCATGTATTGGTTTCTACCTCCTAAATTCTGACTATTTGCATCTGAGTTCTGCCCTGGTTCCTTGTCTTAAGCAGGTCTTGACTTCTCGAAGGTGTGCTACTAGGTGAAAGACCTTCAGAAAGAAACATGGACATTTTCTCTGGAAGGAAATGTTAACCATTGCTGTTAGTAATTATGTGAAGAACAGAACAGAGAGGACTGGCATCTTGTAGTGTCTTCTAATTCTTATCAAAGGAGGACCTGGATTAATGTTGAAAGCAGGTGGAAGTGCTGTATTTTGAGGCTAATATGTTTCCACCATAGAAAACAGTTTACTGCATCCAGCAGACAACTGCACATGTACACATTTGTGTTGATGTAATCGGTTTAATTTTTCATTTAGAACTACTATAAGAACACTAATAGAAACCTAAAAAATGAATATTTGCTAATATTCTTCACGTTTAAAACACATTCCTGCCCTGCATGGGAAGAGTAATTTATTTTTCTTATTGTAGAGAAGAATGAGGAATATATTAAGTTTGTGATTTTTCATGGGTTTTGAAATAAATTTTTTGCTCATTTCCACATGCTTCTCTTTGCTGATTAAGTTTTGTTGTATTTATCACACAGCCATATTCATCTAGGTTTTGCGTGTGAATTCTTATATTCTTTGCGGTCAGTCCATAATTATTCTGTGCATTATCAAGAACCTGCAAAATATACCAGATGTAAACATTAAAAAAGTGGTTTTCTCTTGCTGTTACTCAGATACCTCAGAGGGCACTTCTTCCATCAACAGGTATACAAGAGGCTGGGAAACCACCCCAAAGCAGGCACTGGGTGTGTTGCATGATGGTGGCTATTGTCTGTGCGCCACATCCTGTTATGTTTACTGCTGTTAATTAAGTTGGCTTTCCTGATGGTACACTTAGCTTTGCATTGCAATTACAGCTGCATGAAGTGTCAGCAGGTGTGTGCTTAGGGCAGTAATATAGCTGCTGCTTTATCCTTCCATTTGATTTGAAGCCAGCAGGGAGGAGGGAGAGGGGAGGCAGTGTAATAGGTTTGCACGCTTCCAGGCGCCTTGAATAGCTGGCACTGTACAGAAATGGAGACCTGGATTCACTCCAGGGCCACCACTTTTGCAGTGAGCAGCCACAGGAAGGGCCTATTGCAGATGTAGTTCAATTCAAGACTGTAAGTGCACAGTTTGTGTCGTGAAGGAAGACAGCAGTAATTATCAGACCATCTGTATAAACGGCAACAGAAATCCACCACCATTGCACAGTCCTGTGTGGCCTTAAACAGTAACAATGCCAAATGTCACAACTAGCTTCAAAAGTCAGTGCCATTGAGGTGGCTTACTCCTTGCTCCAAATAAAGAGACTAGAGTTACCCAGCAGGTAGGTGCCTTGCCACCAACTGGAATTTCCTTCAATGGATCAGTTATCTAAAGCAATCTGGAGTCGATTAGGCTGCCAAATTAACACCCAGTTCAACTTGCTAGGAGTAGGTCCTGGAGAGGAGTTTAATACCTCAACTTTCACAGGCCATCAAAGAGGTGATGGACCTGTTTTCAGATTTAAAGCTGAATGATTTTCGAGTTGGAGGCTGACCAGGTATAGGCAGCTAATTCTGAGAAAGGTGAGGAGAGAGGAAAAGAGGGCATCCTCTGGCTTCTAGTGGGGTACTCCTCTGAGACCAGACCCTCTCCTGGCTGAGGTGGAGCAGAGAACCCAGTCCCATCCCCTTCTCATTTCCAGCGGATGTGATAGCCACAGTTGTGACTTACCATGAGTGAGCCTCACTTTTTCATGTGGAGGGTGTTTGATTTGAAATACTCATCAGGTCTTAATTCTTCCATGTCCCAGGCAAGAACCTTAATGCGAGGCTGAGAATCAGTTTCTTCTGGCTTCCTATCAGTGGGATTGGGAAGGTTTGCACCTGGTTTGAGCTTCAGTGGACAGTGTCAAAGTGCATCTGACACCTAGGTAATCTTGAAGTTCTAACCCTTTCTAAGTAGGGACTCTGAATTAAAGTTTTGGAAGACTTGATAGCACTTAACAGTTGGCCATTACTACCCAGGTCCTTCCCTGCAGTTGATCATGCGGTGGCTTGGTGCAGGAAAAAAAGGTTTACTATATGTTCATATCTTAAATTGAGGCAGACAGCAAATTCCTGGATACCCATCGCCCCCTGCCAGCAGACTGCTGATGATTTCCCGAAACAGGGATGAGATGCAGTAGGACTGCCTGCCCACTGGGAGCGGCTTCAGATTCGAAGAACTAATCATCTGTTCAATAAGGGGGCCTGATGATTAACTGGAAGTCCTTGTTCCTGTTGATACAAGAAATTTACAATTCCACCTCCAGAAAATTCAAACTTGTCAAACACATTATCTGTGGCTTAACTTTTATCAGAGCCTTAAGCAATGCTGTTTCTCCGCTTTGTTCTGTGAAAGAAAATCTTGCAGCCTGTGTTGAAAAATGGCTGTTTAAGGCTCCATATACTGCCAAAGCCCAAGCCACTGCAATTTTTGCTAGGTTCTGCCACAAGGTGAACAGAGAAAATTTCTAGATGGATATGTGATGGCTAGAAAGCCATGTAGTGGTACTTTACAGACAACAAAGAGAGTTCCTCTGTAGGGTGTATTTCTTCTTGAGATCAGGGAAGAAAGGGCTGGGGTTATGGTAAGCCTTTAGGAAGCAGAAGATTGTGAGAAGGATTGGTTTCATAGGAGCATCTGAGCAAATTCTCATCCAGTGGGGGAGGATGTGCTGTATTCTGCTGAGTTCTTGCAGAAAGATGGTGTTTATAGGCTCTTCACCTGAAGAGTAATTGAGAAATAAACCCTTTTTCAGCTGTTGCCTGATCTTGTTTTTCACATCTGTGTGAAGGACAGGAGCCAAGTATCTTGTCTTGTAGGAGATTTTAGTTGTGTCAAAGCAGACAGAACTCTAATCTGAGCAAATATTGTTTCTGTCTCAGTTGTTTTTACTCTATAGAAAAAAATTACCTGACAGCCCTTTTCCTTTTTTTGTTGTACATTTTCTTATGTAGTTAAGGGCTGTGTGATTTACCAAGCACCTGGATGACTATCTCTCTAGTGCTTTCCTTGGTACCAGTAGCAGTGATTTTATTCTCAAGTACAGATGTGCACTGAGGTCTCAGTTCCATTCATTTATGAAGCAGCTGTATTTATTATAAAAAATTTACCTATTGATACTTATCAGACCTATGTTTTACAAGACACTGTTACTGCTTGTGCTGAGAGATCACCTTTGCTATTTATTAGAAGATAAATAATAAAAGTGTAAAGTAAATAATAAAGTGTACTGAGAACTTGTAACTGCAGGTAACTGTGGTGGAATCGTGTCTGCTGAAAATTGGGCCAAGGAGACAGAAACGACCCTAAGACCAGTGCAGGAATGCAGATGTTCCCTACCACTCTGATCCACCAGCCAAAGACCTTGCCTGTCTTACTGCTCCTCAAGCACTTGAGTGAATGCCAGTGGAAGAATGTGGCCTTTGTATTGCAGTGTCTTTCTGGAGAGAGATTAAACCCTTTGGAACTCAAAAGCAGTTATTTAGGTGGGACTTCTGAGTGCAGAGTTGGACTCTCTGTTTCAATTTCCATGTTCTGTGGGCACCGGTAGCAAAACAGATTCCTTGGGATAACCCCTCCATTGTGTGGTGGTCTTCCCCATGTCTGCAGCCAATAGTCTGTATCTTTCCTTAGGCAGCAGTACAGGCAGTGGGTTTGCTTTGAAGACTGCTTTTTATGGAAAGATGGAAATGCACTTACGGAATGTCTGAAATGAATAAAGGTTTAAGTAAACTTGGTAGAAAAATAACTCTTTCTGAGTTACATGGTACATCTTCAGTTAATCTTCCCCATTTATCCTCTGTCAGGTCTAAGTCTTGTGGCAGTGTACCTCAGTGACATCACTCCTCATTGACAGCACAGCCACGACTCAGCTTCATCAGAATTGTTTCTGCTAGTCACTTTGTGGTGATTGCCTGCTTTTGCTTTTTGTTTCAAGGTTTGTTTGTTTTTTCTCTATTCAGCATCATTGTATCCTGGCAGCTGCATTGCAACCAGATTAGATTATTTAATTTTTAAAACTTTTTTTGTCCTAGAACAAGTAAATGCATGTGCACGCTTCAGCTGTCTGCTGTCATCTGTTCCGTGGGAGCAGACCTGAAACTTCTGACTTTGAGGGCTCAGCATTGAATCTGCCTGAAGATGACACAGCCTCAGCAGTTCATCCCTTACAGTTCTTATGAGGACTTCTTCTGGTCTTTCGCCTGTGCCAATATTAGGGCCTCATCTGGCACTTCCTCAGCTTCATCTAATGCTACCAGGAATGCCCAAAATGTTTCCTTTGTGTTCTTAGCTTTGGTCTACTGCTGTATTTTCATTTACACAGTCCCCTGACTCCCTTTAGTTTTCTTGCCCCCCACTCCAAGACTGCCAGTGCTTTTTGTGTTTCAGTGAATCCCGGTTTGTTTCATAGAATTTACAGGTACGTGCAGCGATACCTATAACTGATATGCAGCCTTTTTTAGGAATTCATGTCAGGCTTGTCTTCAGAACAAGATGATGTTAGAGATGATGCAGTTTACTCTGTCTGGTTGTCGATGTGGGGTTGTGGTTTTATTTTGCCCCCTCATCCTCTGTCTCTGTGTCTATGGTAGGGTTTCTGCCACTACATGTGGATTGACAATTTCTGTTTGGTTTCACTCTTCCGAAATACATTGCTAATCAAACATCTTCAACATTAAATCAGGTTTTGGCCCATAAGATGCAAAACATCTAGAGAAAAAAACTAAGAACAATACAGCTTCCATTTCAAAGATATGGTGGTCGTAGGGAATGCAGGTGTTTGCTGCAGCACCTCTACTAGGAAAGGATTTGTTCAACTATATAGATGCAGGTATAATTGGAGAAGAGCTGTTGGACCATTTCGTTGAGCAGCTATTAGCCACAGAACACATGCAAGTAAAGAGTAAGGTTTGGGTCATACCATATACCTTTATGTGAAACTCTATGCTTTGCTTGTCCATAAAGGAAGGAAGTTCAGTGCCATGAATTAAGTCTGAAACCAGAGAAAAACCTTGTCTCCGTGACCTGACATGCTGTGTAACTTTGATCTCTGATACAGCAGTTCCTTGGTGTGCCAGCTGTTCAAGACATTGGATGTGCACATATAGTCCTTTCATTCTAATGAATTGTGAATGAAAAGATGTACCATCTAAATCATAAATCCCATTGCAGACAGTTTTTGAAAGAGTGACTGTATTCTTGGTGAAGTTGCAGATTAGCAAAGCAACTAATTATGTCTTATCCTGTGACATACATTAACTTTTGATCAATAAAATGAACATTGCCCTAGGGAAATGCAGTTCTTGGGATCATCACTGGTCTGTGAAAGAGGGAAATTGACTTTAGAAAAGTCTTCTGGAGATGCATTCAGTCCAGTTCTGGTTGGTAGTAAGGCTCACTCTGCTTCAACTGGCATTGGGCACATCAGTGCTTCCTGTAAAGCAAAGTCAAAGCATGTGTTCAATTTAGAAAAAATGCATGCCAATTCAATAAATATATGTGCATGTGCTTAATTATGGGGGTTTTTAATGAACCAGGGTCTTAATTCTGCTGTGATTTGCCATCAGGCAGTGAGAGATAGTACATCAAAGACTGATTATACTTAAGACTAATTATACATGTTACTCCACTAATAAGCTGATTTTGTTGTTGGCTTTTACCAGCTAATAAATACAGCTTTTGTAAGTAAGATAATTGTCATATGATTGGGATCGATGTTGTCAGGAGTTGTGTTGTTTTTCCATAGTGCATTGAATTAAGAACAGATTCAGAGAGAGAAGTAGAGCTTTTGCTGTAGCCTGATGGAAAGTGGAAAGTGGAAATTCAGCAAGTGGAATGTTTGCTCTTCCAGTCCTTTTTAGTGCTGCTGTCAAGTTGTGGGGAGTACAAACAGCAGGTTGGCATCATCCTTGATTCCAGACTCCTACAAATGGGTACATGTGTCCATTCTCACCGGCACACAGAACAAAGCACCTGTTAGGTTTTATGGGTAAAAAGTGACACGTACCAGTGTCAGATCTCAAAGGGTTGTGAGGGTTGTGGTACTGGTTTGCTTTCAAAGATCCACTTAGCAAATGCAGTGCTCAGCCTGGGATGAGCTGGCTCAGAAAGCTTACTGACTGCCAGGAATTGGAGCCAGGATGAGAGACTCCTCCAATCCTTTGCATCATTGTTTTCAACCATTTGAAAGTTCAGTCACCTGAAACTTCTCTTTGATGGCCTGTTTGTTTGTCAGTCAGTGGTCTCAGGAGCTTCATAAATATTCAGCAGTGTAGTCTTTCTGCCTTCCAGCTGGTGCTTTGGCTTTCTTTTGCAGGAATAAAAGCTAAGCCGTTGAGACTTTTAAAATGGTGCTGACTGGATAACTTAAAGATAAAAAATAGATTGAGGTTTTATATTCCTCTACAGATGCTCCTTTAATTTTGGATTGAATGACCATAATTGTACATATTAAAATAGCCATTTCCCATCTCTTCTGGCTCTGGAGAAAACAGGTGCAAAATAAGCAAGGCAAGGGTGGGCATGAGGGAGGTGTGTGTGCAATCTCTGCGACCCCTCTAAGTTTTATTACAGGTGAAGCTCTTGGGACTCTGGGAATTGGTGCCTCCACTCCCCATCCTGTGTGTGGTCAGATGTAGGTGTCTGAACCAACAGAGCCAGTGTGTGGAGGCAGAGATAAAGACTGCTCACATTCCTAAAATCCTTCTTTTTATTTTTGTCCTCATGGACTCAAGAAGGGCTTCTAGATTATGGGCTCTGCTTTTCTGCCCCCAAAACATTGTTGCTGTGCAGCATCAGCCAAGGGGGCAAGTACGCATCACCATGGATGAAGTGCTTCAACCAAAGCATGTTGAAGAGCGAGGGGTACCATGAGCACTGGTGTAACAGAAGGCAGCAGCTTCCAGCCCATTTTGGAAGGAACCTGAATCTGTCCTTGACTTCAGCATATGTCTGGAAAGCTCCTGTTGGGTTGAACGATTGTGGAAACATGGAGGAATACTTAATTTCTTGGTCCCAAGGGGACTGAAGTTAATGCTGACTTGCTAAGTCTTGGTTAGTAGTTATGTGAGCTTTCGTAGCTTCGAGTATGAGCAGTATGTCAGAGTCTTGGGAAGCTTTAAAGAAGAAAAATTGCAGATGCGTCACTTTCAGGTTCAGTGACAGCAAAGTGGGTGTTTTCTCTTTTGGCATGAGCAACTTCTTGGCCTAGGTCTCAAACTGGGTGTCTGAGTCTGTTAATGAACCTTGCCACGATGATCATGTCAGATCCTCCGGCTTGCCTGAATAAATCCTACCCGCTTGTCATCAGAAGAGCATGTAACTGTTTTCACTTGCAAAACAACTGATTATGTATCCATAGAGCATCCTCCTCTGGCCTCAGTCAGAGGCTGAAGCCTATGTGACAATGTATTTTCTGACTGAAGCCTTGTTAATTGAGCATGTAAATGTGTAATTGTCTGTGCAGTTATTCAATTGACACAACTTTAGTCTGCATACAAATATGGGAGCACAGTCATGCAGTTGAGCATACTGTCCAAGATCAGATGCTGAAATAAATATACGCATTCTGCACAAAGATGTGAACACACTTAAAAAGATCAATCCAATTGTGGTCACCTCCTCTTTTCTTTTTTGTATGTGGATATGCTAATCTGCTTATTTTCATCCAAGTAACACACCATGAATTCCGTGTTAACTTGGTCCTTTTCCTTATTACGTAGGCTTTATTGGTGTGGGAATACGAGTTACCATAGGAATTGTTTAGAGGTTGTCCTTAATATATGTGCTTGCTTTTTATGAAGTAGTACCTGGTGCTCACAGTGATTGATGCTGTAATACCTTTAAAAATGTTCTGTGCATACAAAATATTAATTTGAAGTGTGAGGTTTTTTAGAGGAAAGGGTGCTTTAATAATGGGAGTTGTGGGCAGTTGCAGTCCAGTGCAACTTCTGAGAAGAAAAGGGCATAAAATTTGTAAATAATGATATAGTTGGAATTTTCTCTGCACTCAGTGGTTTCTCTGCTTGGAAGCTGCTGATTTCAAAGAAAAGGTGATCTGGCAGTTTTGTTCTGGCAGTTCTTGTCTGTTCCAGAGAATAAAACTCCAGACATCTGTTGGAGGTCTGCAGTGTTCATTTACTGTGAAAGAAAACACAGTGATACTGCTTTTCTTTATAACTTGTCCTTTCTTATATAGAATTGAACGCCATATTTGATCTTTTTGAGGTGGCTTGAGATTAAGTATGTAGGAAGGTAGTTTCAATAAAATGGAAAAAGTTCCTGAATAGGGATAGAGCTGTACCATGTACATGATTGACAGCTTTATCCAGCCAAGGGTAGTCTGTTCTTAAAATAATGCCTTAGTCGGGAGTGTGAATGGTGTCAGGGTTGGGGATGCTATTTTAATCTGAGCGACAGCCACTCCTCTAACACCCCTGTCTCTTTATTTCTCTGCAGATGTCGCTCCTATGAGGATTGCTGTGGCTCAAGATGCTGTGTGAGAGCTCTTTCTATCCAGCGACTATGGTATTTTTGGTAGGTCCAGGGCATTTGGGAACTTTGTGTTTGTCCTTGTCCTGTTGGTTGAACTTAAAATAGGATGTTGCCAGCCCTGGTATTTTAAAGTACAGTAGGTGCAAGTATGTAGGAAGGTATATGTGTACATAGAAATGCATGGATTTTGTCTTTTTCTTAAAAAAATCTCCTGATGTAGTAAGAAAACACTGAAAAAGGAGGTTAATCATGTCAGGCTGACCTTTCCTGCTTCTGCATCCTGCTGCTCTGTACAAGCAGCAGTTCCACTTCTGTCCAGAATTGCTGAATTCTTTATGCCTGTCCCAGCTACTACCAAGCAGCAACATTCTTCCTTTTTTGGGGCACTCAGTTTTAAAACTGGATTGTATAAGCAGGATTGTGCTTTTAGGCAGGGTTTAATATATTCTTCTTGCCAACTGAATTGAGGCTTCAATTAAAAAGGAAGAGAAATACATTTATGACTGTGAGGATTTCACTGGAGATAACAGCAGAGGAAAAGAAGGCAGAAAGATTGAGCTTGTGAAACCAGTAGCTGAGTAATCTGGATAAAGCTTAAAACTAATCACTGTTACATGCATAATGAAAAAATATGGTAAATTCTTTTTGGAGTGAAATTTAAGAAAGCACCTGAATTAAACTGTATCGTTTCAGTCGAGAGAAAGCAAAGACTCTCCTAGAAAAACTGATTTCAGGCATTTTAATGTGGAATTTGAAGACTGATTTTTTTAAAAAAAGCCTTCAAAACTGAAACAAATAAACAGTGGAAAAGCAGAAGCCTGATGTATACTATAATACAGAGATTTCCCAAAGCTGACTGTGGGATTTCAGTGTACAATCCTTACTGATATAAGTGAAGAGCTCTCTGTCTCAATCCCTGGGGTGACGTCGTAAATCTCTGTTTTTCTGTTCAGAAAAAAATCCTTTGCAGGAACACTGCCAAAGGGGAATGTATTAATATTGGCTCAGTGGAAAAGAACCTCCTTCTGCTCTCATTTCTAATGTAGAACAGAATTGTAGCTTTTGCATGAAATAGCTCTTGCTGCCATGCTGTGCCACACTCTTCCTCTCAGCCACCTGGGAATTCTCCAGAGGAGATAAGCATTGCATGTAGGCTTGCCTCTGGCCAACTTTCTTCCCTTCCGAAAAAGCGCAGTTGTCATTGTCTTCCAGTAAAAGGCCATGAAACAAGATAGCAATTACAGGCAGAAGAACCATTCCTATGTACAAGAGCTTGTATGGGTCACTGGAGTGTCTGATAACTGATAAAGGAAACACAGTGAAAGCCACTGTCTGAAGAACAAAATCTGATGTGCCCTTGCTGCATGTTCCTATTTTCACTGCACCAGGGTAAGGAAATGATGAAGACAGTTTAGTTAGACAGTTGAAAAAGATGCTGAGAGGAGGAGAATGGTAGCTAAATTATGTCATTTGCATGGAGAATGTAATATCCCACATAGGAAGCACAAAGCAAAGTTTGTCGCCGTCAGTACTGAATGCTTCAGTCTTCTGGCTTGAGCTTAGGTGCCAGCTACTGTATTTCCCATGGGAGATGAAATAAAAATGTTGAGTTAATTTAAGAATATCTAAGATTCTTCTTTTAATGGCAGATGCAGAATAGTATTCCTCTCTCTACTCCACAAACATCCTGAGCAGCCTAGATGCTGTAAGACTGGGGCCTGCATCCAAGATGCACAGTTTGAAACTGTACTGACCTGGAATTTCAGTTTAGCATCCCAGTGGCCAAGGTCAGGTGTGAACCTGAACTTTAAAAAGTTCAAGTGTGTTTTACTTTTGGGTTACATGCCAGAGAACATTGACATTCAGTACTAGTCACTGAAGATGTCCATAATATATCCATAAGTGCTCCATGAGTGCTATCCCAAATGGCAGACCTTCTCTCCAGAGGCAACCTATTTAAGAAACCCTGCTAAAAGTTGCAGGCTGATGTATTCTCAATGAACAGTCTGCATTCAAATGCTGCCTGAATGTGCAGGTTTTGACTTCCCTCTTCTTTTTGCCTAGGTTCCTTTTGATGATGGGAGTTTTGTTCTGTTGTGGAGCTGGTTTCTTTATCCGAAGGCGGATGTACCCTCCTCCATTAGTAGAAGAACCTACTTTTAATGTGTCTTACACCCGACAACCAGTCAACACTGCATCAGGTCAGAGACTGCTCATACAAGTTTCACTGCTTTCTTACTTTGGCCAAGGCACTCAAAAAGGGTGGGGTTTGAGCTTTTGTTTCATTGGTTTTTGGAAACTGTACAATTTGTACAAGGGATAGCACTGCACTAAAATATGCAGCTACCTCCTGCACTGAGTGATGTCTTCAGCCTTTCCAACAGGATAATTCAGCTGCAGTGTACAAAGTGGTTTTGAAACACATGGGATGACAGAACTTTCAGTTCTGTTTTGGGTCCTAATACCTTTACAAGTGTGTGTCCGTGCATGGAAGAAGGTTAGCAATCTCTCCATTTATAGTGTAAATAAAATGATAGGTGTCCAAATTCAACAGTCACAGGAAGAAAGAGTTTTAAATACAATTGGTAAAATCTGGCAAAAGTGAAGGAAAGCCTAGCATTTTCTTCCACAATCTAGCCATCTTGTAAGTATTTTTGATTTGCCTTCAATGTTCCATGCTGCAGCCTTTCTGTGACAAAGTGGTCTTTTTCCCCTTGTTAGTCTGATTGCTGTCTCTCTGGTAAGTAATAACTGTGAGCATCAGGAGGACCTACCTAGTGAGGGCTCCTCTGGCAAAGTTGCTTTCTAAGTTTGTAATTTCTTCCCCTCTGGTAGTTAGTTCCAGTTGGGAACTCTCCTAGGCCTAAATGGTTAAAAAAATATTACAGACAGAAACTGACAGTTTAGTCACCTTCCTTGTTTAAATTCTAAGGTTTTTGTTAGCACTCCCATTCTGCATCTGTTTTTCTCCTTGACTGAACAGAGAGTATTTTTCAGCTGGGGGCGAGCCAATTCAACTAGACTAATATTTTTAAGCCTGAAAAATAGTCTTGAGTTTATGTGAACAGGGAGTGTCTTTGTCTGGATTGATAAACACCAGATTTAAATTTAGAGCACAGTTTTACACTTTCATGGTGCTTCATGGAACATAAATTGTGGGCAAATATAAAATAAGCACAAGCTCTTTGATGACCTGATTATGGCACCTGCCTCCAGACTCTTATTACTACTACTTAAAAGCTTTGGACTCTGAGCTAACCCCACTATTTATTTTTTTATTTTTAGTTTTTCTACTGTTCTAGAAATATTTAACAGCAAAAGCAATGAGAAATAGTAGTCAAACAAGTTCTTATTTTCCACTAGATAATATTCTAGGTTTGGTACAGTAGCCAATTCACTGTTGAGATGGAGCCCTCAAAATGTGGCTCATTGCCTATCTCCCTCCTTTCGTGCAGAGATAGCAGCAACATCTTCTGCCATTCCAGCACCATCTGCAGGGAATGCTTTTCTGGAAGCCTGACTGGGAGAATGGAAGGGGAAGGTCCCTTAGAAGTTGTGTCATTATAGGAAACACAGACTGGCACCAAAAGAAGAAAACCTGTTGCTCAGCCATGACTTTTTCCTAGTCCATCTTTATTTAAACAGACAGAGAGAAAGAGAAAAAAACTAACTTACATCTTGAGATAAGTCTTTGACTTCAATTGCATTAAGTCATCTTCCACCACCCACTGTGATGCCTAGGAGGGTTACACACCAGCTTTGTTCTTATGGCAGCAATCTCTGTTACTCCTTATGTGTCATAGCCAAGGAATTTTGTGTTTGGCCATATATTTCTTTTCCTTGTCCCTGCAGGCTCTGACATCACTTCCTAATTTGAATCTATGCAAAGCAATCTTGTCCCATTTTGTTAGCCAGCAGTAACCTACTCCAGCTTGGCTCTTTGCTTCATGCAGCTTCACCTCTAAACTGTTTTGTGCCTAGGAGGGAAATTATCCATCTGAGCTTCACTCTGGCTTATCAGCAGATATCTAGGACACCACAAAATAATCTCTGAAGTCCTTTTGTAAGACTTGACACCTGAGTCAGGGCCACAGTAGAGATGCTTTTGTCCATCTGGGATCCCACACCTTCCCTCTCTGCAGACAGAAAAGCTTTTCAGTCAGAGCAACTGGACTGGGCTCACTGTTTTCCCTTTCAAATGGTAGTTGCTTGGGGCAGTGGTGCCCTTTGTTTCATTAAGTGATTTCCATTGGATGCAAAACTGAAACTTTTTGGTAGTATCTAAAGAGGTGAATGCAGTCCTGCCAGCCTGGGTTTGTTGTTTTTTTTTTTTTTTCTGGAAGGGAGAAAGATACTCCTTGTCTTTGCTTTGATGAACACTGAAAAACCTTGTCTGAGTATGCAGAGCACAGGCCCTGGGAGAGCACAACCTGGTGCCTTTGCTATTGCTGATACTTTTTCTCTCCTTTCTTTCAGGGTCACAACAACCTGGAGTGCCGTATTACACAGATCCAGGTGGATCTGTGATGAATCCCATGGCTATGGCTTTCCACGTCCAGCCCAATTCCCCACAAGGAAACCCGGTTTACCCACCCCCACCTTCCTATTGCAACACACCACCTCCCCCCTATGAGCAGGTGGTGAAATCCTCCACATGAGGACTCTGGCTCTCTGACCTGACTGTATGAGAAGAAGGTGCAATTGCAAAATGACCAAGATGGAGGGCACCTGCCCTTCTGAACACTTGCTAGCACTCCAAGTCCTCTTTCCTTCCCTTCCCTGCACCTTTCCTCATTAAAATTACTTGCAAAGGGGTGATTTTTAAATTTTTTTCCTTTTTTTTTTTTTTAGTAGAAGTGGATTTTTTTCTTTGTCTTCAAAATGAGAGAAGTTGTCTTTGTAATGCTTTTAATGGAAACCTATATTTAAAACCTGTATGTCTTTCTCTTTATTTATTGTTCGTTTCAATCAAGGTTTTAACTGTGTCGTGGCAGGTTACTGATAGCAGTTCTGGCAACCCCAGAGTGATGTGCAGCCTCCTAAGACCCCACAGGAGAAATTCCCTCAGCTAAGGGAAACGACAAAATAAGAGGATAAAGGTAGATGCAGCAAGGCAATGATTTTACCAGAAATTACGGCTACCATCTTTTGCTTTTACAATTTTCTTTTACAGTTTAGTTCTGATGTATAACAGAAAGATGCTCTGATAAAAGTCACTGTGACTAAAGTACCAGTATTGGTTGAATCATGACAGGGGCTCTCCCAAGTGCCCTAGAAAAGAGAGAGTTGTTACTTTAAATGATGCATCCAAAATTAAGAACTGGGGTTTGAGTGTTTCTTGTGCATCACCTGGACTTTGCCTGTGTGATCAGCATCTTGGCTTCCCTTGTTCTACCAGTGCTGAGACTGTAGAAAACACACAATGACCAACAGATGTTGGCACAAGAGGAAAATATTACAACCTCAGAGCTACTTGTGCCTCATGACGGAACAGTTAGAAACACTGAAATACATAAGTTTTTTCCCCTAAATTGGAAAATATTTACTGTAAGAAGGGATGGGAGCATAGGTAGAAGTTTACTCCCTTTGGTGTTGATGGGAGTTTAGTCCCTGAGAAATAGTATCTTTCATTATAGTCTTAGTGCTGCCACAAAGAGTACCAAGTAAAGCTGTCATCTTAGGTGACAGATCTGTAAATCTCCTCTCCTATGACAGAAAAATAATAACTTCTTTGGGACTGATGCACAGATGGTTTGGCTTTCAATATCTCTTAGCTCTTCCTGCATTTTGTTATGAGTGCTCATGGACAACCCTCTGAGTGACCACAAACAAACATCTTCAAATAAACACAAAGCCCCTTTGCCTGTCAGGGCTCTCTCACCCATTCACATCTAGCAAAAATTTGAAGTTGCTTTGAAACATGACTTTGTACTAATGGGACCTTCTCTCGTTGTGCATAGTCAGTCATGTCACTGAGCAGTGACAAATAGAAGATGCCATTGCCTCCTGCTGCTGAAGGACCTGCAAAAATAACATAAATAACATGGTTAGGAGTACCATGTGGTCTTTTAGTACCAGGTGAATGCTCCTGTGTGATGCCACCCAGGGCACAGAGGTCTCACTGAGGTGGTTTGGAGTAACCTGAAGACGTGTGTTGCACAGGGAGCCCAAGCTTTATGGTGCTGTTCTGTGCCAGCAGCTTCTGAGAACTTGTTTCTAGGTGTCAAGCTGGATTTACAAAACATCCCTTTTGCTGTGAATATGAGTATCTTAACAGAAAAACTTGCAAGGGCCACTGTTTCTGCTGGTGGAGTCAGTAGCCATCTGGAGCAGAGTTCATTCCTGCATACCTGACATGGGTGAAATTGTAACCAAGGCTTTCCCTTACTGTGCATCATAATAAGGGACAAAGTGAAGTACTTCTATGTGTGCAGTCTTAGGCTTGAGGGACACTTCTGGTAACAAAAAAGTACATTTTATAGATGAATGCGAGGTCCATCTGCACATCACAACTGTATATATTTTGTAAATTAGCTTGCACTTGAAGTGTAAAAGCTGCGTATGTCACTGAGTATGGTTGTGTTTACAGAACATAATTTTTTTAAAGTAATTCCAACCTTTTCCTGGCAATAGAAATGGTAACAGACCTCATGTTAATAGATAGGCGGTGTTAAGTCCTTTTTTATTATGAAATGTAACTATGACAGCTGAATTGAATAGAAGCTTTTGTACAGTGAAATTCAACTTCAGGTGAACTTTTCCTGAAGTCTGGCTCGTTTATTTCTTAGTGTTGATGGGTGACACTACCTTGTACAACACAGGGAATTCTCTGCTAGCAAACTTGCTTGATCTTTTCTTGAAAACACAACACCTGCATGGACATCCATATCCATTAATTGCAAATTGTATACATGCCTTTCCTCTAGTTGCCTCGGCAATTCCAACAGGATTTTACTTGGCAGTGGTGATGCCCTAGGAGCTGCCAGCTGCTGCAGCTTTGCTAATGTGAACTTCCCCATGGGGGTTTGGTGCTGGGATTCTGTGGGTGCAGCTACTGCCTCCTCTCTCAAACAGAAGAGAGATTTTTGGTGCCTCACTGATGAGGCAGGGTGGTGTTCTGACTGCAAAATAAGGTTGGTTGTCATGGCTGGGAGCCCTGGGGATGTGTGGGACACTCCCCTGCCCCATCCCAGGGACACTGGACCAGTGTGCAGCTGACTCCCAGCCAGCCTTTGCAATCTCCCCATCTACGTCAGGAAGGTAATTTTTGTGTCTTGTGCCTGGCTCCTGGTTTTTGCAGTGAGGTTTAATCCAGAGGTTAAACCCCTTGACAGGGCTTGGCCAGAATGGAGCTTGAGTGGAGCCACTGAACCTTGGTGGGGAGCCAGGAACATGAACAGTGTAACGCCCTTTGGTCCTTTCTTCAATTGTGCATCCCCAAAATATGTGTGGTGTACCTCTGAGGAGGCAGGGACCAGGCAGGGAAGGCCACCTTTGAGATCTGTGCCCATGACCTGCCAGCAGGAACCATGAGAAGGGGGTCAGTGTCCTGCTGAAATCTCCAACTATGCTGCCTTTTGAGAAGAGGCACCACCAGGGACTCTTGGTTCACCTTACCTGTAGCTCTGGTGGGGTCTGTTTCATCACTTTGGGAAGTGATAATGTGACAACTTTCTATGGTTTGTGGGTGTTTTGTTTGGGTTTTTTCTCCCTTGGAGCCTCTGTGACAGCTTACACTACTGTAACAACAAACAGCTGGGACTGTTTTCCACTCAGACCATGTGAAGCCACAAAGGAGGTATTCTTTCTTTTCTGCTTTAAAAAACCCAACTCGAAAACCTCAGAAGAATTAGCTTCATATACATATATCCAAAACATCACTTTTTGGCACACAGGTCAGCCAAGAAGCCATAACACTTTTTCAGATTGTGATGCCTATCTTCTTTTTCTGATCTAACATTGCTAATTGAGTAGGTGAGCCAGGATGCCTTTGTAGGCCCTGTGGCTGTGGAAGCCCTCCCCTCTGATGATGCCCTGTCACCAGGAGCTGAGCTGCCTTACGGTTTGTACTATTTGGCAGGGAAACTACTACAGAGACATCACGCAGGGCAAGATCCAGCATGAGACAGCTTTTACAAAGCAACTGCTAGATAATAAGGCAATTAAAGATGAGAGGTCCAACTGGCAGCCACTGTTCCAAGCTGCCATGTGCTGTAAGGTGAAAGGGACAGCAGATAGGGCAGAGGGAACAGTGACAAGCAGCCCTGCCTTTCTGCACAAATCTGGTTTTTTAGCTTTATGCAGTGAGAGAAGTCACAGGGATGGATGTCTCTTTACCTGTCCCACTCTGCTTCTCTCCTGCTGCCTAACCCTATCTTAGCCAATAGCTACAAGCCACAATCCACTTGCAGATGTCAAGGAAAAGCAGTGGTTTCAAGTCAGGTCCCTCTGCACAAATCACACTGGCCCTGACTGTGAATTGACATGAAACCAATGAAAACGTATGAGAAAAAAGTGAACAGTTTCACTAGGAAAGGCTGCTGCATCAAAGACCCTGCTGGGCAGGGCTCAGGCAGCACAGTGGTGCCTAGCTGTGAGGTGACACACAGCACACATGCTTCTTCCCATGCACCTCTTGTGTGCTATTTAGATGTTAAGAGATCTGCTGAGGTAGAAAAGTCCCAATAGAGTTATCCATCTACACCGGAATTCTAGTACAGATTATCTACAGCCCAGAACTGATCCTCTCCATCCAAAAAAAGCAAAAAGTTTCTCTTGGTGGCCAAGATGGCCATGAGTGGCACAAGGGGCTTTGTGAAACAGAAATACTACTCCTTGTCTGCAGCATACTTGATGTTTCCTTCTGTTAAAGCCTAGCTAGAGGAACATTTCAAACTACTCAAAGCTGGGAAACAGTGGTTATTCGGCTGGACAGAGAGATTTTATACATGTGTTTTAAAAACCAGTTCATCCTCAGTCTGGCTTTAGCTGCAAAATCTTCAACAGGATCTGTGTGGCCACAAAGAAAAGCAGAGCTTTGCACTAGGCAACATACACTAAAAATCACCTGGGAGCAGCAGCAGCAAAGGCACTTGCAACGCCAGGAAAATATGAAGGTTACAAAAAAGCAATCTTGCCTTCCCTCTGGCATATATTTCATCCTGCAGGACTATGTGATAGGGAAGCAGCTAAGCAGTCAGATCAGTGGGACAGCTATAAGGACAACCACAATAAAGAAAAAACCACACTCACACAAATTACCACCACATAGCTTAATCTTTACTAATAAAGCCAAAGAACAAAACATCAGCATTTTTTTCCTCTTTTTCTGTCCAAAGAGCATTTCCATTTTTAACACTACTGCTTTTTGCAACAGGTGGACTATTACACACGGACAAAGCAAACCAGGGAATATTAAGACATTTTCTACATTTGTAGTTTGATGTCATTTCTGAAGACAATGCTTTGGTGAAATGCACTTTTTCATCTTCACACCTTATCTTTCCTTAAGGGGCCACCTAGATAGCACAATGCTGTGACGAACAGAAGGGAGGAGCCACAGGGAAAGTCACAGCAGGAAAATGACACAGATGCACTGTCAAGACACTTCTCAGCTCGACACATTTCCAGTCTTACTCGATTCCAAGAGGATTCTGCTGAGAAAGATGGTGCCAGGCCTGCCAGGCCCCACCATGGCAGGCCTGGCTATGGTACAGAAGAGCAGGTAGCTGACTTGCTCATTATCTTGACAGGTACACTCCAGCATCTTGGGGATCTGCTCAGCATTCAACTGTTCTGAGTGTGTGTATATATATGCTTATTTTTAAAACTAGCAGGTTTTAATTCCCTTTAGGCTCCAGCCAGCCAAACTCACCTCCCACAGGAGCCATTCCAAGCACAGGATCCCAAGGCCAATATGCATATAGTCAATGAATGAAAAACCTGCCGGCTGACCCCGTAGTTAAACAGTCCATACAACAGAGGCTTGGGATTTGCCAGGGTGGCCAGTGTTTGCAGTCAATTCCTGTAAATGTGGTGAGCCCTTTTCCTGTTAACACACCCAACATGCTCTGCAGCCACAGTGGAGGGGAAGGAACAAAGAGGTGGGGAGTGATGTGAAACAGGATCACAACTAGCATCCACCTCTGTTAGTATTTCTCTGAGACTTCTGGGGAAGTTTGCCTTTCTTTTTTTTCTATGGGCAGGATCAGGGATCCACAGACTGAAGAAAGAAACAGAGTTAGCTCTTGGCATTCTTGGCATGGAGGAATCTCATTGAGATGGTCTCTGCTGGTACACTGTGCATTGCCTCCATGACCAGCTCTTCCTGTTCCTCACTGGTCCCTCACATTAATAACTCCCACTGTTCCTCACTTCCTGCTACTCTGCTCCTGTTTGCTTCAGCCCAGCTGCTTGCTGTGCAGCATTCCCCATTCCCACTGCCTTTCAGCATTTTTGCCCATTCCTGTCGCCTATTCCTGGCTGTAGAGATGCAGCTGGGTTTGTTGCTCCCACCTCACCTTCTGCCTTTGCCAAAGGAGTGGAAAAGTCTCTTCTGCTGCTTCCATGTTTTAATCCTACCTGACAAACCAGCAGAACCAGCAGAGGAGCTGCTACACTGTGACATTAAACTGCTTGTGCACTGGCACTGCTGTTGTTGTCCAGCAGAACTGAATGGGGAAATTATTAACATCCCAAGGGATTTGGCAACAGACACTGGAACGTGCTCAAGGAAGTCACCTGCAAGGTGACAAATCAAGACAGATATATGCAGAAGCAACAATGCATCTCCTGAAGAAACCACAGACACTGGCACTCGGCAGATGGCCCACAGGTCACAGATACCCCCATACATGCCCAGAAGGTCAAACTCTGCCATCTGTCACGCTTGCACCCGACAGACGATACCAATTAACATCAACACCTGGAAGGACAGAGCACAGAGACCTGGGGGAGGATGACCACAGAGCCTGAGTGACTGGGAGTGCCTTACACTTGAGGTACTACCTGGACACATAAACCTGCTCTATGAGTACTCAAGAGTATGTCCCGCTTCTCCTCCCAAACCAATGGCCTGATACTCAGGAGCACCTGGAGGCAGGTCTAGTATTTCACAACCCCACCACACTACAGAGGGAAAGCAAAGCCCTAGCAGCAGTTAAGACTACTGGAAAAGAGCTTTTTCTGTGTTTGAAGATGAAATATACTTCAATTACAGCCACTAGCAATGGCTTCATCTTGCTCAATAATCCTTTGCAGCCTCCAAAAGCAGCTGGTATTTATCACTCCTGTACTACCACATGGGAGGAGGGGCCCGGAACAAATCACCATTTTGGTTCCAAAATAACAACCATCCTGAGCTACCTGCATGAGAAGCTTGCCCTGGCAGCCTCCCTTGCTCATCTGTATGAGATGCTGCAGGACAGGTGTATTCCAAATCGAGGTCCAGGAAAGGAGAAGCAGTTTTGCTGTCCAGGCTTTGCTGTTGGTGGCAGAGGGAGGTTAGTCCGAGTGATTCCACCTGCAGTTTAAGCTCATGGCATGGAGCTTTGCAGTAGTGGGGAGAAGCATGTCCACCCTGCTATAAGCACCTAACACACTGACCAGCTGCAGGTATCAAAGGGATACCTCTTTCAGACTTTCAAAGAAGCATCCCACAACAGCAGCAAAAGACAAGTCAGATCCCTTCCAACCTGCTAAGTTTCTGAAAACAGAAATGGCCTCATGCCTCTTCATCAAAACAGGCTGATCTATATCAGCTTAGCTTGTAAGAACTGTGGAGAAAAAGGCAGAAAAAAAATGAACGTAGAAACGTTTTTCATCTCTTTTTAGAGCTGCCAGCTCACCAGTGAAGCTGGGCACTGTCCTGCAGCAAACTCTCTCTGGGTAACCATGTTTCAGAAAGCAACACTGCTCTTGTGAGTCATGCATGGAGGTACAGGACAGAGATTCACACAGAGACCAGCTTTTGGCTAACAACAGAAGACTCAGATCAACACACAACACCAATAAACGTGCAGAGCGTGGCAAAGACCTGACAAAGACAAATACAACAGAAAAGAAAAAGTTCAAAACTTGACTTCTCTGGTCCTACATCTGAAGGTCTCACTTTAACAGAACTTAAGTGTGGCTTCTCCTGTTCATGCTCTAATGACTTCATGGTCCTTTGGGGCAAGAGGGGTGAGAAAAGGGCTTTATCCATCTGTCGGTTCAGCGTCAAGTTGCTTCACTATCAGAGGTACTAAACAGTCTCATCTCTTTTGGCATCACTTTCCTTTCAAAATGATGGTTTTAGCCGTCCTGTTCCACTTTGTTTTCCCTCCTTTGAGGTCTAAGTTCAAACGCTGGAAACTGGGAAGTCTCCGGTACTGAAATGTCTGAGAGGAAGTGGATGGCTCCAGCCATGCCTAAAACATAACGAGAAGGAGATCTTTGTGCACATTAAAATAGCACAGCTGACAGCAAAGGCAACAGCACCCATCTGAACAACTCTCTCACTAGGATCTTTATTTTTTAAAGAGGTGAACTTAGGCCCTATGGAAAGGCAACTTCATTTGTACTTTGCCCAGGAAACCAAATTTTGTTTGAAAAGATCAAAGGTAAGAACTAAGATGTCTTTGCTAACATCCCTTCCACTGAACAACCTCAATGCTATTTCAAATTACGAAAAGGTTAATCCAAGCTTGGACTGTCCTTCATAGTTTGAGCCACTCTTTTTTTCACTGGTTAAAAGAAAAAGCCAAAACTTTATTGAACATGTCAAGCTGATTCATATCCTCACTATTCAAGAAGAGGTCATCCAGAGCCCTAAGTGCATCACCCAACAGAACTCTGAGGGTGACAGACAAGAGAGGCACAACAAGGAAGTCATACAAATACAAGTTCAGTTTTATGATCAAGCTAAAATCCTATTTTATAAACAGCTATGCACATATAAAGGAACCTTTCTGAATTACAGTATCTGATGGAAACAAAACACTTAGGACAATTCCATAAAATCTACATGCCACTTCTGTTCAAAGCACGCATGTACAGGCAGAATTGGACAACTGCAAGCACAATTTTGGCTACAAAAACAAAGCCCAAAGTTAAGAGGTGTTTTTCATCTCAAATATGAGACTTTGATATTTTTCAAAAAAAATTCCAGAAAATTAATATCTAAGATAAAAGCTGTATGTCAGCATTAAAGGAAGTCAAATCATCCTGCTGTTTGCACGGTTTCACCTACTCAACAAATTTCAAAGCTTTCACACAACAGATTGCATGCATGCTTTTTTTCCTCCCTACAAGAGCATGCAAAGGTGCTTCAGGAATAGGAATACTTATGCTTTTCTCCTTTAAGCATTAAGACATGAACTCTGTATTTAGAAGGGCTGCATATAAACTCCTGCTCTCTTGTGTTCATGCCCTGGATTGTTAATTTGCAAATATCCCTGCTCGGCTGCTGTAATTTCAAATACATGCGGCAGGTGGCACACGAGGCTCGTTGTTTATGGAGCAGCCAGGCACTGCCTTAAATCCCACTTGGCTCTGTAATTCCTTGCTACTGATTCTGTAATGTGAGGATGATACAGGGAATAGAAAATAAGCTACATTTTAAAAAATACAAAGCTCTAGGAAAAGTATCTGGTAACATCTTGGAACTTACAGATTTGGAACTTACGTTGCTTTCCTGTTCAAGTGATTCAGGTTCATGTTAAAACTACCCTTTTCCTGGTTGAGTATGGCACCAGAGAAGGCCTAGATCGGCAACTAGCAACTAGTTTGAGACCCCCCTACTCATAGCTGCTCCTCTGCCCATCCATCTGAAAAAACACCTGTGAAAAACCTGTTCCCTGAACTTCTGCTTGCTTTAAACCAAGCTGCATCAGCACAGCAGAATTTTATTCCAGAGTAACACTGGCACTGTTTTCACATTCAAACTACTGAAATGAAACCAGGAGTGAAAGTTGTGATAGTGAATGATGTTTCTTTGTCCTTTTCTACCCCCTGCCACCTTGCCTTCTTTTAGGCAGAGATGATAGTCTAGGGGGGATTTAATAGTGGAGGAACCCACCAAAGACTTCCCCACTCCTACACATGTACCAAAATTGCAATGATATCCCTCTTTCCCGTAGCACAAAACCATTTGCAACGCCATCACTTTACCTTCAAAGAGGGAATAAGGTCGGTCAGGAATACGACATCCATGTGCACCATACTCCAAACACCATTCAGCAAACTGGGGAACACATTAAAAAATATATTTTTATTCAAGACTGTTAAATGCAAACTTGAGTATTTGAATATCATTAATAGGTACAAAATGTGAAGCAGTATAAGCAGACACACAACACATAAATCACTGAGATCAATTTGTCCTCCTTCAGCCATGACAAGGCTGCAGTCAGGTTTTAAAATATGCATTTGCATAGACTAAGTTTCAGTTTTGTAACAATGTAATAGGTGGGTTAGACTTTTTGTAAATCTGCTTTTTGTAAATCAGCCCTGCTACATGCCAAGGAAAAATGCTGTAAGAATAGATATACTCAGTCAAAATTTTACTAATATTGTATCAGTCTTAATTTTTCCACAAACTCAGGAGTTATAGCTGTTAATTGCATTTTGGTTTCCTTTTGTTTCTGTGCACCAATTTAGAGTATTAAATCTTCAGCTGTCATTAATTAGTTTTATTTATTTGCTCTTCCCATGCCTTATGAAAAATCATTATAAATACAGTCAGACAATTATGGTCATCAGTATTTTGTTGCAGGAGATGGATTACCATTAGAAAGAATTAACAGTGTCTTTCTCATGTTTGATCAGCACTGCTGCAGTAGCTACATTAGACACACATGACTTACGAACCACACCTGGATCAATTCAGTAACAACCAGCTACTTCTCCTTTGTAGCTCCCCAGAGCATTAGCGGGCACAAATTCTGGCATTTCTGTGCTTGGATGCAAACCACTGCTTGTTCAAAATACATGCAGAGACTCCTGCAAGCAAACTACTGAGAGGTCTCTCTTTGCTTCCCTTGCAATTTGGCCTACCTTCTAGCAAACAAATCAGCATAACTAGAGGGTACTCTAGCCATAGAGCTGGGGCTCTGTGGGGTGTAAGCATGATCCCAGAGCTATCAGTCTGTTTGTTAGAAGGAAATGGGTGGTATCTCTCCCTCCCCTCCCCTGTTTAAATATTTAGCAGAGAATTTTTCTTCTCTTGGTAGAGGGATGCACATGTGTGAGTGTCTTCAGGAAACACAAGGAAAAACCACAAAAACAACCATTGTAATTCACACTGTTACTAAGAGCTGATTAAACATTTTTGGGTGCCCTCTGGGTATAAATGTCCAAATTATGGTTTAATTCTCCCATGTAATCCTGTCTTAAATGTGAGGACCAAACATGTTTATGGAATGTTTCTAAGCTACAATCAATTCTTACAACATCCACATCTGATTGCACACTAGCCTTTATTATTACTTCCAGCCTGGGAACTGCAACTGAAATTTAACAAATGCACCCTAGGCTACTGAAACACAATGATCATTTGCAGGTTCATAGCTTCAGCACAACCCAGATCCAGTAAGCCACTGTATCTTTGTTTAACTGAGAGAGGGAGCAAGGAGGCAAAAAAAAAATCTTAGGAAGACATCTGACATTATTTGTCACACAGACTGGGCATGCTTGCCACCAACAGTGGCAATCACAAGTCTGAACAGCACAGGGCTCAGAGCGCTGTTACCTGGAGCCCAGGATGCCACAGCCCCTCTCTCCTCTTAAAGACAGGCCAGCTAGGAGTGCCTCAGCCTCCAGGGAGCCTGTCTGATAATCTGAGAGGAAAGCTGTGAAGCTGAAAGTGTGAAGCACAAAACAGGGGTCTCCTCTATTCAAGTTCTTGTGGTTCATTTGTGAAACAGCTTCATGGCTTTCATGAGGTAACCAGGGATTCCAGGCAAGACTCCTTCCTCTGGGCCTGATGTTTTCGGTGTGAAGAAGCACCCCTGGGAGGGGAGACATCTCGTTCTCTCCGTTACATGCCTCTAGGTACCAACATAACTGCTTCCCTGCATGCTCTGGCTCAGAAAGAAAACATTCCAAGAATGCCAGAAAAGCAATTCTTCTGTCTGTTTCAAGATTTCCCCTGCAAGGGGATGCTGAAGATGCTAAGTGGCAGAGTGGCTGCAAATCCACTGCCTGACTATGGTGGGCACCTCCACAGTCTTTGGCCGCTGCATCACAACTTCCTTCTCAAAGAGATTTCAGGTATGTCACTGAGTGTCTTCCTTCTGGCTCTGAGAGATACATTTGCTTTTCTCTACCTAGGCATGGACAAACACCAGGACTCTCTTGGGTTAGAAATGCAGCACTAACAGGTGCTGCCAATGCTGCAAAAGGTGTGCTAGCATGGAGGATGACAGGGAGAGTTGACAGCAGTGCTGCCAGTGATGCCTGCAGGGTGCTGTGGCTCACACATCAGCAGTGGCTGACTCTGTGTGTAATAAAGTCACATATGTGCTGTGGGAGTGATAGGGTTTCATTTCAATCTCTAGGATGCAGGTATGTCTACAGGTGTTCTCACAGCATGATGCTTTGGTAAACGTGAGACAAGCAGCAGCTTTTTAAAGATCTGACAGAGGACAGGCTGACTGCAGAGATGAATACAATAATTTTACATACGGCAAATATCACAAAAAAGCACCTTAGGAAGCAACTCATCAAATTTTGTTTGCAATAGTTTGTAAAAGGCCTCAGCTAAAAAGCTGTGTACACAATATGAAACCTCATGTCAGTGAATTAAACTGGAAAAAAAAATCCAACAAACCAAACCAATGTCTTACAAGGTAAGGAAACAGGCAGAGAAAGCCTTCTCCCTCAGTAACTGCTAGCATATTAAGAGCTGAGCAGAACTTAGACAATTCCAGAGGAAAAATTCTGAATGTGTTTCTCTGCTATTGTATTAATAAAAAACCTCCAAGTGAGCAATTTAATAGCTGCAATTCAGAGCTCTAAAAGCCCCAAACAGGCACTAGTCTGAAAACAAATAATTACAAAAGACTACAAACAGTATTGCCTGAGGACCTGAGGAGGACAGTGGATCTCTCAGTGGAATAATTAGCACCACATAACATCAGTCTGTTATTGTTCAGGCAGGCTAATTTTCAGGCTCTTATTTTCTTCTCAATATATTTACTTCCTCCCCTCCTACAGAATATTTTGTTTGTTTCACACTGCTTATTAAGATAGTGCTTGCCCCACATACACAGTTGAAGTCATGAAGTCAAAGTGTGAGTGAAGTGGAGCAAGTGATGGGCCCTGTTATCCCACCCAGTGTCCCAGCCAGCCCCAGTGCACATCAGCTCACTCCCACCCCAGTTTAGCCTTGCACAGGCACTGGGATGTGAAAGGGAACAGTGATTTTGCTGGGATGCTGCAGAGCTCACCTTGCAAGCTCGGTAGAGGTACTTTCTGTCCTGAGTTAGGTTATAGAGAGACAAGAAGGAGTAGCCATTGCCAGCAGTACCATGGCAGATCCCGTAACCTTTTCTCAATAAACCTCTCTGCCAGATGACATCACTGCAATCCATAGCATCTTTCAAGTATTTATCCTCTTTAAAAGTCTATGGAATAAAACCAGAGAATAAACACACATCAATTGAAGTACTAATGAAAACAAAAGGAAGCTGCCCCTGAGAGATGTTTTGCTGTTTGTGTAGGGTTTTTCCATATAAAATTTATTTTGAATTTCAATAATCCGTTCTTCATAGACTTGTCTTTCTTTTCTTACTAAGTTGTTTCTCCTTTCCTTACATGGTAAAAGAAAAAACTTTTCAGGTCTTTATTTCCCAAATTAGGATCCAAAGAAAAACATCAAGTTGAAGGCCTTTAGTTCTAGAACCTATAATCTATTTGAAGGGTATGTGGTCCTTTTTTCTTCATTTTCTATTCCCAAAGCAGAATTTGAAAATACAGAAATGTGATGCTGCCTCCAAGAAATGTAAAACATAATACTGGATATCAAATCTGGTCCTAAATTGCTGGTCTGGTCTTCATGACTAATTCTTCCTGGTGACTCACTGACAATTCCATGTCAAAAATGCACAAGAACATCTCTTTACATAGCACAGGACTCTTTTTCTCTGTCATAAATACAAGCAGCAATGCTACTTTGTCTTTATGGGTACTTGTATTAGTATATTTTTATAGTATATACTCAGAAACAATATTCAGTTTGAGCAAAGGAACACTTTTGCAAAGTTTATTCCAACTGAAATGCACTTTAAATGTAGTAGGCTCATCCAGAAAGAAGCAAACAAAAGCAAGTAGTTTAGCTGATTAACACCAAAATTCCACCTTTATAAAGCCACTTTGTTGCCCACCTTTGCCAAAGTCACATTATAGATCAACAAACAAACAAAATCCCAAACCAACAAGAACAACAACTCCTACTAAAATAACCCCAACAAAACAAGCCTGATGCACTACTGTAGACTTTGTGCTTTAGAGATGGTATCCCCTGTCAAACTACTTAGTAAGATAAGAGAAGCAACTAACATGCAAGATTCTTAAATTCACATGCTTGATAAAGGAGGTGCCTCTCTCCGATCAGGGTTTGCCAGCTACTCAGCCGTAACATTTTGAATTAAGGCCTGGCACCAGCACTTGATTTCCAGGAGAAACACTGCTGTCTGTTATCACAAGTCCTGTGCCTGGCATGAAAGCACAGCCAGCAAAACACACATCAATTTTTTTCTTTCAGCGCTTCAAAAAGCAGAATACAAAGAATAATAGAAAACCATCATATGTTTCATCACCTTAAACACAGAAAGAGGCCAAAAAGGACACTGCTTATCAGAACTTGTTCCTATCTCTCTCGCCTCCTGCAAAACATTTTGTTCTGGGGAAAGCATCACATTAACAAAAAAGGAGAGACTGAAGAAGTGTTAAGTCGATCTCCTACTACAGTCCAAAGAAAAAGCAACTGTGACTGCTGTTAAATTACATTGCTGCATGTAAAGTTCACATTTCAGGTAGATGCATGAGTAATTATTCCATAAACCAAGCCTGCTTTTCATCAGCCCACCCAGATGCCAACCAGTGAATCTGTCAAGGAGGGCTGTCAAAAGCAAGAATCGATTTGCATAAATTTAATTAAATGGCACACTTTCAAATGTCATGCAAATCAGAAGCATGCAAGAAGACAGGTAGCAAACCTAGTTAAGAATGGAGAAAGGCCAACAGCAGGCTTGTGGTAGCTCATCAGTTTTCTTTATGCCCTGGAAGAGGCCTGGGATCTTGGCTCTGATGTTATGTTCTCAAGAGTTATATCTTAATAAGGAAGTAATTTATGAAAGACATTCTTTGGCAAGGCACATGAACCTATACTTTCGAAAACCAACATATTTGTTAAAACTCTTGGGATGAAGATTCAAAGAATTTAGGCCAATGTTCTCACACCCAAGACTCTGATGCCAAAATATTTAAATATATGTCTCTTTTCCAAGAAAGCCTAGTAACTGCTAGTGCCTTGAGAAGCAATTTTACCCACTTATTTTGTCTTTAAAACATTCCAATGTAAGTATTTTGAGAGTTTTAGGTGTCTAGCTTGGGATTCTTGTTCAAAAGCCTTGATCTAGAAAGATACTAAACTAAAGCCTTGCAAACAAACAGGCCTACATACAAGTCTCTTGGTAAACACAGAGGTATATATACATGTATATATATATGTATTTTAGAGCTTGGTGCTCATTACACCAAGGTTGTGGGTTTGATCACCACATGGCCCACTCATTTAAGGGCTGGACTCGATGATCCTTGTGGGTCCACTCCAACCCAGAATATTCTGTGAATCTGTGAAATCTATGAACACAGAATCATTCACCTTATAAGCTTGCATGAGCATGTGGATGACTCCAGGGGCACCATGGCACCAGTGAACCAGTCTGTCAGTCTCATTGCTCAGCGATGATGGGTAATTCCCAGATCGGAATTTTTTATGACGCACATAGTCAATGCTTGGCTTCACCAGCTCTGTCAGGGTCTCCTGGTCCACATTTGCAACTGGCTGAAGAAAACATTAATATAAACATCACTAAACACATCAACAGAAGTAGTAACAAATTGTGTATCAACACTTAATTCTACAATCTGTTTTCAAGTATCCTACATACGTGCCCTTGATCCAAATACTGTGAATCATATCCTACAGATTTAATTAATGCCTGCTTATTACATCCTTGTGAAGAGCATTTTTACAGTCATTGCAGAGACAAAGAAATTGGGGCACCAAATTGTTACCTGTCTTAATGGAGGTGACACAGGAGCACTATGGAAGAACTGAGAATAGAACATGAAGACTCCCAGACCTCTCTTTGTAACATAAAATAGGGAGAACACTTACAGAAGAAAGACAGTTTTGTACATATGGTGCATATATCGTACATAATACATGCTTCCAACATACTGGGTTACACATTTTGTTTTAAAAATAATTATTTCCCAACAAATGAAGGCAAGTGTATATAGCAGCATACCTGGCAAGAGATTTATGAAGGTCGAAGTTTTCCATCATAAACAAAACTCTCTGAAGCTATGGGTTATAAATCTGCATTTCCAATTTCAGAAGCAATAGCTACCTCACCAAAATATCTAAACATCTTTGTACTACAAACTCATCTTTCAATTGCTCCTAGGAATTTTCTTCCTAGTTTTTTTATTTAATTTACATCCTTGTCAAATGGAGAATCATGCTGCATGTTCCTTGTAACTAAAGGTTTAGAAGCCAAGTAACTGTTGTGTCTGCAGTTGCTCTTGGCTGGCATTCTCTCCACTACCAGCCCATTTTCCACCATTTTAACAGCGCAGCTCTCTATTTTCACACAATCTATATGACTTCTGGAATTTCTGCAAGCTGTGGGAACAACCACAGGCACTGGAGCCTATAGCAGCCTAATAACTGAACTTGTTTTTTTAAATAATTTGTGTTTATTACTGATTCAGTGTCATAAAATTCCACTGTTTACCACCAGCTCCAGCACATTTGTATTCAACAGGTGAGCACACTCCTACAATTCAAAGTCTGACAGCCAAATGAAGGAAAACTTCAAAGCTGTATTTTGAGTAACCTGAAGAAACCAGAAGCCTCTATTTCCCCTTAGCCAGAAAACCTCTGTCAGACTTCTTCTAATCTACCAGGTCCCACAAGCAGACTCCAGGTCTGTACTTTTCTGAGTGAAGCAGAAATGTTCATGCTGCTCATCAGAATTACACCTGACTAGCAGCTTGTCATGAAAGCCCCAAAGCTAATCAGCCCTTACTCAGAACCCTCCCTGTGAGGTAGAAAGGCTTCACAGGAATGTTTGTTTTGACGCTCTTGATTTCACACAGCACTCCAGCAGAAGAAGGCAAAGAGGATGGGCACCAGCAATAAATGCCTTCAGTCTTGAGCTGTGCAAAGCAAGCCCAGCCCAGTTCAGCTCAGCAATCTTTAGGAGGTAAATCCAAGAAGAGCAGAGCTCTTTACAAACCTCCTTATCTTGTGCTTCCAAGATTTGAGTACAACTGAGTTTTTTGCCCAGGCTGCTGAGGCTCCCAGCACTTACTTCAAACATCTAAAGAGTAACCTACAGGTGTGCACCCTGACTTTCAAGATCGATGGTATGCAAACGGACACTTTTACTTCAGGGTTACTGAAAGGATCTTGGAGTCGAGACTTCGTAGCTAGCACTCCAGAATTTCCCCTCGACCTCCTGGATGAGTTATTTAACATGAATAAGCTCTTATTCTTCCGGTAGCCTGTAAGTAACTCCAGCAATGTAAGAAGTGTCTGGGCAATGGTCTGGGCACGTGGTGTGATTCTTGAGGTGTTCTGTGCAGGGCCAGGAGTTGGACTTGATGATCTTGATGTGTCCTTTCCAACTCAGCATATTCTGTGATTCTATGATATAAATGTTGTACAGGAATTACCCTCAGTAACCTTCACATCTCAGGTGTGATGTTAAACACCTTTTTTTGTTATCAAATAATCACTCAATAAACCATCTCTTGAATTCTTTGATGAAAATAACAGCAAAATTTACCCCATTTGGCGTGGGAGGGATGAGAAATGGATGGGACTCTGATATGCCATCTTCTTCTGCAGTGGATGACTCAACTTTGCATGACTCACAATATTTAACATATAGTGAAAAGATGGTAATCTAATGCTGCATAAACAATGGCTTTCTGGTAATTCTTAAAAGCAGCAATTACATGTAAAGGAAAAATAACTTTGATGTTAATATGTAGACAGAGTAGCTTCTGCTTAAACCAAAAAGCACTGTGCAATGATCTCTGCTATGAGCCTTAAATAGTAAATGAAGGATGGAGTCTTTAAAGAACCTTCTTTAGAAGACTAGATGTTTCTCTGAAAATCCAGCACTACCAGGGAAAAAAAAAATGGAAGCCAGAAAGTTGAAGGAAGCAGAAGGGGGTGGACAACCTTGTTGAAGAAAACAGCAGGTGAAGAGAGGAGCATGGTAAATCAGAGCAGCCTGAGGCCCCAGTGGGATGGTCACTGCAGAAAATGGGTGTAGTGAGGTTAAGACACACCCCAGGTAATAGAGCAGTACCTACTTCTGTAGCAAAGTCAGTTGGTTTAACCAGAATTGCTGGTGGAAGTGGTGAAAGGTAATCTGAAACACAGCATTTTTTTCTGAGCAAGGAATGGCTGAGCAGTGGCAGCACCAAATAGCAGCTCAATCACTTCTGCAGTGAACATTTGTACACAGCTGCAGACTGTGAGCATGTACAGTCCTTCCATTTACCTGAAGAAAACTCATTCTGCGTGAGCTGCTAAGGAAATTGATATTTACAAAGATGTACAGGCTGGCAGAGGCACCTTCAAAAACCAGAAAGAGGTGCAATAAAGTTTTGCAGCTCTATGATAATCTTCTATAATGAATCTTAAGACTCTTTTCCCAGACTGTAGAATAGAAATGATATACAGATCTGTTTGGAAAAATATCATAATCCTATTGCAAATCTCAGGGCAGAGGGGAATTGATTTCAATGTGGAAAAGAGGAGGTTTACAGAAGAGAGGAATCTCACTAAGAAAAACACAGAGGAAAGCAGAGGTCATAAATACACTAAAGAACATCAGACTTTTGTGTGAGAAATAGGGGAGCTAACGAAGAATAAAAACATCTAAATAATAAAAGCATGTTGAAGACTAATATGTGATTTAAGTATAGTCTTCCAAAAGCACTAAGACAGTGGGGGGAAAAAAAATCACTAGAGAAGAGAGGAAGGGCACAGAGGACAGGAGGCATTAGCAGTGTAATCTTTTAAAAATAGCAAAAAATGAAAGAGTGATGGATAGTGAGTAAGTGAATTTTTTAGCTGTTCTAACTACAGGAACCAGAAGAATTAAGTATGAAGATGAGAGAAAACACTTCACTGTCTTTGCTGAGGACAAGAAACCAGATCCTGAAAAGCTGGTGCTCTGAACCACAACTCAAGAGTTAATTCATTCTAATGTGATGATAACCTAGTCACAGTTTTGTTCTGCTACCAAAGCCCTAGGTAGCACCTCTGCACAGCTCTGTGCTGCAGTCTAATTCCAAACTGTGAGACCCTGATCCAGCACAACACTGCACATGCACAAAAGCTGAAGATAAGATCCTCTGATGCAAAACAAAAAAATCACTGCTACTTCACCCCAGCCAACAGAAGATGCTCTTTACCTGCATGAGCATGTAATAGATCCCAGCCACTCCATGGGCTGCTCCAACATACTGCTTCCTGTGCCACTGGTACAACAGAGGACAACGGTCTGTTTTCCGCTCCTCCTTTGAAAAGTTTTTCCCCGACTCAATAATAGCATCTATGACCTATGAAAAAGAACACATCCTGATCACCTGAGTGGCTTACTTTGATTCAGAGGGTTTTGCTTCTGCATGACTAAACTCACAACAAACAATGCCACAATGCAGCAGAAGAACAACAATATTCAATTAATTTGGATTTGAGTGTTGAGGGAGAAAAAGTATTTTCCTTAATGATGAAATTACTTATATTTTAAGAGTAGAAACTTAATCTATCAATATTTCTAATTACTTTTTTCCACCCTTAGCTTCTCTGGTTCTGGTATCTGCAAAACAGTCATGCGTGCTCCCCACACTGAATTCCCTTTTCACTTAAAATACTTCCACACTTCTGTGGTAAGGTTTTTCTGTAACAATGCCTCAAGTGGTCAAAACTAGTTACATATTGACCTATTGCCTTGGCCGAACACAGACCCACCCACACTGGCCTGTGCGAGCCCCAGCTGGGCAGCAGGGAAAGGAGGGAAGAGGCTGGATGGACAGGTGAGATTGGGTTCCCCCCTCTAGGTCCCTCTTCTCTCCAGCATCCCTCTCTTAAATTGCTTGAAATATGCACAAGAGTGATCCCAATTCAACCTCACTTGATACTGGGATGCTGAAGAGAGAAAAGTGTCTTACCTCTTTGATAACAGACTGTGGGACAGTGTCTGGACCAATTTCGGTATTCAGGTACAGCAAGGCATACAAGTAACCTGCTCTGCCATAGAGCAGCTCATCTGGAAGTTCAGAATCCATGCTGATGACTGTCCTTTGGAGTTGCAACAACCTGCATCAGAGACAAGGAAGGTGGGGAGAGAATCTTCTGTAGAAGACGGCTTGTACAATGCATACTGGATTGTGCATTGTACAAGCCATTGATCCAACCAGAAGAGAACAAAGGGTGAAGCCCCACCAGCTCCCTTCAATCAGCCCAGTCCAGCTGGCTGCCGGGTTTACATGCAGGAGTTGTGCACGCCTGCCATCTCAGAGATGGGAAACTCTGAGCCAGAGCCAGGCCAGTATCAGCACAACTGTCAGGATTTCTTGCAGACAGAAACAGATGCAGGGTAGGAGATGGAGAAGCCAGAGAGCTGCTCCAGCAAAGACAGAAACCTCCTGGAGTCTCTGGGAATTTCACCAAAGTGAGGAACACTTAATTGCACATGTTTGAGAAAGAAAAAAATAAATGCACAAAACCCTCCAATACCACCATTCCTCATTCCCTCTCCTAAATAAACACATTGTCTCAAACATTTAACACCTCAGTTTTGAGAAGGACATTGCTATAATGCAGTCTAAAAGTGTTTTGCTTGCCTTTAGCAATGAAAAAACAAGAACCAAGACGCGCTGACCATCGTAACTCTCAATAACTCCAGGATGACTCTCTGCTAATACTCCACCAGTTTGCATTAGCACTGAGGTGGATCAGAGATCTGTTTTCTGGCCACTTTCTCCCTGTCTTTTCCTACCCTTTCTGATAAAATTGATTAGATGAAACCATGGTGATGATAAACTGGGGGAGGGGCAACAGCAATCTGGATTAAGACCAAATTCAATTCCCAGATTCCCCCAGCTATTATTTCTCAGGAGAAATGTTAGCGTTAATATCATGCCACAGCAAAACCACTGACCTTAATCATGTGTTTATGCTGTCCCTGCTTAATACTACGGAAAAGCTACTCACAAAAACCAGTTTTGTATCTCATTTCTAAGAACTACACTTTGTGTTTAGAATTAAAATGATTTTCTTCTAAACTGTCCACTATTAAGTTTTATTACTGAACTCATACAACTGGACAGGGTAAAAAGTTAAAAGTGAAATCACAGATTACATTTTAACATCTATAATGTACCACTCAGCTGATGTCATGTATATATTTGTAAATGAAAAAGCTATAAAGTAAACAAATACAAATAATCAAACTAAACTCCTTTTCACTACTCCTCACAGAAATTACTTTCCAAGGAGAGGCAACATGAAAAGATTTACTGCTAATCTTATTTTGCTATACTCATGCTTCCTGCCTTACAGGAACACTGCTTTCTGAGCTGCATTCAAAATGACATGCCCAAGTTTACTCCCAGTTGTAAAAGCAAAAAACCCCAAACCTGACACTCACCTCAGAACTAAAATATTCATTCAGGAACAGCAGCAGAGATTAAGCACACTAGGATTCTAGACTAGAAAGAGACCAATTACATTTCCAAACATAAACCATAACAGAGATGAGGACATAAGCCTTGCTGCAAGTTCTGCCAGCCTGAGGTACACTGCTGGACAGGTAGCAGGTGGACTGTGGTGCTGAACGCAAACCCCACAGGGTTCCAGGGCTTCCAGCCCTTGCTGGGATAGCAATCAGCTTTGTACCAGCAAAGGCACAGTCAGCTCTCTAATGAAGCTACATCTAAATGGGATTTCTTGAGACATTTGTTCCATCTAGATTACTTTGAAAAGCAGCTCGAATTTTTTCAGGCCACCCTTCATATGCTCTGACCTAATTAAATCCCTTGCCTTTACAAATTTGCTCCTGCAAATAATTCCTCTTTGTTATATTAAATTTTTGTTACGTATCAATCCCATACAACGTATTTCTGTCTGGCTGCTTTCAGATCCTGCAGTGCACATGTTTTGTAATGAATGCACAATTAAGAAAGTATCACATACTGCACAAGCACTACATATTGCCAGTGACAAGCATGTGGCTTTTGTTAAATGTCACTTCAATGTGACAAAATCAGAATGTGCATGCACTACAGATATGCCCAGGACATCCTGTCCTAACAGTGACAGAGGACTCAACCCACTAAATATGAATCAAGTGCAAGCCAGCTTTAATAAAGATAAAGCCTATTTTGTATCCTTATACTGAAAACATATCAGGGGAGAAAGTGTCCATTCTTCAATCCTATCCTCTAAAATTTCACTTGCAAAAGTTACTGAACCAATGCTCTCTACAAATGAAGGGCATGACATTTCCCACCATCAACCACTTACTTTGCAACACATTCTTTAGATTCACTGTCATTTTTCAGTTTGTGGTAAACCACTGCACCCACTGCCAACGGCCCAGCATCACCACAGAGGAAAGTAACTCTTCTGCCATTCAGATTGCGAAGGATTCTCTTCACGTAATCAAGAGATCGCTGCAAATGGCTCTGGTTTTTTGTGACACGGTACAGCTGCAGATATAGGAGGGCAATACCTGAAATGAACACATGAAAAAGAGAGAGTTCAACTTACTTTTCTTTCTAAGTGTATCATATTCCCTTCTTTGGCGTCTCTGAACCAGTAACTCAAATGTGAACAGGTATTTTTGCAAGAAAAACGTGTCAGTCAAGGGTCCTATCTTATGCAGTGTGAAAGCACTGGGCCACTATTTGGATGACAATTCAATTGGATTGTGGCAAAAATAACAAATATTGGACTGAAGCCCCACAGTAGTCTCCATTTCCAAACAAAAGAGGAAACTCATGACACAGGCCTCAACACTTGGCAAACTGTATTGGGTTTGCCTAGCCAAGCTTTGCTAGCGTGGGGCTTCTGTGAGAAACTGCTGGAAGCTTCCTCCATGTCTGACAGATCCAATCCCTGGCGGCTCCAAAGGCTGATGTGCCACTGGTCAAGGCTGGGCCAATTAGAGATAGTGGTAATGCCTCTGCGATAACACATTTAGGAAGAAGAGTTAAAAAAGTTATAGTGCAGTTGTGATTGTGACCAGAGAAGAGCAGAGTGAGAACATGTGAGAGGAACAGCTCTTCAGACACCAAGGTCAATGAAGAAGGAGAGGGAGGAGGTGCTCCAGGTACCAGAGCTGAGATTCCTCTGCAGGCCGTGGTGCAGATCATGAGGAGGCAGCTGTGCCCCTGCAGCCCATGAAGGACCATGGGGATGCAGAGATCCATCTGCAGCCCATGGAGAGCACTCATGGAGCACACCAAAGCAGGTAGATGCCTAAGACGATGCTGTGACCTCTTGGAAGGAGGCTGTAAAGCCTGAGGAGAGAGGAGCCCACGTTGGAGCAGCTTGTGGTTGAAGGACTACACCCCATGGAGGAGTGAACCATGCTGCAGCAGTTTGCAGAGAGCTGTTGCTCGTGAGATGGACTCACACTGGAGAAGTTCATGGAGGACTGTCTCCTGTAGGAGAGACCCCATAGTAGAGCAGCGGAATGACCTCCTGTTGAGCAGTGGGTGAAACCACCCATGATGAAGTGACGATAACCACCATTCCCTGCCTCTCTGTGCCACTGGGGGAGGATGTAAAGCTGGGAAGAAAGGACAGGTGGGAGGAAGGTGTTTTGAAGGTCTTATTTATTTCTCATTATCCTGCTCTGATTTTGTTAGCAATAAATTCAATTAATAGCTTTAATTCTAGCCTGTTTTGCCCATGATGATACTCAATGAGTGATCGCTCCTGGTCCTTATCTCAACCCATGAAGCCTTCATTATATTTTTCTCTTCCCTGTGAGAGAGAGAGAGGCTTTGTGGGTGCCCTGCATTCAGCCAGCATCAACCCACAAAGAAATCACTGAAGATTCAAAAATTTGAGCTAACAAGCACATGTATGACTGAGTACACTAACTGTACAATACTCAACTATTATATGCAAGAAGTGACTTCCCATTTGATTTGTTAAATGATCTTTTGATGAGTTTTTGGATTCAAGTTGCCAAATTCTTTATAATCCCTAGAAGTATTTCATGACAAGATTACAAGCTTATTGTGAAGGTCAAGCTGGTTCCAGAAGTCAAACCAGGGCTCAGAGAATGCCAGAAGATATTATCAAGCTTCACTCCATTAAACTCATTACATAGCTTTCCATTAAACAACCCAAAACCTTAGAAATAACAATGTAAGCTGAAGGAAGTAAAACAAATCCATCTAAGTGGATGTCTATTGACCAATTGCAAGCATACACGTGCAGAAGTAAATCACTTATCTCTAGACCACACTGTAACTCAAGCCCATTTCTGAATGGAGAGAGCACTCTCCTGAGCCTCATCCAAAGCCAAGTGCACACAAAGGCCATATAGCTCACAGAGAGGCTACTCCAGTAGTACAAGAACAGCAGAACAAGAGTGCTGGTACATCCTCCATGTTCCCTAGGCAGGCTCTGAGCAAGCCTTTCTAGGTCAATCTAAGAAAAAAGTGGCAGAGCTTGGGTAGCCCAGTTCAACATCATGGGAACTTGTGGGCTGTTTACAGGGATTTGTGGAACCCTTTTTAATGCTGCAACAAACGTGTAAATATCTTAGCTTCATCAAAGGATGATTAGAAATGGAGCCACAAAGTCCAGTTCATCTCATCCTTCCCAGTGCAACATCCTTAAAATGGCTCCTCCAAGAGGTCTGGCACATAAAAAAGTACTTGTATAAGTAAGATGGACTCTTACAGGTGTCCTATGATTGCTACATGCCAGCAGTAGGTGTTCCAAGATTTTTAAGCTGCTTCACAAAATGCAAGCCAATGCTCATGACTGCACTGCCAATAAGATTTGTCTAGATCTGGTACATAAAAAGCAGGACAGTTGTTTACAGCACTACTTTTACCTTCTGATTTGCACACTAGCAAAATGCAGCAAAGAGCCACTTTGGGGGAAAAGTATCTGCATTAAGTATTTTAAAAACCAGATCATTTAAATACTTTTATTCAGAACCATATTCACAGGAGCTTTGAAAGAAGTTAACAGCTTGGAAGAGATGTAGATGGCAATCCTTCTACAGGATGGAAAAATCCAACACTCATTAGCAACGTCACTTGTTCATCTATATTCCTGTTTCAGCTAATGACGGCTGTGTTACTTTTACCTTATGACTCATTTTCAGCATGCTCTGGTTTATCAGCCATAATTTCAGTTGTCAGCCACTGTGCTAGAACACAGCTCCCCGGGAGCCATTCTGTACTGTCAGCACGAGAAAGCCCACCACTGGAGATCTGCACGCACTCAGCAGCCACTCACTTTCAGACCCTGAAACATGTCTATCTTTTAAGCCTGAGTCGTCTAAAAGTTCCCCACCCATCCACCCACAGCACCATCTGTACCAAAACATCAAGAGGAAAGCAAAGATATTTTACCCTTTAATTGCCTGATTTAAGCCTAAGGATGGATGAAGTAGCTTTTCCAAGCTACTCCCCCCATCACAACACAGAAATAAAAGAACAGATCTCCTCCAGGCACATTTCAAACATGTGGTGCTAATAAGTATGCCTGAAGCTTGAGCTAGAAGAGCAGGGACAGAATATGCCATTCTATCCAGCAAAGTCACACTTAACAGGCCTAGATGGACATGTCCTGGCAACTTGAAGAACAGTGGCCACATCAGACATGAAAACTGTAGGCTCTGCTTAAAGGATCAGTGTCCTGGTTTCAGCTGGGGTATAGTTAATTTTCTTCTCTGTAGCTACAGTGTTGTGGTTTGGATTTAGTGTGAGAATAACACTGTTAGCACACTGATGTTTTAGTTGTTGCTGAGCAGTGCTTACCCCTAGGTCAAGGACTTTTCTGTTTCCCATGCTCTGCCAAGGAGCAGGTCCACAAGATGCTGGGAGGGACCATGGCCAGGACAACTGACAGGAAATGGCCAAAGGGATATCCCCTACCACAGGACATCATGCTGGGTACATAAACCAGGAGGAGCTGGCTGGAAGCCACCAATCACTGTTTAGGCACGGGCTGGGCTTTGGTGAGCAGGTGGTGAGCAAAAGCATTCTGCATCACTCATTTCCCTTGCATTTTATCCCTCTCCCCTTTTCATTACAATTGTACTTATTATTGTTAGTTCCATTATTATTATTATTATTTTACTTTATTTCAGTTATTAAACTGTTCTTATCTCAGCACATGGGTTTTATCTTTTTTTTTTTTTTTCCAAATCCTCTCTCTGTGCAACCATGGCTAAGGGCATGTAGGAGGGGCAGGGTGTGAGTGCTGGGCTGTGTGGTATTTAGTTGCCAGGTGGGTTAAATCACACCAATTAGAAGGGCATATTTACATCTGGACAGCATAAATGATCCAATGCTAAATTAAAAATAGTCCCTAGCAATAACCACCACCTGCACATGCCTAATTTTCTTCATGATCTTCACAGTCTTGCAAACAATACCTCTACACTCCCCCTCCTCACACAATCATTTTTTTTTTTTTTTTTAGACAGAACAGGAACAGCCAAACTACCCAAATTCCTGATTTAAAGGCTCCAAGCTCCTGGCCACAGAACATATTCCCCCCCATCCGATTAGAAGATGCGGTTACCATTAGGAAAATGCTAACTAGTAGCCTGTTGAACAGAAAAAGGTGCAAAATAACTCAATATTAAAAGCAAACTTAAAGAAACAAGAGTTAAGGTAAAAGAGCAGCCTTAGAAAATCCATTCCTTTTGCAAAACAATGCTCTCCATACACAAAAGTCAATTATCACTCTGTATCTTTGTCTGCTGAAGTCAATGCAAGTTACAGACAGTAGTGACCAAGGCTCCAGAGTTAAAAGAAAAACCAACTCACAAAAATGCTTGTAACAGAGTATTTCTGCCACTCCTATGAGAGTATCAGAATCACCTGTGAATAAATCCAATTACATCATTTAACAAACACATTTCATTCAAATTCTAGCTTTCTCACCAGTCCAGCCAGTATAGGCAGAGCAGTCATGTGGATCTGCTGTCTTCAGCCCCTCCTCCATTTGTTGCAGAAGGTCCTTGATTTTTGCCTGGATCCGTTTGGAGAACCGAGCATTGACCTGAAAGCAGAAGACAGGGAGTGAGCAGGAGAAGAAATGAATTAGAGAATGCAAAGTGCCTGGTCCACTTTCTTGCTTGGGAAGAAAACCAAACCAAACCCAATCAAACAAAAAATAACTAGGAAACAACACATACAGCAATCAGCAGCATCAAGGTGGTTCATCTTAAGTGTGTCCCATGTAAATGCATTCTGACTACAATTTTAAATTACAAGTCTCTGCATCAGACAAAAATTACCTATGCATTCTGTAAAGTCACACAATGAGCAGCTATGGCCACTGTGACAGTATGTCATTCTAATCAGGGTCCTGGTACCAAGACCATGTTATGGACAAACAGCACAAGCCCTGTGTTATAGGTGCTTGCTCTCATCTCAAGATCCCTGCACACCCTTTGTAGCACTACACAGCAGGAAACAGCCCGAGTCAGAGTCAAGGCAATCAAGCCAAAGAGGATGAGCAGGAGCAGCTCAGATCTTCAGCTCAGGCACAAAGGTAAAGAAACAAGTCTTTGGTTTTACACACTTCTTGCTTTCACTCTTGACCAAAAAATGTTTATATAGATGAAATACATGAAATATAACAGAGGATACTTTACTCTTGCCAACATTTCTCTCTCATTATGCACACTTCTAGGGAAGATATGTTACTCATTACTCCTTGAAGTCTATGGAACATGGAAATTAGCACAGTAGTAAGGTAAATTCTTGCTTGAAGCACATCCCAGAAGCGTGGGATTTGGATAAATTACAGGTCCTGGATGCTATCATGCAACTGATTACTCAAGATGTACCACATTTTGTACCCTTGTTCAGAGTGGAACTTCAAATAAAAACCAGTGATTTCAAACATCCACCCAACAGATTCAGAAATCAGAAAGGTTGTAGGAATTGCACAAGGCTTCTGACACATCAGAAATCCCCAGGGTCAAGAGTGCAAATTCATTTAAGGATATCCATGGTAGGATAGGAAGGGAGAAGGAAATTGAGCCATTATATCTCACACTGAACACATATAATTCTAGAAACAAGCTGGAGACACCTTAACCATTTCCAATATCTCTAGGAATAGCAACCAAAGTAGGCATCTGAATGTTACTCTTCAGCCTCAGTGTGGTGTTAAGCACCTTTCTGCTAGGGAACTGTACTATGCATCTACATCACCATCTCCCCACCATCTTCCCTTTTTTGACTAGTTCAGAGAGGTCTCAACACAAAGGAGAACCTTCACCAAGGGCAGGGCTTCTCTCCTTCAAAAGACAGCTATGCCAGTGCTAAGGCATATGGTGAAACAGCATGAGGATATTCACGTGGATGCATCCAGGCATAGAGCTCAGCTCACCTGACAAGAGTGAACTAAGGCTTCAGACTCCCCATTTATTTACCTACTGCACACCACAAGCATGCTGGTTGTGATCTTTCTGCTCTAACAATACACCTGCTGTTACCAAATCAGCATATTTTATATCAAACATCAGATTAAATTACTTAGATGTAGGAGGGGAATACTAGGACATCAGGATGCCTGGATTCTGCATTGAAAGCTCAGTCCCACACAAATAATTTAGCTCAGGTTGGTAATCTCTCTCTCTCTTTCTCTCTCTAGAATTTGAATTGTAACTTACTTGTTTTGGTTCAGTGCTTAGACAGATAAAAGGATATTTTAATAATATATATTTTAATAATAATATATATTTTAATCAGTGCTGCACAAATTAAAGGATATTTTTATTAATATTTTTATAATTATCTGTAAGCCCAAACAAAGTTACTCCCAAGCTTATGTCAGTGTGAATAAATTATAAGGGGCAACAAAGCTTTCCCCAGCTCTCTACTCCTCTACCACTGCCTCTCTTTTTTTCTGGTTGCTCTGAAGCTTTCACAACCAAGCACTGCCACTGATCATTTTCTAAGAGTCCCCTATAAGCTTGTAACAGATGCCTGCTGTAGTGCATGCTTACATGCACTAGAGTCAATTACATGAAGAAATAGATGTTGAAAGGCAGCTTTAGAAGATTTAAAAACTTCCTTCAAGGAATCTTAGGGCAGCATTACAAGTGAGCATAACACACACAGTTGTGTGGAGCACAGATTGATTTTCATCAGAAGCACATTCATCTCACAAGGATGTTTCCAGCTGGCATTCAGCCTTTTCTGCAGGTGACTTGTTATTCCTGTAGGGACAAACAAAAACCAGGACGCCTGATCTCTATACTCAGTGGCACATCTACTTCTGGTTCACAGCACACTGGGTGATAGCAGGAGCTGAAGAGTATTTTTCATTATAAAAGGCTCTCTACAGGAATTCAACTGCTACATTACTCCTCTGCTGCTGCAGAAAGAACAACCACTATCATCCCAAACACTTTTTTATATTGTCAAAACACAAAAAAAGAGAGCTCATTCCTCATTATACCACATAGAGTCTTGTGCCACATTGGTAACTAAAAAGGCTCATTATCAGCACAAAAGTAATGCAGAAAAAACAAAATATGTTGGTTTGGAAATCAATAGTTTTGTTATTTATTTGAACCGTATCATTTTTTCCATTGCAGTGAGGCAGCAGGCAAAGCTACATCCCAATACAAAGTCTTCCAAAGCCAACAAAATGTAAACAATGTAAGTTATTAGATCTGATAATCTGAGAACCCCCTAATTAGGGGATTTTTCCTTACAAAGTCCTGTACCAGGGTTTAAAAGATGAGTGGGACTCACAGCTTCGGTCTTCAAAGATGTTTATTTAATTTCTTATCTCAAGATTTGCACGCCCTCAACACCAGGCTTAATGCGCTGGAAGATGCCACCAAGTGCCCCGGACAGTGGGTGTGCAAGGTCTTTTAAAGGTTTCTAGTCCAATTAACTCTCAAAACGTACTATATTTACAGTTTTGTGCCAATAATCACTGTTGATTCTGGACACGCAATTTCTACATCTACCAATGTCTTTGTGCCACCGTCACAGCAGAAGATGGAGTTGAAGGAGAATCCAAGGCACCGCCCAAAATTCCCCATCTTGCTCACATCTACTTCCATTCTAAAAACCCAAAACTACAAATTTTTACTCTGTGACAAACTAAACTACTACCTATTTTACATTTTTATTGTTTTCAACTCATCTATGAGTGTTGGAAGCTTTTCCCATGGACTAAGGTCAAAGGCAATGCTTTCCCAGGGTCCCAGCCAGGGTCTCGGACCCCCAGGGCAGCAGGAAGGGTTTTCCCCGGGCCCTGGACTCCAACAGTAATACTTATGTAACAACTCACCTTTGGCACTAATCACAAGATGTCTAAATTATGCTGTCCTTGTTAGCTATACATGTTTCCCTTATCTGCTTTCTTTCATTTGTAGGGTTTCCAAAGAGAATTTAACTCTTCTTCTGTAAATTCAGCAATAGAGCTACACAGCTACATTAGAGCACAGTGCTAATAACATCAAGGTCATGGGTTTGATCCCCACATGGGCCATTCACTGAAGAGTCGGACTCAATGGTTGTTATAGGTCCATTCCAACACAGAATATTCTGTGATTCTGTTATTATAAAAAATACATCACAATGCAAATAAAAATCTCCTAAAAACCCCAAACATTTCACTTGCAGTCAACATTACAATAACATACCAATTCTTACTGACCATTGCAGCCATATCCAGCTTTACAGCCAGGGTGTTAAAACAAACCAGAACCAACAGCAGAGGAGATAATAAGCAGTTGCTATGTATGTATTGTATATCATGATTTCTGCTAGGTAGGAGAAGACTGTAAATTTAGTCTTGCATGTGCATTTGGACCAAATATCACAGTGCTGATGTAAGTCTGAGAATGCAACCCTGAAGTCTCATGGCACTCCTTTTCTCACTGAAAGTAGCACTGTTTGACAGACACAGGATGAGTAATCTCATTTGCATTTGTCAAAGACATTTAGATACCCATGTATTGTTCGAAAACACCTCTTGGCACTTATTTGCTCATGTCATCTATGCTAAGAACTTGTGCAGAGGCACTGCAGGGCAATGGAGACCTGAGCCCACAGCTTCCTCACAAGTTACCAATGTACCAATCTTTCTTGCCACCACCAGCTCCCAAAACAACCATCTTGCTCTTAACCCTATTTGAATTCATCAGGGGGACTGATGCTATGTGCAAAAGCAGACTGCAGAAGTAAACAACTGATTCTGCAGAAGTAGAAAGGAGATGACCTAAACACACAGTGCTACCTACCAAACAAGCAAAATACACTTTTATTTCACCTCACTTTGTTGATGTGTAGAACAGGACACACAACATGGTGCTGTGTTGTTTTTCAGCCAAAGTGCATTTCAAAGAGAAGAGAAAACAGCTCAAGTTGGTAGTGCAGCAAGAACTCATTCAAAAACCAAACTTGCATAGAAGGTTGCAGAAAGGACATGACAGACACCAGTGAGGACAAATATAGCAGGGAAAAACTCACAGCTCTGCTGAAATGAGGAATCCTGACTGTACTGAAGTCATTGGGAACTTTGCCACTGACTTATTGCCTGTACTGACTTACTGACTGTAAGGGAACCAGGTTTCACACCCATGCATTGGAGCACTGGTCTATCGAAGCAGGATGAGCTCTCATGCTTACCTCCACAAGTTTCTGCAAAAGCAGACCAGAAGAGCTGGCAGTAGGATCCCATATGCATAATCTAGCAAGGTCTGCTAGGAGGTGACCAGCCTTTTTGTACAGAAGAACAAGTTCTACTTTATTTTTACCCATCCAACACAACTTACAGCTCAAGAGCAGCACTTTCTTCTGTGAAAATACCAGATACTGTCAGAGCTCACCACCCAGCCCCCGAAACACTCAAACACAGTTCTCTGATACTTCTCAGACAGGTCCTTGGGGGAAAAAATGCCAGTTCTGCAAAACCACATGCTTAATAAATGCTTTGAAACACTGCTGTCTGTAGAACACATTGCACTGTTTTTCAGTGATCTGTCACTTAGTGCCATACATGTGATAATGGGGAGAAAAAAGTAAAAAAAGAGGGAAGGAAGGAAGAGATAGAGAAATCAATAGCTGTAGGCAAACTCCTACTCTGCTACAAATGCCGGCTTAGGAATTGGCTTTAAACGCAGTCATCACCCTGTCTCAGAGGATATAAAGGCATGAAAAATATCATTAAAAGGCAAACATTCAAGTTATAGAAAGAACTGATTAAAGCATGTGAGAAATAAGAAGACTGTGTCTCTAATGCATTTGTGTGTGAAAGAAGTTATATGTCTCATTGGTTATAAGACATCAAAACTCCAAAGCTTAAAGATCTAGTTCATCACAAAGAACCATCAAAAAGCTCCAGACTATTGGTACCAAAAATAAACATGATTAGCAGATATCCTACGTTTTGGGAAATGGAGACTGATAAAGCAAAAGAGCAATATTGACAATTGCAGATCCTCTAGGTAGCCTAACACTAGCATGAAGGCTGAGAAAATAAAAGTCGTTGTATGATTTAAAGTCATTCGCTACACAGAAGTCTCTGGCACAGCTGTGACATTTTTAGGTGGTCCTCAAATTGCAAAAAAAAAAAAATCTAAAACCTCTACCAATTCTGTCTAAATTACCTCAATGCACAGAGAGCAGATATACTCCACATATTGAGCTTGACAGCAGATCAGTGCAGCTAGACCCAAATAAAATTTATTTTCACCAGGAAGCAAGTACGTGTTATTGCACTTGCCCACACAACGGGCTGGAGTAACAACTCATTAACATGCAGGTTTGCAAGATAAAACTAGAAACTGATGAAGACTGGATGGATGTGAGACAATTTAATCTGAACTTGGGAGTTTGATTTTACAAAACATTTTCATTCAGAACTAGTTGACTAAAACCAAACAGACTTAACTCTGTGGTCACTTCCTGAATAGCAGGAGAGGCTTTCACTACAAAAAGCATCAGAAAAGCCCTAAGTGGCATTCAGTGCCGATCTGTGCTGTAGGAAAGGAGCAGCAGTTCTTCCTTTCAGGCTGTGTACAACTGCCAGGAGCTAGTGAGGGACAATGAAGTACAATAAACTGATTTTCAGGCTCAGTTTTGACCAAGACTCTCAAAAAGCAAAATAAACTTTCCTTCTAAAGAATCACAGAGAATACTGCAAAACCTCATTTGTTTCAGAGTCTCCTATGAAAATAGCACGTACCTGAGTTGGGGAGCCAGGAAACGGTCAAAAAAGTAACAAGCTCAAGAAATGCAGCTACCTAATCCCACATCTCCAGAAAAAAGTGGGAAGAATTATTTACTGGCTTTGGAGGTTGCATGTTGCCTCCAGTGCAATAAGTTGTATAATTTCCACTAGTGTAAGTTGTTGCTGAGTCAGTCCCAGAACACAAATAATTTACTGCTAGTGAGATAACTAAAATGCCCAATGAGACAACCCCCAAAAAATTTAAAGAACAAAACAAAAAAAAACAAACCAAAAAAAGGAAAAACAAACAAAAACCAAGCAAAAAACCCAACCAACCCCCAAAAAACCCACCAAAAAAACCAAAACAAAAACCCCAAAAAACCAAAACAAACAACAACAAAAAGAAACCACCAAAGAGAAAAGACAAGTGAGGCTATGACAAAAACCTGTATGTATATATTTAAAATATATATTTTACAGGAGAAGTAAGACTGAAAGCCCCATAAAGGAATTATCAGAAATAACAGGAGTTTGAGAAAGCATTAGGAAACTAAACACTACTAAATCACCCAAATGATAAATCTAAGTAAATATTCTATATCACCATTAACACATATTTGCCAATGAGCACCATTATCTTTGAAACAGGTTCCCTGGAAGGAGTCCCCTGCAAAGCCTAATAAGGCATGGTATAAATGTCTCAGAACGTACCAATTTTTTCCAATATTCTTAGAACACCATGGCAAGTCAGGAAAAACTTATAAAGAAAGAATTTGTCTAAAAAAGAAGTTTAAGTTTCAGCATTCTAGAGACCAATCCATGAAGTTTGAATCTAATTTTTATTCTGTCTTGTGATTCCACAACAGATTCAGACAATCTTAAAGTGAGGGCTGGGATCGCATTAATTTTGTGATGAGAAGGACGATTCTTTTTTTCTTTTTTTACAACCTCAAGTCCACATCCTTGTCTAGGCTTCCATGTTCCTTGGCTGAGCAGATATCAGGCTGCTTTTTGCCCCATGTCACTGGCCTGTGGTCAGCGTGAAGGAGAATCCCAAATCACACCTATACTATAAATGCAGCCACAGGGCTGTGGTGGCTGTGAGGACAGTGAGCAATAGGACCTCAAAGAAGCCATCATCACCCCTCAGCAGCAAGCTCTCCTCACCCTGTTCCTTCCCAGGAAATCCTTTAGAGCTTTGTAACTTTCTACCACACTAGGAAACTAAGAACTAGGGAGTGTTTTTTGTTATGAGTCCATTAATTTCTCTGTTTCCCTTCACCATCTACATTTTCATTTTAAAAACCTTTGGACCAATCACTTTGAGATACTATCAATAGGTACCTTTTAAGGCTAAGGTATCTCTATGGGGTCCACATGAAAAGGAAAAAGCTACAGGATATATATTTAATTGAAAGATTCATCATTTATTAAACAAAGATTTACATTTAAAAATATGTTTCTTATTAATCTAGAATTAATGCTGTCTGATGAATTATTACCTTGGCTTTCTCAGACAAGTTAAGGAAGCAATTTAAGTTCATGATACTTTAATGGTGAAGAAATCTAGTTAAGAAAACAGTGAATTTCAACTACATGAGCAGAGCCCACACAGATAGTTGCAGTGTTTACTGTGACTATTTATAAGAAAGGAAATCAGCAACCTCAAATTCTGCTTTTCGTACTCCCACACCTTCAAGATTTCAGCACAATATTTTACCTACACACAGTTCCATATGCAGAATTTTGTCCTGAATGTCCCACATTTCAGACAATGCCTTGAACAGTTTCTTGTCCTTTTATCAACCAAGGTGAATTTTAGATGGCAATCGTGACAGACTAAGAAATCAAATGGATTAATAATGCATTGCCTTCCATGACAACAGCAGAGCCCCGCACACCTCAGGCTGTCATTACGTGAGTCACTCAGCGCTCCTCGCTCCACTCAGCAGCAGATGGGAGGGAGGAATTATACAGTGCACTGAGGCCTTCTGAAAGATGCTCTCATTTTCAGGAAATCTGTGTGCTTGTGTACAGAAGTTTACAGAACAGACTTCCTACCCTGTGCAAAGTCTCTGTCTTCACTGGGGCTTGAGACAAGCAAAGACATTTCTCTGGTGGAATGGGAGCCTTTAAATGCAAAAATAAAATACTAAAACATAAACTGAAAATCACAAACAACAACAACAACAAAAGCACCCCAAAAGTACCCATCGTGAAATCTCCTAAAAGGATAATACTAGGAGCGACAGCATGCAAATACTTCAAAGAATATAAATACACATAAATATACTCACAGCTATATTCTAGCCCAGAAATATGTGAGATGATTCCTGAGATTTTGCAGATGCAAAACCAAAAGAAAATGTACTCTTGCTTCTGCCTTCTATGAAATGCACAGAATTGCTGTAGTTACGTGGTTTTAAGGCAGTACAGAAGATTTTTTTTTTTTTCCAGAGGTGCTTCACCTTCCTGAACAAAGCTCAGACACCACCTATTATCAAACACATGACTACTCAGGTGCGCTAGCATATTTTCTGAACACACCTGCACCAATAGCTGCTGACTGCTACTCCCTAACAAGGAATGTCACCCACCATTGACGCTGAGAAAAAACATTTGCACCCACTGTAAAACACCATTCTCATGCACAGGAGAGCATAACAGGCACTCCTAATGTGAACACAGGACTAGAAATTCTTGACTAACTCACTTCAGCGGTGCCACAGAACAATGTCTCTGAATTTAGATTCATTCAAGAATCAAATCTGAAGTAGAGGTGAACTATTCTGCAATAGAGCTAGTAGTATACTCTAAAATGTAATCTTTAAGGATGTTGATCTTTAGATATCTCACCCTTCTTCTGGTTATCTCACTTGAGAAAGCTTTAGTCCATCTAGATCAACAATAAATGAAGGAGTATATTCTCTTTTTAAAAATGGACATGAAGTGTGGGATTTAAAGCAGGTACACAAGAAAGATGACTGGTAAAAAACATACCAAGTCCTTTGTAGGCCGATACAACAACATATAGCTATAACAGTTCTACCATCTCCACTCTGCCTTTATACTTGAACTCATCATACTTGGATGATTTTTATAGACTAAGCCAGATACAGAAGAACGAAGAAATAACACTTCTCTTCCACGAGGAAGTAAAATAGTTTTACCAACACTCAGCATACTACCATGGAGTTGTGTACAAAATAAAGCAGATTTCACTTTTGAACCTACCTTTCTCAAATGCTCTGCTTTTGACAGCTGCAATTAACTGCAGCAGTTAGACACTGAAGCCCCAAAGTATTCTCTTTCGTGCACTCTGCTTAGCCACATATAACCTCATAAACCTCAATCATGAACAACTCAGCAAAAGCCTTCATTGCCTTGGACTGATAGTGAGCTGATGCTGTCCTGCTAGTACTTATAATGGTCAGAGAGAACGTCCCTCCCACTGTTGGCCATCACCATACTTGTCTCACTCTATCAGTAAGTCAAGATAATTCCATATTGCCACAATCAGAAAAATACAGAGCTGATATCAACAGCTTTCCTTTATTAATCCTAGCACACAAACAAGAGAGTTAGGAAGCTAACTTCCACCCTCAATGAATTTGTGCTTGTAGCAGAGTCACCATGCAGTGTTTTCCACGCAAAAGGTGACAAAGTTGCATAGTATTGAAGGATGAGGCCGCACAGGGGCTAAATGACACAAAGCCCATATTCTGGCATTCCTTCTGCAGCTTAATCCAGTTTGCATGGTAACATGCCAGGCCAGAACAGCTTCTCTACTTAAAACATAAGACACTCATAGTATAGCAAACAGCAGCACGTAGCATCAAGGAGATAAGCAGAGCAGAAGACGGCAAAGCTTGTGTGCCCAGTCCTACCAGGCAGACCTTCTGCGGGCAGGAACCGACTGCCATGTGCCTATCATGGTGCACCTGAACCTGAACATGGAGCAACTGAGCGCTGCTCTCACTCCATAATAAACTCTCCTTTTCTAAATGGGCACTCATCTTTTCCATTCCCTTATGTACTTTCTCTGGTGAAACTCGGGCAACTTGTGCTGAAAACTTGGTCTGAGACATAGAGCCACTGTGATAAGAGCAGCTATAGCTGTTCTGCTACACAGCTTTCTATTACCTCCAGCTGGGGCACCGCATTCACACCCGTACGGGAGTAAAACAAACAGCCCGATTTAAGAGCCGCTGCTGCCGACTCCGAGCTGGGCGTCCAGAATGAGCTCCCGCTCCTTCCCTCA
>VWYP01007347.1:65848-303703 GCA_013400435.1 Pycnonotus jocosus | reverse complement strand
CCGCTCATCCGCCCGCAGCCCCCTCGCCCGGCGCGTCGGCCCCCGGCCAGCCCCGGCGGGAGAGAGGGACGCGGTCTTCGGCTACCGCCCGGCGGGAAGGGCGCAGCCGGCGACGATCGCCCCTCAGCCGGCGAGAGGAGACAGCTCCCCGGGGAGAAGGGGGTGGTCTCCTTCTCTCGGCCCGCCCCCGGGCTGTAACGTTGGCCTGGCCGTGCTCACCGCTGTGCCGATGGGGAGCTCTCTCCAACAAGCCGAAACACACTACAAAAACACTCCCAAGCGCCCCTAAAAGCCATCAGAAAACCTCACAGCCCTGGAGAGGGCTGGCGGCGATGGGTGGGGAAGGCCCTCAGCGATCAGCCGTGGCGGCTGGACGTGAGTGGGATCTCATCCCACCTGGGGAGGAGCAGCATCTGGATCTCGTGTGGATCGCGCGTTTGTGTTCTCGGATCCAGTCCTGGGAGGGGAGGGCTGAATGCCAGGGCAGTGTGTCACCACAAATTTAGCCCGTCGTCTTATGACACCTCCACTTTAAGCTAGGAGAAGAGCTCCAGATGAGAGGGCATTGTACAATCATGGCGGATAAATATTCCTATTCACAAATAAGAGCTATACGCTGTCGATATAGTCATAGCCTTCAGGAATTGATACTGCATACTGGAATATTGTTGTGTAGAGCGAGCTGGCAGAAAGCCTGCAATCTGGCCAAACACCGCACACAGTATTGTGTAAAAATGCAGGCACAGGAGACCTCATTATGCCATGAAATATTTACTCCCAACTATGCCATTCCTTTTCGCCAGTAATTTTAAGTCAGATAGACCATAAAGCATTAATTAAATAACTGGGCACTGTGCAGACTTATTGATATTTAGTTTTATGCTTTGGGTAACTTTATTGCTATCAAAATATGTATCCAGTGCATAAGATTAAATTAAGGTGACATCTGTCCTGGCACTGGCTTCAGTTTACAGTTGTTTGTAGCAATATACATGTGACTAAATGGAATGTCTGTCACCTTGTCATAGGATATGAATTTGAATAAACAGTCTCTTAATTTTATTTATTTTTATGAATTGAGCTGATGACAAAGCAGAAATTCCAAACAACCTGTCTGACAAGAAGTACCTTGAATTTGCTCTGGAAGCAAATATAACCAGTCACTTAAAAATTAGAGTCATCTATAAAATATCCTCTTCTGTGAAAATTAAAAAATCACTTTATGCTTCATGTACTCTTCAATGGGCAAGTCTTTCGTGCTGTATTGCAGTGCCTGAAAAGGTAAATGCAGAACCTTTTTAAGACATCTCTTGTCTCTGAGTAAATATTTCAAATAACATGTTTTCATCTAGCATAGTTTCCTACCTTTAGTGGAGACCAGCTGCATCAGTGCAAGTAACTGCATTTCTATAATGAAGATCAGAGTTAAGCCTTTAGTATGAGGGTGTCTGGTTTCTGTTTTCTTGCACCTTCTACTCTTCTTGAATCAAAATGATGGAAATACATAAGCAGGATCATACCAATTGGTACCTGCTCAAGGCCAACAGATAAGGGGAGAAAGTGTTCCCTGGCACCTTGCAAGAGCAGGTTCTTCCCTTCTTCTGGAGCTGTGGGTTTGTGGGTTGCTGGGTTGGCATCTCTTCCCTTTTGTATCATTGCACTGTTTGATTATCTGCACGCTGCTGCATTTAACACCCTGTTTTCTGGAGCACTTCTTTCATGTTCACTGTTCTTCACATTTGTTGCAATGTAGTATGTTTAGTTTCAAGCATACAAGGCCTTCTTTTGTTCTTAGCAGGTGGGATAGAGTTAAAAAGACCTTCAGGCTTCTTTTCAGGCAGTGTTTTTTCCTTCAGCTCTTTTACCCTTGATGCATGCAGAGCTCCCACAGCCCAAATGGGAATCATGGAAGGAGTAAGGAAAAAGTTGGGCTGAATGAGGTGTCAACCTGTAACATAAATTTTAAGCAATAATAAATTCACATCTCTCATCTCTGGCAGTATGAAGCAGGAGGCTTTGCCTACTGAAATAATGATTTCATTTGTACTTTCATCCAGAAAATGTCTAAATGCTACTGAAAGCACTGAGTCCTCACCTTTATTTCACCACTCTTGCTAAGCACTCCTGTAACCTGCCTTCTGCAGCATTGGCAAATGTGCAACCCTGCAGCAAGCTGATCTGCTTGAAAGCTGTCCTTTTCCTTTCTGTGATGTAGGTAAAATCCAACTAATGTCTAAACAAAGCCTGATTCTTACTTAGAAATTAGTTTCTTCATGTAAATCCTGGACGTTTTTCTTATCAGATCAATGGGCTATTCATTCTTTACACAGGAGGAAATCGTAAACCCTGCTCTTATGGCCTTTCCTTCTCTCCAATCCTCTTCACATTCTGCGGTGTCTGATACTCTGCTGACAATGAGACTAGTGCCAATTTTTAAAATAGTAAAATAAAATATCTGTTACCTTTTTGGTCAGGACTAAATAATCAGAATCCATACATAAACCATTAATGCTGTTGTGCATTCCTATCCATTTTGCTGCTTGATTCCCAGCATGCGTTGTAAATTAACCTAACAAACAAGGTGGGAAAGAACATTGTATATCACAGAGTCAACCCTCGGAGGTCTAGCACACAGTGCCCCTCCCACTACACTCTGTGGTAGCTACACCATGAGGCAATGTTATGTGGCTTGTGGAATGAGTGTGAGCAACCATCACGAGTGTCCATGGCTCTAGCTGTGACAGGTTCAACGGTTCTTTCAGCAGCTGCAATTATTCTTATTACAATGTAATAGCTCTCATTTATTTTCATGCACAGTAGCTCCACACATGTGCAAGCAACAGCCCCGTCCATGCTTTGCTCCGTGGAGACAGGATGATGAGTATATGACTTCAGCACGCATGCTAAAGTGCTTTTCAAATTCTGGGAAACCATTGTAGCAGCTGGCATTAATCTCATTTTATTTCTGATTGTAGAGATCCAGCTGAAATTAACTGAGAGAAGCAAGACCTTCAGGAATGGACCCTGCTAATGTGATGCATAATGGAGAACAAGGCTATGCACACATTTATTTAGTGTGGAAAAACTAGATATGGCAATTTCTCAGCTAGTGTCAAGTAGTACAGCAGATCAGTGGAGATGGGGTAGTTTATACCTGCGGCAAATCAGGGGTCATATTTTATTGAACATAAATATAGTCTTTCATACTTTCATGCAAAGCTTTTTCTTCTTCTCTGTCATCTCTTCAGGCTGCACTCTGTCTGTGGTGTATCCTTTGTGCTCTGCAGCAAACCTGTTACTCCTTGGTCACTACCATCGGTCTATAGTAGCTTGTAAGAAAGGACTTCCTGATTCCCTCTTCACCTCCCTTTATCTACACTTCCTAGTTTCTTTTTTACCTCCACCATTGTATGAGAATATATTCTGCTACTAAATTATTTAAAGCTGTTTAGGTCTGATAAACTAGGGGGGGATTGCTGCTTGTAATAAACATGATATTATGAAATAAAATCTGCAGGATCAGGTTTTGCCTTTTAATTGCAAAGGACTTGCAGGCTTGGACCAAGTTCAGTCCTGTGTTCAGTAATGCAACATAAGAGCTAACTAGTCTGTGTGAGATGTTATTATCATATTGTTATCAGCAACAAATTTCTCTGTCTGCTGTAAATAATTGATGTCTATTATTGTATAATTTTGCTATTTAAGGTGTCAGAGATTCCTATGAATCTGAGAAGACACTTTGCTATTCAACTACAAAATAAATGTTTCTTTAATATAGTTGTCTTCATATTTTTTGTTCTTGTCTTTGGTTTTGTAGCAGAAAAAAACAGGGTCATGAAGTCTACTGCACTTCTGTTAGCACTCCCTGCTAATAAATGATAAACCTGAACAGCAGTTCATGCACTTCACCTTCTTTTTAAAGAATGGATTTTGTTACAATGAAACATTTATGCTCCTTATCCGCTTATTGCTAGTGGTTTTTGATTTGCACATCCTGAGCAATACAACTAATGCTGAAATCATGCAAAGATGCCTGTAAATATTCTTAGAGGTCCTTACCATCTGTGACGAAAATGGAGACAGCTCTCTGCTATTAAAATGTACCCCGTATAATCATTTGTTAATGTTCAATTCTAAAAGGAGTTATTTCCAACCCTGACAAGGTTTGTAAGTCTGGGAAAAGTTCAGTTTGTAGAAAACAAATGTAATCCTCCTGAAGCATGAGAAACAGAGGTGAAAGATGTGTACTGTTAGAATAGCTGTGGCTGGCTACAGCTTGTTTTGTTTGTGATGTTTGGTTTGTTTTAGTGTTTTATTTTTGCATTTAATGGCTCCCATTCCATCAGAGAAATGTCTTTGCTTGCCTAAAGCCTGAGTGAAGACAAAAGGACTTTACACAGAGTAGGAAGCATCAATAAAAAGGAACAATAAAACAAATGTTGGACAAGAGGATTCCTTTTGCCTAAGGAAGCTGTTGCAAGCTGGACACCTTACTTCTGATATTCTTTGAATAACTCAATGTCAGAGGCTTAAAAAGCAGCCCTAGTCACTACCTTAAGATTAGGATAGGTGACAGACTCAGGCCTAGGATTCACGAGAAATTATGGGCATGTTGCTGCGATGCACTGAGTGATCTCAGTCCTGTTTCTTCAGGGTTTGTTTATGGAGGCTTCCAATCTTCAGAGTGTACTCACAAGTCCATAGGTTTGGGTTCTGTCTTCAGTGGCTTTTGCTGAATCAGGACAGAGTGGGGATCAGGCACCTTCAGGCAAAGTAGCTTTACAACTTTTGCAGGATAAGAACAGTACAACAGTACAAGAAGGGAGAAGAAGAGAAACAACAGGAAGCAAGGGAATATGAGAAAAACTAGACAAAAACCCATCAAAGACTGTACTGCTCCTACCTAGTGAAAGATCTCACTGACTTTAGATGAGGCACGTAGCTTGTCTCTGCCCTGGCACTGAAAGTGCAAATACAGAGAGTAATGATAGCAGTGAAATGGCAAGAGAGTCTCTAACACAGGAGATACCATCCACTGCCTGTCACTGTGGGTAGTCAGCAGCCTTCAGAATCAGAAATACAAGCACCAACTTGAGGGTAAACAGATTTCTCATCCATCTTTCACCTGCAAAATGTCAGGGCTGTTTCTGATGTGTTTGCTTGACCAGGTTTTAAAAAACACTGCCAAGAAGGGTTTCCTCCACAGGCAGCCATCTCTGCTGTTGTTCCCTTGATCAAATTATTTCCTATGTCAAACTTGAAAGTTCTCTGCTGAAGTTTCAGGCCATGTAGAGAAGTGTTTACACTGTTATTCATGCCTCTGTTGCCTTCCTAAGGAATCAAAACTAGCACAGGTACAGCTGCCCTCAGCACAGAGTTGTATGTGGATCATAGTGCAAGTTGTGTGAAATGAGCTCTGTGTCTGAACAATATTCTTCTCTTTCCCCCGCTTCCTGTTCCCCCTCCCCCTTTTGTATTTTAGGTATAATAGATCCCTTTTTAATCCTTGTGGAAACAGGAGGGAGAGCTGGTATGTTTTTACTGAAGAGCAGTGAAGACCAAGGGAGCCATGGCCCCCTTTTTATCCTTGTCTAATGCAATCTTGTTCACACATTATAGGATGGACTCACGGGTACAAGGTTGTGCAGCACATCCATGCCAGCTCCTCCCAGTCAGTGCAGGGCTTCATCTGCCCCTGCGAGGTGTACATTAGCACCATTAGCATTGCTCTTCCCATGATTTCTAAATTTTGAGGCTATGAGGAAGGAAAGACAAAAAGAGAAACAGATCCACTTTTTTCCATTAGTCACTGAAATGGTCTGTGTTAGCCAAAAACCTGTGCCTGGATGATTTTATCTTTCGAATTCTTCTTGGTCTTCAAGTTTTGATTTGCATCTTTTAAAAAGCCCATATTTTTTCAGAGAGCATGAGGAAAAAGGTCAGATTTCCAAAAATATAGTGACTAGGATCTTACAAAAGAAACCAACTACTGCTGTAACAATGATAAAACTCTTTTAGCTATGTAAGTAACAAAGAGCAAAGAAAGAGCTGTGAGGGTTTGTTTTTTTTTAATTTATTTAAGGGAAGGATAAGGTTAAAAAACATTAAGAATACTAAAGGTAATCTAAATCCAGTGAAAAGCAAAATTAGTATTTTTGTTCAGTATTTAGTACCAGAGAAATTAGAGAATTTGGCTGTGAAACAGGGTAATGGGAATAAGTGAAGAAGAGCAAATTACCGCACTCTGGGTTTGCGTGAAAACTAAACTTAGGTTATTTATTACTTGGTTTAACAGGGATTATAACAGTTGGCAAATGAAACTGTAATTCCCCTAGGGATATTTATCCATGTGGTGAGTAAATTAGCCAGCACTGTGTGGCTGGAGAACAGCACATATAGGACCTTTTTAACCAGCAGAAGAATCATTAAGTCATCCATTACCAACCATTAGTTGACCTTGGCAGGATGTAAAGGTTTAATACAGATGTTGAAGAAAAGATTAATAGGAAAGACGGAGATAAATGGAAAAAGTATTATGTGGGTTTGTAATGTATCATTCACAGTGGAGAAACTCACTACTGTTCTTTGGCAAGAAAAGTGATTCTGTAGCTGTCACTCTTTGTACAGTTGCAGTAACTGGTAATTTCCCATGTAGCCCAGAAGCAGGTTAATACAATTATCTTACAGTAAGTGAGGATCTAGAAGAAAGGGAGGCAACAATATGCTATTGTCAAAGGGAATGCATGTGGCTAGGGGAAAGGTAATAGGATTGGTAGCAAGTTAATAAAGGAGTGGATTTGGGAGTGCTTTTAACAGACATTTGTTTTAACAATGTTCTTACAGCAAATAAGGAAAAATCCCAGTGAATTTTGCAGAGGATGATTAGAATACTGTAGTATGAGACCTCAGTGAAATGGGCAGTTGTGAATGAAAGGTTGGTAGCTTTCATAGGGGTAACAGTGTATCGATCAGAGTTTGAGGTATAGCAATCTGCCTGCAGGGGAGGTGGTCAGTTGTACTCAAAAAAAAAAAAATTCATTAAAATTGAAGCAGATTCCAAAAATGGGAATGGAGAGTCTGTTTAATTAAGGAAGCTGAGACCATTCTGGCTTGTTTAGCAGAATGAAGGCTGAAGTGGTGTATAGTTGCTGTTCATAAGTAAGAGAGAGATACAAATATACAGTTGTATCTACACTAGGGGAGTGAACAATTATTAAGGACCATACTTGCAATGGAAAAAAATTATTATATGTTGCCCATGATGAAATGCAAGCTAAAAAACAACAAAAAAGGGAGTGATTAACTATCAGAAGAGGAAGATTTTGGAGCAGCCTATCAGTGAGGCATTTTGGAAATACTTCAATAAACATTTTGGGTAAAAAGGGCTATAATGTGGTCGTTGTGAGCCAGTAAACCAAGATTGTCATATTTCTGTGGCTTGGGAAAGTACAGTGGTCTCAAGGAACACAAAAGAACTTCTCCTTATTCATCAACAGTGACAGCTTCTAGGAGCCAGTGAATATACGAACAAAGTTGGTTTTTTCTTCACAGATTCCTGCTGAGGGAGGGATGTTGGCAAGTGAGATGGCTGTAATATTCACTAAGCTTCTGTGTGAGATTTCCCACAGCAGGCTTTTAAAGTCTAATTGTCATTAACAGTTCTGCACATGTTGCGTTTATGTGAGGATGGAGATCAAGCATCTAAACTTGCTTCAAATTCTGCCAAGGGAATGACAAGCCAAATTACTGGTCTGACAGATAAGAGAAAGTTAGAAAAGAATGGATCTAGGCAGTCTTCTGTTTTATGGCTTGAAGGGAGATTTCTGTCTAAAGTGAACTCCCCATTCAGACAGTTTCCTGACATGTGCGTTTATTTCCTCAGCTCTCTCCTGCTGTTTAACTGTACAAATGTTTCCATCATCTTCTACTGAGCTTCCAGGTCTAACAATAATGAGAAGACAACTGAAATATGAAAGTAGGGCCCTCCTGGAAACCATTTAAAATCTATCAGTCTGACATGAAAGAGGCTACTAATAGTGCTGTATTTAGATTTTTCCTAACCTGAACAGATAACGAACTTATGTGGGATGTTCTCTCCTTTTTTCCTCAGATGTTCTAGCTTTGAAGAGTATTTTGGGTCACAGAATAGAGGAATGACTTGGTTGTTTTTTTAGTCCCTCCACCACTGTTGTACTGCACGCAGTTAACCATAAGGCTGAGTAGCTCTCTGCAGTTATGAAGATAATAAGAAGTTGCAGAATACAGAGGTTTGTGTGCTTGAACAGTGAGACAGGTGACTGCTAACACCAGAAAATCTAAATTCTACTGACGTAACTGCACTGACTGGTTTAGACTTTCTTAAATAGTTAAATAAATTAACATTACTTCTCCATAAATATGTTGCAACTCAGTTGTCATACCACATGAGAATTAAACAGATAACCTCTGTGCATTTCTGAAGTAATGTTGGCCCTTTTCAAGTAGTACAAATATTGTTGCGTCCAGGATCAAGCAGGTCATGCTTTATTTTTTCACATCTATGTTTTTGACCATTAACTACAGCATCCTTCTGGCCCAGGGACTCCTTAACACACTGGGCCAACTTCTGTAATAACTATAGATTCCAGGAACTAAGGGAGAGGAAATGATTGCAAAACTATTGATTATATTGACTATTTTAAGAAAAGGACAGCATGAGAGAAGCAAAATAGAGATAATGGGCTTCAGTAAAGCAGATGTTGGTAAAATTTGTGAGAGGATTCTTTTGTAGGGGTAATTTAAAGATAAAGAAGTTCCAGAGCAATAGCATTTACTGAAAGAAACTGTTTGTAAGACACAACAGCAAATTAGTGTACTGTGAAGGAGAAAGGAATCAGCATAAAAAGGAATAGCTGGAACAGAAGCTCTTTAAAGTCTTGAACACTTTAAAATGGATTTATTTAAAAATTAGGAACAAAGGCATCTGGCTAAAGTTGGGGAGGAAAAAAATAGACCCAAAGTATCTGGTGGAGCCCAGATAGATAAACTACATGATGACTTACTACTATTGAGGGTGATAACAAATTAATGTGAAAAAATTGTAGGAAACTAAAAGAGCAGAAAAAGGCAAAGTAAAAATCTGGCCCATTCCTTAATAGGTAAGGATCACAAATAATAGGCCATTATAAGAAAGCCAAGATATTTAATGGCATCTTTGCTTCAGGCATGGCATAAATTGTTAGCAAATGCCTAAAGCATTTAGGTTGTTTACTGGAGCACAGAATAGGGACAGAAGAGGTTAGAAAATATTTAATGTGTTGCATATATTAAAGTCAGAGTGGCCTGATAAAACTGACCCTGGAATATCTAAGAAACTGAAGCGATATCTGAACCAGTAACACCTGTTGGAAACAAAAGAAGAGAAGGTTCTCTAGGAACTAGAAGAAAACCCACAGAACCCATTCTTCAAAAAAGGAAAAGCAAGATTCAGGGAGAGAACAAGTCTATCTGTGTAATCCTGAAAGATACATGTGATCTGTTCATAGAGAACAATAAGATAATAAAAACAGAGTAGATTTGTCAAGAATAAATCGTGTCTAAGTAATGGTTTCCTTCTCTGATAGGATAATTGTTCTCATGGATAAGGGAAAAGCAGTAGACATGTCTTGATTCTGCTGAGGCTTTTGGTGTGGTCCCATCTAACATGCTCTGAAGGAAACAAAAGAAATATATATCTACCCAGGGTCACACACTTTCATGCTTTGAGGATAAACTAGGAAGGCATTACATGCAGAAGTCTGTAGAAATCATCTCAGCATTTTCAGCAACAACATGAATCATGAAACACACAAGTGTCCAAACAACATGAGGTCAGAGGGATTACAAGCTCTTTGAGACACAGCATCAAAATTCAGAGCCATATTGAGAAACAGCACAAAAGGCCCAAAATCAAAAAGGGGAAATTCAGTATTTAAATACGAACACTTAAGCTCGAGAAAGGGAAATTAAAATGCAAATTATAAAATAGGGAATGAAGGTGCTCTTATGGAGATGTCTAATGGTGCCATGACAAATGGTACTGCCATAATGTGATACTGCCATAATGTGATACTGTTACAAAACTAGGCAAGTCTCATGCTGTGAGGCGCTGAGAGAAGTGTTGTGGGTAACATATGCAAGATAATTATCCTTTCCTGCTTGACCCTGGGATGCTGACACTGGCATGGAACAGTTTTGGACACTACACTTTCTCAAGTGTTGCCAAACTGGGAGGAGTCCAGAAGAGGGAAATGAAAAAGGTAGGAGGTAGAGAAAGCATGGCCAGAAAACAACAACCAAAGTCGTGACTTTTGAGAAAAGATTGAAAGAAATTGCTTTATTTGGTACAGAAAAGACTAGAAATAAGTTGTAAGAATAATCCTGTATTCAAGGCCTGTTAAAGGGAAATTTGTTAATGGTAATTTATTCTCAAAGACTCTTGCAAAACAGACCATTATGAACACAATGATTTTGCATCACAGATATTTTATGGTGCGGTATTGGGAATTTGTCTGTGGTGCAGTGCCTAAATAGGCTACACAGGAGAGTGTTTATGGGAGGATTTTAAAATCAGGCTGGACAAATTATTAGACATCGTCTAGGTATAATAGCCCAATCCTTCAGAGAGGAAAAGGGACTGTTAGATCTCAGGATGTCCTTACCAGGCTTGCGTTGCCATTATTCTACTAAATTAAGACCCAGAACACAGCAGGATTTGACTTTATTATCTTTGCAGAAAAATTAAATTTCCATACCTCAAATATAAGAGGCTATTTTAAGGCATCTTTTGTTTTATATAGATGATAGGCAACCAAAAATAAGAAAGGAATGTGATTAAGTATTTTTTTTAAAAACTGTCTTTAATTTTGGGCCAGTTAAGGAATAATGATATGTGGAGAACAAGATGTAATTAAGGAACAATGTGAGGCCTGTAAAGAATTAAATCTAATGTGTATAATGAAATCCCAAGAATTTCAGCAGGCCAGTTGAGCTGGTAGCCTTGTTGGCAGAAATCAGGCTAATTATACCTACCTTGAAAGTCCATTCTCTGGGTTATTGTGGAAAAGAAAATGGAGAATAGGACAGAATACAACCTTAATGAGAAAAACCAAGCATACAAGGAATGGAAAGTCAAGGAGAAGTGTAGGAAATCCTGAAGACCTTAAAAACCAGAAGCAATAGTTGAGAAATATGTTTAAGTCAAAAATCTTCTCTGTGTTTGTCATAGCATCAGAGACTACCCTGACCTGGAAGGGACCACAAGGATCATCAAGTCCAACTCCTGTCTCTGCACAGAACAATATTAAAAATCACACCATATGCCCGAGAGTGTTGTCCACACACTTCTTGAACTGTGTCTGGTTTGGTGCTGTGACCACTTCCCTGAAGAGCCTGTAACCTGAGCAGAGACTAAAGTTTCCAAAGTTGTCATTTACACTCTTGTGTTGTGCCATCATAGCCTAGAAGGGTGGTCACTGGAGGGCTATGACCCCAGCCCTCTTGGGAAGCTGTCACTTCAGTGTTGCTGCATTTGTAAGATCTCTCCCATATAAAGGGTCTCTATGTTAAAACTATACCAGTGCTGGTTACTGAGGTCTCTTAATGCAGCAGTAGCAAAGCTTGCTAGCTGCTGCAGATTATGCATTCATCAGAACAGCTTTGGGGTTTTGAATGCCAGTGGTGGAGCCCCAGATGTGAAATGCAGTACAGGAGCTACCTGTGAACTGCCAAATTTCTTCCTCAGCTGTTGGACCCATGTACACCATGCAGTGGCTCTGGATGCTGCTGACAGCCTTGGAGGAGGGAGGCTTCACTGATAGCAAACTGTTGATGCAAAGCTTTGGCACAGCCTCTTCCAGACAACCTAAGAATGCCTTAAGCGCAGTGCAGAGCACAAGTGTCTCTGCAAACACAGGTCCCTCCTGGGACCTCATCTCCCAGGCACCACAGCCTCACCCAGTCAGAACCGATCCTCAGAGATGAGCAGATGGATCTACAAAAAGGACAAAGCTCCTCTCACCTCACCTGGGCAGCCAGGAGCCTTACAGTGTAGTGCCTGGGCTTCCTTCCCCCAAGTACTTTCCCAACTGCAACATTTGCATCTGTCTGAACCCCTCATTTGTGGCAGCACTCCTCTAAGGACAGGGGCCTGGGGATCTCTGCATCTAGCACGAGTCCCGGGGCTGAATCTGGGCTACATGCTTCCTTTCCTGTGGGGAAAGCAGGTGGACTACCTCAGCAAAAGAAGTGGGTATAGGATTGCAAATGAAGCTGCCATATGGTCTGGGCCAGAAAGTTTTCCCTTTCCTATTCAGTGACCAACTGTACCCACTGCGCCTTGAATCTAGGTGCTTGGCAGCAGGAGGTCCATTAAAATGAGGTTTCCACTCAGCAGAAAGCCTGGCATATGCTATGGTATGCTGTTTAGAAAAGGCACAGAGTAGGAAAGAAGAAAGGAAGGAGCTGTTCTGAGGGAAGTATGTTTTCTGAGAAAGCTTCTGAAGCAAAGGGAATTAAGTTTAAATGAGTTCTATCTTTATTCCACGTGAATCTCCTGACTGTTAATCTGGAGTCATTATCCTTAAATGCCAGTGACTGCAAATGCCCTTCTTGGCCTTCTGAGCAGAGGCAGGGTGATACACACATATTGACATGCCCCTTTGAGGAGCAGCAATGGATAGTGGACAGTAAGAGTTGGGTAAGGGAGGTAACAGGCCTTAGCAGGTGGGATTTGCTAAATCTTAGTTCCTAAGCAGACTCCTACTCTTACTGAAAAAGGAAAAAAAATCTTGATATTTCTGCATGTAGCTGGAGCAAGCAAAATGTCTGAAATATCTGATGTATGTCTACTCTAGTTTACAGGGACTGAAGAATCTCATGTGTTGTATGCTTGGGGGTGAAATAGAGCTAGACCCTAAGGCACGGTGACCTGTAAGTCTTAAATGTGTCCACTTGCCTTTTGAAAAGAGACAGAAGCAGCCATAAGGTCAGCATCTTTGCCTTATAAAGCCTGAGGCTTTGAAGAGTTATTCAAGGCAATAATTTATCTTGTACCTATGAGGAGTTAAACAGAAGGGGTTTTTGCTTAGAGGAAATAACAGCAAAACTTTGTTCCTGTCAAGAAAGAAGACGTGATATCTTAATTAGCTAAAGAACAGAGTTAGCTCTTCGGCTAATGATGCCTCAGATGATCTCTGTGACCACCAACAATAAACTAGACAAAGGCTTAACATATATAGGACATATTACTTCTCTGCAAAGGGGAGGATTTATGCACAGTGTTTACTTTAAACTTTGGATATCCTTCTTACTGTATTGCAAACAAATCCTCCCCCATTAATGAGTAAGACTAAAATTTAAGATAAAGCCTTTTAGTCTGTAATTTCAAGCACCTTAACAGAGAAAATTTAATATGCAATGATGTGATCTTTGTTTTCTGTATCTGGGATGCTCATTATTGGACCTCCAGACAATGACGTTGCCTGTGCTACAGCCAGTGAAACTGACATTTTCTTGAAGATAGGTGGAGATTTGGCCAACACCCAGCAGCGTGTTTTCTGTCGAACACGATCTGCTTATCTTCCTCATATCAGAAGATATTGAAGAAATGTCTGCTTCTAAATGAAGCATGTACTGTGAAATGGTGGAAGCATCTCTATTTATCTCACACTAAACCGAGCATGTTTTGTAACAGGAGTGCTACAGAGAAGGGAGGAAAGGCTTGTTACAAGAGAACACTGATAATTTGCAAATACTGAAAAACTCTACAGGGTGTTATGAGAACATGATTTCCCCCCCAGCGCAGCTTAATCATCATCAGCAATTAAAACTTGCTTATAACATGTGGAATCTTTTATCTGGGATTTAATTAAGCACTTATATCAATGAAAGGCAAAACAAGTTAAAATTTGGTTTGGGCTTTCCTAAATGTACAGCATTTTTGTAGCTCACATGACTAAGATTCAAACAACAGTATTTTATCTTGAAATCAGCACAAAACATTCTTAATAAATGCCTGTATAAGATCAGCTAAAAAACCCCCCACCTTAAAAAAGGCTACTTTCATGACTTTACTAACAGTTAAAGTATTGTGAAAAATAATTGGGAAGACTCAGTTTTCATGTATTTTGATGTAGTAAGAATTTCTTTCACTGCTTCTTTCTTTGCCTCTAAGTTTACCAGTTAATCTCTAGCATTCAGATTTCTGTGGTTAAAATACACTCTGGAGTATCTGTCTTTGTAAGCAATGCAAACCAAAGAGCATCACACAGCAATTTATGCAGCTAGCAAAGATATTAACTTTGAATTATAGCATGTTCCAAAAAGACATCTTAGCTTTTCTCTTTGTTATAAATTCTATTCCATTGCTTTTGTCCTTATCAGTAGGTATTTTGGATTTTATTAGTGCTTCAGCATACCAATACAGTATCTTTAATTAAAAAACATGTATGTGACTCCTAAATAAAAGATGCATTAACTTTATGATAGTTAAGATGTTCATTTTACACAGAGTTTTGTGGCAATATCAATTAATTCCACACCTGGTAGCAACATCAAGAGTCATGTAGGCATGCAGAGATCCTTGTGATGCTCCCATCTTATCCAGCATGAAAGCTGAAGGGTGTTGATGTAACAAGAAAAGCATCATGTTTTGCTCTGGTCTGGCCTCTCACTAGACAAATTGTGAAAGCAAGAACAAACAAACAAACAACTAAAAACCAAAACCCAAAAAACCCACCTGTGTATGCTTGTGGCAACTTCAGAATTTGCAGTATTAGGTAAAAAATGGTACATTTTTTTAGAAAGTTTATTCTTCAATAGATCTGCCTCTAGTGGAAGAGATTGACCTTAGTTGTATTTCCTCCCCTATCAAAGATATCACATCATTTTTGAAGGAACCATTATTAATAACAACTTCAAACAGCTACTGATGGTGACTGCGAAGAGCTCACTGGTTGCTAAAGCTGGTAACAATCTAGACCATCTCTAGATTTTACTTTCTGTTCAGTGGAAATTAATTCCTGTGCTATTTTGGCTCTACTAACAACATTAGTGACATGATATTTTCTGCCTGCTGCCTCCTGGTTTGTCAGTGTTGTGGGTTTTTTTATTCTTAGTATCTAAGTTGAGTTTGCATTGCTTAAATGACCTCTCTTTGTTCATTTTTCTCTCCCTTAAAAAATAAATACTTCCCTGTCTTTCAGCTGATCAAGGTTAGAAGCCCACTGCCTCGGGTGTTTTCAGTCTCTTTTGAGTTTAACCTTGTTTGTCAGGATTCTTGCCAAATGCCTCAGGATGCAAAAGAATCACAGACACATCATCTGGGAAAAGATTTTGTGTTCAAGATGAGACTGAATTGACTTACTGGCTATATAGGGTACTAGGGAATACACATTCACTACATCTGCCTTCAAGCCAGGACTTCAATTAAGCTCAAGAGAAGGAAAACTTAAGATTTACGTTTTAATAGAATTGTCAGGTATGTTCTGTTTGCCAATTTNTAACTTCACGATTGGGATAGGAGATGCACTGTCAACCCGGGACATATGCTCAGTATTTAAGTGGAAGTTTTGATGTTTTCTGATGCTTAATGTTTTCTAACAAATCGAATTGCAGTGTCACATTAAAGCTAATAAAATGTTATAAAAGTTGTCTGATCACAGGACAACTTGTAATTCAGTCTTCTTTAGTTCTGACTATTTTCCAACTTCAATATGAGGTTAAACATGCTAAAGCTAATCTTTCCAACCTGAAGATTGTCTGAGTTTGGATCCACATCTTGCCAAATTGCAATCACTTCAATATCCTCTGTACCAGTGTTGGTTCAAAACTCATGCAATTTCACAACCATCCTTTGTCACATGGAAGGAAAAAGCCCTTTTTGGTGACATTACTACCAAGACAATATGTGCTGGACAGACAACATAGGCTGGCATTGTGGATTTTGTGAAGTGCCAGCACACCCATGAAGTAATTCTCATTTTTCCTAAATTTCGTGTGCTTATGTCCCTGCACTGCCATTTGCTGTAGTAGCTGAAGTTTTCAGCCATACTAACTTTCTTATAATGAATACTACCAAGTCTTTGCTTTAAAAAAGGTGAAAATTTGTGTTTGAGTTAGAGCACAGTCATTGGAGTATCTGGAGCTAAGGACAACTAGGAGCTATTAGTATTTTCTTTGGCACTTGGCAGAATGGAGGATGTGAGATTCTGGGATACTAAGTCTCCCACATGTAAGAACCAAGCTTGAGAGGAGCTATGGATCTGCAAGTTAGGAGAGGATTTGGAAATGTTTTTGGAGGCTTACAAATATATAAAATAGGGCTTTGCAACAAAACCAGTTCATGCCAGCAGACGTATTTACTAGATCACAAAGCAGTGAGGCTCCTACAGTGTAGTTGCTGCTTCAGGGATTGATGTCCCATCCCTGACAGTGTTCAAGCTCAGGCTGTATGGGCCTCTGAGCAACCTGGTCTAGTGAAAGTTGAAAGGAGGTTTGATATTAGATGATCTTTAAGATGCCTTCCAAACCAAACGATTCTATGATTCTTAAAGGCACAGTTTAAAAAGCTGAGGAAATTTGCCTTTTATCCTTCTTTCCTTCTCTGAAATATTCATTTGAAGACCAAGTGCAATCTGGCAATAGAGTAAAAAAGTATAAAGCACCTTGAATTCCTCACAGCATTATCCAAATTAAAAGTGTTCAATGATTGTCAGAGATTGCATGTTGACCCCCACTGGTACTTCCTATATTAGACATCTATGAAATACAGGACTTGTATCATCTCAGTCTTCAAGTATTTGAGCATGAACATTATTAGGGGCTTTACTTTTGTGAAACAACAAAACCCGAGCCCAACCAGTTTTCTTATAGTCCAGTTCATCTCATTTATCCTGGATTCAGCCCATCAGAAAGCACCTGAGATGCTCTAATGGGCAGTGATACCTCACTCGACTTGGTTTGAGGGAGAAGCTTGTGCTCAGAGACCTCACAGCCGCAGTGTGTGATGGAAGACCTACTTTAGATTTTGCACAGTGATGTTCATAGGGGCTCACTCCAAATTAGCCCCCACCTTGAGGAAACGCTGTGAGGATCTCTTTGCCTTGCAAAGGATGGAGACTTCCCAACAGCCCTTCATGTTCTGACAGTGTCTGGCCAGACTTCACAGCCCACTGAATGTTGCATTCTGTCTGGGGCAGTGAGCTGATGTGCACAGCCTACTAGCACAGCAGAAGTATCTGCTCACTCAGAATCAGTTTCCCCTGTGATACCTAAAATTTTGCCCAGTTGCCACTGAAAGCAATGTGGCTAACTGGAAAGTTCAGTGGCTGGTTTGGTTTTTTTTTTCAGCACTGTTAAGAGTGAGAGATTATTTTACTCACAATGTGCCTTCCATCCCTCTCTTTACCTCTGACAACAACATTCCTGCTCCAAACTGTTGAGTTATTTTTGCTGCAAATTTCAACAAAAGCATTTTTGTCAGGCACGGAGAAAAAGAATACAGCCAGAAAAGAGAAAACCTGTAGTGGACTGAAGACTATGGGGATTTCTTGCTTCATTTGATCTAAAGCAGCCTCTGTGACTTCCGTTCCAATTACTGTTCTTTTTTGACAAATCAAGGATAACTGATGTAGAATTAAACCACTTGGGAAGAAGAAGAAATCACAGTCATCAGGCTGCAGAGTGCTTCATTAAGTAAGATAATCTATCAGCTTTACATAGAAAAAAAAGGTAGAAAAAAATTGCCTTTCAACCAAAGCAAAAGGGAGGGGAGAAGGCAACATCAGTGTATAGTATTCAGTGACTGACAGGATGGAGTTACAGGCTTTGGTTATGAGATCTTTGTCCTCAGCAGGGTGCCTGCTTCTTGTGGCTGTGTCAGATCTGGCCTCCCAGAGTACATACGGCTCCAGTCAGGGCTTCTTCATAAGGCAAAAGAGCACAGGACTGAGGTCAGAGACCAAGAAGGGATGAGAAACTGAAGAGTCAAGCAGGTGGTCCAAGGATGTGAAGGAAAGGTGGGAAAGGGGGTAAAGGATCCCATAAGGTGAAAAAGATGATGGTCTAAACAACAGGTAGGATTAAGATGTGAAGGAATAAAAATAGAAAAAGCAAACCAGCAGCACAACCTTTTACTACTACTTTGATCAGGAAAAGCTCCTTGAATTTGGCCAAGAGTTCTTTGGTCTTGTAACACAAGTAGGTGGTGAAAGTGGAGTGAGAGGAAATGAAAAGCCTAGGTGACGTTCTCAGAGAGGCACATCTTGCTTAAGAACTATGATAGTTGAGGCAGAAGGTGGTTTTTAGTGTTATATTAAGCTGTGTGAGATGTCATGGGGCAGGGGAGGTGGCAAGTGGAACAAGAGGACCAGACATGTTGCTGGTACGAGTGGTGCAGGTTTAGCATCCCAATCCTAGTGAGGTGGGATGAGGAGGAGGGGTGTGCTCTTCTCACCAGGAGCGTTTCCTTGCACCATTTTGGTTAACGCTGAGCCAAATGATACTGCAGGATAGGAAAGAGGAGTGAGTGGATCAATGCTTCCATTCCATTCCAGATGTAGGCAAAATGGGTATGTTTTCTTGGTTATTTATTGATCTTGATGCTCAAGGAAAGTTATATTCTGGTAGCTGAAGAGGCTGAAATCTTTCATATGAAGTACAATGAGACATTTTAAGCTTCTGTGGTATGGAGGTCTCCAAGAGCTGGTTCTGGGCATAACCAAGCAGGTTTGTCTTCATGATAATTAGACTCAACATGTTGGTGATGTCACAGTTTTATTTCAATCATTAAATTGAATGCATCTATCTACATCACATACTTGAAACAGTCATCAGAATATGACTTAACTTTCATCAAACACAAATCCTATGTAGCAGTGTACCACTACTTTCAAAATTCATCCCAGTCCCCTACCAATTCCATTGGTTTTCCAGATCTATGAATATTTCTTTTTCCTTCCATCTCTGGTTTTAAATATAAACAGATGGAAGGCTTAGAAAAAAAGCAAAAAGGAAATTCTGTATGGTTTCTAGCTATGGGTAAATACCCAGATAAAGTGTCCTCAATAGATTAAAAAAGTAAGCTCTTAAGAAGCTTATCTACTACTCATCTACTATTTGACCTTTGTTTTTTTCAGAATTAGCACTGATTTGATTTTTTCCTGAAATCATTTGCTTCCAGAGTGGTCTGCCTTTACAGTGTGTGGCTCTGCCCCATGTATCCTGATGAATAAATAGAGGACAGCAAGTGTTCAACCACTTCAAATACTGGAAGAAGGGTGAAACAGGGAACAAATCAGAATACAGATAATGTGAGATGCTGAAAGCTGATGAGGCAGTAGGAAACACATAGATCTTGTGCTAGCATATATCTGATAGCAAATGCTTCATCATTTAGAGGAAAGAGTGAAGATAGGGCTCTGAACTTTGCTGTACTTTGGTCCTTGTTGCACAGGGAAAAATCAACATAAACTTTGGTATACTACCAAACTGTCTGAAAAAGTAACTCTGCAATTTTGAAACAGTGGGTCAAAACTTGCATGAACTCGTTCAGGGCTTGAAAGTTTTAAAAAGAGTTCCTTTGGAGCAGGAACTCAAATATCTCAAGATACCCAACCAGCATATATCAGCACTGCTAACTTCCAGCCTAAGCCTGTAAATTGGGCAAGACAGATCCACTGTGGAAAACAACTGTCCTGGTAGTCCAGAAGCTTCTATAGTCCCACAGAGCTCTGCATAAGGAAGAAATGGTGTGGATTTATAAGCGGCAAGAAGATGCCCTTCTGCTATGCAGTGTGAACTCCAGCCCTCTTTCAAGTGTTTGGTGCTGAAAGTTTCCCTGAAAGATGAGAAAACCTTTTGTATGATGGAAACGAATGTTAGCTACATGCCTCAAAGAAGTAAAAGACGTGAAGGTTGCCTTGTGTGGAGCTGAGATAAAAGCTTCAATGAAAACCTTTCAGAAAGTCAATATAATGAACACTGACATCTGTGTATGGAGGCCTGCTTAAACGCTTTCACCTGTATCAACAGATGTACTCTTCTTCCCACAGGAAAGTTTAACAGAAAATTCCCATTAGTGGTAGTCCATTTGGTGCTTTAGTGTATGTGTTTGCAACCATTTGTGCACCACAAATCCGAGGATGTCCTACCCCATTTGGACAACTCTGCTTTGCTTCCAACCCTGTCAGCAAATCATACTTTATATATCCAGTTACTCATTAGCAACTTTACAGATCTAGTTTTTCACTTGCATAATTTCCCTTAACTGACAAACTGCTGAAACTGGTGAAAGTTGCAGCTGGACAAGTAAATAAGTAATCTTGCTGCTCTTGTTTAATTTTCAGTGATGCCAGTTTATCATTATTTTGTCACTCTGTCATGGTGGTCACTGCAGAAACAAAAAACCCCTGAAGAACTGGAGTATTCATAGAGTATAAGAATGGCATGTACTCTATGGTGGCAAAGCCTTTAAAAATTTGCATTTGAAATTAAATATGGTCTTCAGCAAAGTTGTGTAAGTAGTCACTTTTAAGTAGTCACAACAGTATCAGCCAGCATGGTATATGAGAAAGTCATAGATTTCTAGAGATTAATTCAGAGCAGGAAGAAATACATTCTGTGAAGACATTATTTAGTGTTGAATGGGAAATGAAATTTTATGACCACTTTTCTAAAACAGCTAAGAAGGTTGATGAGAAAAGAGTAAAGCAAGGTTTTCATAAATGAATCAGAACAACATTTTGAAAACAGTGGGAGTCAGATGGTAATCCAACTGCTAGGAGACTGTCTAAATGTCTAAGTGTAGGTGTACATTGAAGAACTGGGTCATAAGTGATCTGGCTATTCAAAATCTCATTGTAAAAGAGAGACAGCTACTTAGAAGTCTATTTCTCTGAGCCCTCATCAAAGAATAAACATTATGCCATACAATATTTTTGATGTCACCTAGGAGGAAATATATACAGAACTGTGTGGCTTAAAATACAGATTAAAAATACAGTTTAAAATACAGCTTCAGCTTTTGGATAAAACTCATAAGCTTGTGAGTTGACCTCAGCTTGATTGATGCTCTCATTGGTGGCATGGCAGCAAATCTTGCTGTGGGGTGAAGTTTGGGCCTTGAAGTGAGCCACAAAGGTGCCTCCCAGGATGTAAGGACATCCAGAAAAAACCCAAGTCAGAGCAGTAACCTCAGCAGGGCTGAAGGACCTTCCAGTGTGTGCCAACACGAGAAATGGTCCCAAAGGCCAGTTTACACTCATCACAGCTTTGCTCGTGCTAAGGTTACATTCCTGTATTACCCCAGGAATGACTTCACTGCACTTCTGTGGGACTACTTTACAGAGCTAATCTTGTATGCAAGTCTTTGAAGACCCAACTAGAGAAATTCACTCCGGCAAAGAGGGTGATGTGCCATTAGTCACGCTTTAAAGACTTAACAGGGACATAAATGATGCATAACTTTTTACACAGGTTGTATACCCATATGCATTTCAATAGCATACTTAGTGCTATTTGAAGTATTTATAGAAGTGTTTTGCATTCAGTGGGGAGCTGGAAAAAAAAAAATCTGTGGTTCAGCTGATATCTCAAAGAGATATTTAGAAGTTTTACTACTATTTCCCCTAAGGCCCTTCCCATGATTGCTGCAATACTGAGACATAGAAGGTTAATTAGTGAATGTTTGTAAAGGACTTTGAAGATGAAAAGACTGTTTTATTTCTTTTTTTATCTTCCCTCCCCCCTTTTTTTTTTAAGCCAAACATGCTGATGATTATAAAGGTGGGATTTCTGTCAGCCTCTTTGTTTTGCATGCTGCACTGAAGTTGTTTGCTATGAATTCAGTCTGCTGCCAGATTTTCAGTAATTAGTTTATCTGCTTTACCCACTACTGCCTTTTGCCATGCTGCCTTCTCCCCCCTGGACCAGCACTGCTGAGGGTGCTGGCTGATGGAGGAGGAGGCTGGGCTCAAGTGCTACCCTGCACACCACCAGCAATCCCATGGTCAGCCAAGTGAAAGAAACTCATTCTCTCTAACTCCATCAGAGTTACTCCTTGACTTCAACAAGCAACAGAAACATAACCTTGCAACCCAGGAAATGAATGGTGCTTATTGAATAAGATCTGTGCGGCCAGCTCCTCTCGTCTACAAAGGCAACCCACACTGGCATTCTGCTTAACAAAATACACCTTAACCATGCAAGACTGAAAAAATGACAGCAGGTCTGTCTCTGGAAAATTTGACAAAACATTTTTTCCAGGAAATCCAATACAAAATACCAATATTTAAAGAGTGCATCTTATTAACTTAAACACAAGAGCTCAGCAGCAACAAGGGGCTTTGAGTCTAATTCTCCAAGCTTCCTGCTGTTTCAATATCAAAACTTCCCCTTCTCTTCACTGAACTCATTAGGTTGTTCTTTATCTACTACCTATGCTTCCTCAGGAACTGGAACAAGGCAAAGAGCAGTCTCCTTTGTCAGACAACTTAGTATGCTTCCATATTCAGTAAAATTTGCTAGTGTTTTTCTACCAGCAATCTTGATGGGCCAAATTTATTAAGTTTTCATTAATCAGACCACTGCAGTATTGGAAAATTTTATACCTATACAAGTGGGCTTATGAAATAGCTGAAAATATGGTTTGGGGCATTTCCATATTTGAATGTGTTTATAGCTGGGACATGAGGATACTTTGAGAAGATGCAAATGGCAACCATTGGACTTCATCTTAGCCACTGCTAGCTACTTGACTGCATGTTGCTTTGTTTGCCTGCATTCGTTCTGCATGGGGTGAAATGCACCTTCCCTATAAGCAAAAGCATCCAGAGTACTATGACAAAAACCCACCACTAGAGCAAACCAGTGGTGTTATTGAGTTTGTACTGGATCAGAGCAATGTGCAGATTGAGAGTTTTCTAAAATAATAAAAAAATGTAAATGTAAAATTTCATTTTACAAAATGAAAAAACAAGGCATTTCCTCAGCAAGAGCTAAGAATCCTCTTTAGCCTGATCTGTATTAAAATATTTATTGTACAGCAATGTGATGTTGGAGGGAAGGCATTCTATGCTACATAAATATTTCTCCTACTTTTTCTTGAAATTATACTATAAATTATCACAATTTACTGCGCACCAATTTCTCAGCACATATGGGTAAGCAGTCTCTCCATATTTATGCTTTCAATATAAAGAGTGTCCTCATTAGATATTTCAAGGCAAAAATCACGATCAGTGCAACAGAAGACAAGCCATATATTTGTAAACTGATATAAAGCCCTGCTGGCTCAGTGGCTGTAAAACAGCAAGGTTCGAATTAGACCCTTTTGTGTTATACTCACCAGAGAGCTGAAGCAGCCTTAGCACCAGGAACTAACTCTTCTGCTTGGTGAGCAGGAGTGACCTGCCAAAAATGTTTTAAGAACAGCTGGAGCCAAGGTTTCCCTCAAATTTCCATCAGTATTATTAAAATTCTGTCTGGGCATTATCAGACCAAAGGTCCATATAGAAAAAGGTCTTTCCCAGTGGCTAAAAAATAGGTGCTCAATGAAAGCACATAGAAGAGAAGGCATCCATGGTCTTGGGATAACTCAGTCTATGATGAACCTATTTATTCATTTCCTGATAGCCCCTAGGTAATTTCTTGTTATTTCTTGGCGTGAGAAAGCATAAGTTGGAGTTGTGATCATTAAATGAGTTTGGAATAGATTTTAATAGAATAGCAGTCTTTCATCCAAGAAAGTTTTCAGAGCAAACATTTTGAATGATAACTTCAATGCACAGTAACCCAGCACTGAGGACAAAATATCATCTCTGAGCCCATTAAAGACTTCATGAGGGAATACCTGCTCAATGTAAGCCAGTGATAGGCTTGCAAAATAGGAAATTGCACCCTGCAAGAGGATATACATACATGCCTGTGGCTTCTTCTACCTGCTGTGCAAATGTTTTTTGCATGGAAATGTGAGACCAGAAGCATCTCTCTTCAGAAGGCACACTTGGGATCTTTTTTCCCCCAAAAATCTAAGGGTCTGATTTCAAAGGGACCCACGTGCTAAGTACCTACAAAACCTTGCTAAGAAACATGCAATGCACAAAACAGCCTGGAACCTATATGTGGTTCAGCTACAGAGCTAATACTTGTGTAATTGCACTGCCCTTTTGACACAGAAACTGTATAAAAGGCTGCCATCACCTCAGCTAAACTCATAAGCATGGGCTCAAAAATTGACTTCTGTAGGTATGCCCTCCAAACTGTCTGCTGCTACAGCCCATGCTTCTTCTTCTCACTTCCAGGTAGGACCTACAGTCACTTTTCTTTCTGCAGCACTGCCCCATATGCCCCTTGCTACATTGTCCTCCACTAAGTAGGACAAGTCCAAAAGACCATCCAAGAAGGAAATCTATCCAATCCTGTCCAAAACATCTCCAGAGGGCTCAAATCTCTTTCACAAAACAAAATAACCACATGTGTAAAGGGATCTAGTTAAAAATTTAGGAAATAAAATGCACTTTGTGAGCACAAGCCTTTGGTTACTCAACCACAACCAAATTCTGCTGCAGATTTATTTTAAAGAAAATCCCTGTTTTCCCAAGTCAGTCAACCAGTTTCTGACACGTCTCTTCTTAGCTCAACCCTCCACCATGTTTTCTCCCTGTTATAAAATTTGCACTCCCTCTATCCTGAGAGCCTTTTACAGTCCTGCCAACATCTATTTGCCCCCTCCTGTTAGGCCATCCCCACACTAGGCCAGGCTGTGTTTCTTTCTCTCATTTTTTTTTTTAAAGTTATTTTTACTACCTGTGTGTAACAAGCTTTCCTACCTCCCAGGGTCCTTGTAAGACTAAATGCCAGTCATATACTGTGAAGCAGACAGGGTCACCTCCCTTCAAGGTCTCTTCAGGATTTTTTTGGATAATCCAAATGTTCCACCTACACCCTCTTGTCTCTTTCCTCTGGCTTCCCCCTTGTCAACCAGCCTGGTGGAAATCCTCTGATGGAGCTGGCCCAGTTACCAGTATTTTAATGGGCTCATCTCTGGCTAAATAATTATTTTAAGCTTCCCAGTGAGCATTGTCCCTCTGGGAGAAGTGACGTATTGATCCACACCAGTTTCTATTGAAGGGAAGCATTAGAAAGCCAATGCAATTAGCATGCTGACAAGGCTGCTCACAAAGACGAATTTGGAGTTGTCGTTCCTCTAATAACTATTGCCTAATCACATTTGGTTTAATTACGTATAGATCACTGATTCTCCCAGGAATTGCCTGGTGCCTGCCTGCCTTTTTGAGTTGGTTTCAAGTGCTCATTGGAGGCAGCCTGACCATAAGTAACTATGAAGGTGTCCCTTGCTGCTGTCTCCCCTGTGGTGAGGGAAGGCCCTGTAGGTATACAAAGTCTTCCTCATCAGGCTTTGATATGAAACAGGGGAGAAAGCAGCCTGACTTTTGAGAGGAGGGCAACTGTGTGTGCTCTTGTACTGTTCCATATTGCTTATAGACACATGCCTCAGGAACATGTCCATTGCTCCCTGCTCCTAAAGTTCCCAGGTTTTGGCACACACATTTTGCTACTTTCTACCATTGATACAACTCATGTCTGATGGAAGCTAGGTTTGTTAGCTTAGCACGCAAAACCCAAGAATAATTGAGAGTCTTGCTTGTTTTCGATTCTGTTCCAGCATCATTATTCACAGCAGCAAAACATAAAGTGGCCAGATTTCTTAGGCAGATCCTCACTGGATTCTAGACCAATAAAACAAGTACTAGAAATAATTTTGCATTAGCAAGCCCCAAGGGCCAATACACTAATTTTTAAAAGTATATGGAGGCAGTGTTTGCATTAGGCAAAACCATGGCTTTTCTAAAACTGCCATTCACAGAAAATAGCCTTTTTTGCTTCTGCATTGTGTTAAGCCCATGCTAGAGCATTCCCATGAGATACAAAAAGGCTGGATGAAGAATTCTCCCTACCACCAGTATAATGATCACAAACCCAACATGAACCTAGATCTCTTTGTTCTGACACAGCCTATTTGCATTACTTTAAGATTCTTCACAGTCTCAATCTGCACATTATTGCTTTTCTTGAAAGACATGAAGAAACCCAGTGACTAAGAATTGGGGAAATAGAATTATTTACAGTAACATGCACAAGAGCTTTTGAGGGCAGGAGGATGTCGCACTTGTTATGATGCTGTCACTTGTACACTTGTCACCAAGGGGTATGGTCGTGTGCTTTGCATGTACATTGCCATGTCAGAAATCAGCTCTGTGGTGCATGCAATTGTCTTGCAAGTCTGCTAAAACTAAGCTGCCAAAGAGAAGGATTAATTTTCCATTGGATCAGTGCAGTGACCCTTTCTAGCAGCATCCCATACGTAGGTTGGATTAAATGTACCATGAACCTATGCTCCAAATGGACTGGAAAATAAATCACCTACGCAAGCTCATTTTTTCAGCTTGGTTTGCTGGGAGACCTATTTTAAAGCTATGTGTGCTCTGGACAGAGTTTCTTCCTTCCAAGAGAGGGCACCATTAGCTTTCCTTCTGGTGCTCTTTGAAGCAGGGGTAATAGGAATAGTCCCATAGAGGCTTTGCAAGCTTGGGTTCCTTTTGGAAATCTCAAATAGCTGCAGATGTGTTCTGCGAGTGCCCCATAGGATGTCTGGCCACAGGGGCAATGGCTGTGCCTGAAGGATCCCACCCACTGTGCTGTGCCAGAGCGGCATTCCCATGACATTTATGCCTAGCCAGGCCTAGTTTGACCTAGCAGGGGCTGGTCTCCATGGGCAGCAGTAGCGGTTACACATTGTTACATTTCTTACCCACAACCAGCAAACTCACACAGAGATCCGCAGCTTTTGATGATTTAACAGGCTCCAAAAGCTAGATGGGAATCTATACAACCAGCTGCGACCCTTACTAGCTGTACTTTGGCTTGCTAAATCAGTGCCAGGACAAACACTGCTAAATAAATCTGTCTGTGAGACAAGGGTAATCTATCTCTTGTATCACCATTGCTCCTATCTGAGAGGGAGAGTGTCCAGCAAAGTCCAGGGCAATCCATAAGTCTGTGTGCTTTAAAAAAGAAAAGGAAAAAAGGTGCAAACATACAATACATACACACAATACAGGATAAAGATGAACAATGCTTACAGTGCTATTTCTGAGCTAGTTCAGTTCCAGGGCTGTAACTCACTGAAGAAAGAAGTCTCTGAGGTTAACACACACACATTGAATAACATTCCTTCTGCTCTCTTTAGAAAGAAAACAGGTTTTCAAGTAAAAGGATTTCTGCAACAAGGGCTCTGGTGTTGATCTTCACACAGATGGTGCTTATTAGAGAGATTTCAATTCCCAACAAACAATTTAAAGCACCACCTGATCTGCAATTCCAGCTCCTCTCTCAAATAAACAGTAATAATTCACATTGTGGGACTGGGGCCTTGCTTCCTCCATTTATACTTGCAGATGGGTTCCGAGCTGGCCACCTCATGATGTGGGGACCAACATCAGCCATCCCACTGAGCACCCTGAGCAGGACATGTCCCTTTGTGCCTGCCATGTCAGTGGCTCCCCTCCTGGGGGTCTGCCATGTCTCTGATGCAGATGGGTGCTGACAAAAGAACTGAATCCATCTTGGACAGCAAGCATAATGCCACTGTAAGGAAGCTGAGTCACCTTCACTGCTGTTCCCACGCCCTGCCTTTGGCAATTGCAAGGCCCCTCTTTCTTGCCTGACCCATGCCTGGTAGAAACACCCCTTACCACATGCTGCTGCAGAAGCATTGCCCCAGTCAGCAGCCTTAGGACAAGAATGAACAAGGCCATTTGTGACAAGTTACTGCTGAAATGTGACTGGCTCAAAGAGCGATGGTGAAGCCGTTCCATGGACAGGGCTGGAGGAGGCATGTGGGTCTGTACCAGGTGCCATGGTAGGTGGTCCAGCTGTGGCTGTGGGCTTCCTCAGGCCGCATTATCTTTTACTATCTCCTTTGTACATTTCTGATGTGTTCTGATGTAACTATTGGGCATTCACATAGTTCCCCAAAGGCTGGCTTTGTTGTTTCCCTGGGTTGAGGTCAGGAGTGCCAAAGGGTAAGGCTTGCTTAGGGCTGCTGTTGGTAATGATGGAGCCTGTGGAAGAGACTTGTACTCCTCTCCTATCTTTTAATAGCAATTTTCTATATCTTATCTTAATCTGCCATATCCTGTGCAGGCAGATAGGGAAGTTAAACTGCAGCTGTGTTTCTTTGGCTGTCTTCTATTCTTGCACCCTCTGTCACTTTTCTGTTTATTTGAAGTTGACTGCACTGAGCCCAGTGGAATTTCTGAATGCTCATCCTTCCCAAACACCCACGCTTTTCTATACTTATACCATTCTTCATTTTAAGTTCCTCTCTTTTGATGCTTTGAAAGTGGGACTTATCAAGTCAGGGTCCTCACCTCTCTGGGGTAAATACAGAGGCATTGCTCTGCCTCTGTCAGATACAGACAACAGCAGTTTCCTGTCTGATAAGGACTTTTAAATCTACAAGTTGCTTTCTGATCTTCACAGAGGAGATGCATAGATGTGCAATGTATATTTCAATTTCCTTCTTGATAATAATTATTCTTCTTCAGAGCAATACTAACTTATGTAGAATCTTCTCAAGGCAGCCAATTTCGAAGTGGGGGAAGGAAATCATGTGCCAAAAGAGCAAATATTTATTTAATTACTTTTATTAAAATAAAAATATCATGCATTAATACTCATTAGACATTTCTGAGAACCAGTAAAATGAAGATTAAGACTACATAATTTCTGCATAAAATAGGTTGAGCTGGTAAAACATGCAGCCTACATACTGGAAGGGATTGGATGGAAAGATAAAAACAAGAAAGGTGCTGTTGTGGCTTTTTTTTTATTTTTCTGTGTACAAAATTCATCTATAAAGACAAAAATTATTTAATTTACTAATTGTGGTACCAGGGACCTATCCAGGCTGAATGCATACTGACAGTTTCAGGTCCTCTCTTCTTTACTGTCTTGCCAATGCATTGTATTTTGCTGTTGTGTTGAAGACCCTGCAATTCCTTTAGTCTTTGCCTGCCACATGTTCCACCAGTTAAATATTACACACCCATACTCAGAGTACACTGGGGCTTCATTTGGCTGCTTCTGCTAACAGAATTTCTCTTCCTGTCTAGAACAGTACAACAGTTTAAGTCATTAGTGTGATTCTGGTTGAGACTTTATTTTGCCTTAGCTATGCGCTTTGGAAATGGCCAACGCTATGGCTTCATATGCCACATGGAGCAGCTTTTGAAGGATTGCTTTCACTCTGCTTCTGCTCTTGTCATGGAAGCAAAGTGGGAACCTGACACATAAAAGAGCAGCTTTTTTAGGGCCCTGATAAGCAGCACCTGGGCTTTCATATTGCACTCCCATTGGTCACAAGGCTTGCCTGTATTATTGCTCACATTATGAAACTCCAGCACTGTGCGTGCAGAGAGGCAAAGAGTCTTGAAGAGAGGAAGGAGTGCTGTTACTAGCTTCACTGAGCTCTGGATAAATCCCCAAGGCGATAAATTTTACCAGAAAAAAAAAATCTAAGTCCATCAATAAAGAACCCTTACTGTGAGTCCTCCTCTGGCTACAAGCTACAAGCTAGCCACTGCTTTTTGTTCCCCCCAAATGCAACAGTATATTACAATAAAAGTCCTCCAAAAATTAAAAACAATTAAAAAGAATAATATACACCTCATTTTTTCATCGCTCATATACAAACAATCTTTGATCAACAGTATAAACCATTAAACCATATAAAAGTCAAAAGTTTCTTATTTTACAAATAGTGCTTTCATAGTTGAGTAACTTTACAATGCTGTGAGGGTACCACCTGTATCTATGGATATATTGCTTGACAGTTTATTAAAACCAAGTCATCATACCTTATATTCGGTTGATTGCATCAATACAAAGCAGCCTAAAATGGGCAATGGATCCATAGGATCTCTGATTATTGTGAGGGATTTTCAAAAATCACTCAACATTAGCCTTTTCTTATACTTTCAGTGTAATCAATTTAAACATCCCATTAATTTCAAGAAGAACACTATTAGGAATGTAGGATTAAAAAAGCAACATAGGTATGTGAGCCAAGCCTCCTACCACTGTAGACAACTACTTTGATTATTCCCTTTAATAAAATATGAGGATAACATTGATGGTGGTTGCAAATGCACAGTCTCCAGCTAGCTTGTGGGAGGTAAGGAGAAGAGTCTGGCTAAATTCCAGCCTGACTGGAAATTATGTACTGTATTGGCTGTGTAGGAACAACACCTTCTACCAGTCCAGTTGTTAGAGGCATTTTTGATTTCTGGTTTTCACCTTATTAATCAGAAAAATCCATTACTTCAAAGTGAGAGATAGGAAGAGACCATAGGACCTGTGCTGCTGCACATCCAGACAGCCCCATCCGCACCATGTTAGAAGATGACAACAAAGTTGATGAAACACCAGTCCCAAATCTTGGCTGAAGGTGTTCAGCCTTCTGACTGCTGACTTAATCAGTTCAACAAGTGCTGTGTCTTTTGCCAGGTAGGTCTTCAATCATAATTTTTTTCCCTTGGGAAACCCATTTTTGGATGCTGTTGAGGGCTTAGTTTGACCACTACCTGTGGTACAGCCAACTATTACTGCGCTTTTCTCTCCCTGCATAAAAAGAAGGGGTTGCACCAAACTGCAATTCTCAGTCCACACGGCCATGGTAATAGAGGTGGGGATCTGCCTAACACCAGACATCATATGCAGGCAGGAGACATGGCAGAAAGCAAAGCATATCATGGAAGCTCTGTGATTTCAATTCCCCTGCATAAATTAAGTAATACATAACCAAACGTGTTACTGTTTTAAAGTCTCACTGCCTGCCTACACACTTCCTCACACAAAAAAAGTTATTTCATCATGTCTAATCTTCACATCATCATATTTTTTTCCTGATACTGAGCCAAAATATCATGCATTTGCTTCTTTTTTTCTTGGCTGTGTCTCTCTTTAGATATTGCATTAACAGCAATACAGAGCAGAGGTTGTAGGTTTGGCCCTGAAGTGATATATGGTCCTGATATTCAGTTTGGTTTTCTGTGGACAGGCCTCACCCTCCTGCCAAACTCTCTTGGCTCAGTGGAGGTCTGACCCTGCCCCAATGAAGGGTGGAGCTCTGTAGCTCTTCTCTATAAAAAGAGGCTGTGGAAGTGGTGATCAATACCTTATTTCTTTAAAGCAAGAAAACAAGATGTTACATCTTTGGTCCTAATGCAGCCCATTTGATAAGCTACTGGAAATTGTCAAGTTTTTCTTCTGTATAAACTTTTTTTTCTATTATTTTCTTTATTATTTAAAAAGGCTCCTTGAAAGTTGTATGTCAGAACAAAGAGGGAATACTTTTAAGAAAAAAGCTAGAAAATGGGATCCCAATATAAAAATTTGAACCAGTGGTGATAACATATTACAAAGCACTCTTGCTAAGTGTTATACACAGAGTCTGACATTTCATGAGTGTACAGTTTCCACTAAAAAGGAGAACACAGGTACATTTTCATACTTTGTCCTGATTCAAAGTTTTTCTCATAGAGAAACTTTGGGGGAAACAATGGCCAGAGTACCGTAACTCCTCATTTGAGAGTCAGTGGTCACACTAACAGAAAATGTTTAATCCTGAATGTGAAAAATGAGCACTTGTCTGGAAATGCAAAGTGGCATTGGCACCCTGGAGCACCCGCAGACAGACCAAGAACACCCCAGGTGCCTTGTGATACTTCTTCAAGCTGTTTGGGGTCCTGTGACATTGTTGTATCCCTAACTACATCCCCCAGGGGAGAGAAGAGATACTCCCCATAGTATGAATGCCATGTTCATTGGTTTTTGCACAAGCAATCTCTGCAACCCCCTTTACATCAAGCTGGGATCAGGGACAACAGCACCTGTACCTGCAGGAACAGTCAACAGCCTCACTGATGTCCCTGTGCAAACTCAGCAGCTGTCTCAGGTTTCTAATGCTAGGGCAGGCTTCAAGTTGTGGTGAGGTTGGTGGGATGGGGCATCACCCTGAGGCATTCCAGAAACCACCATCTAATTCCAACCACTCTCTCCAAAAAAGCTTACTTCAGTGTTGACTGTCAGCTGGGAACAAAAGCAAGCCCCTGGCACCTGGATGAATTTACTCGACAAAATCAATTGCAACATGAAGAAAATTTCCCAGGTCAACTCCCTTTGCAGCAGAAGAAAACAACCCAAGGCCCACAATGAAATCAAGGGTGCTGACACTGCACACAATCACTGGAAAACATCAAAGTAAGATGAAGACTCTTGACTTAACTTACGTTTTCATACACTTAGAAGTTATTAAAAGTCCTCAATTATTACTGAGGATTCTAAAAAGAAGTTAAATAAAACAAAATAAGTTCTGTAATAACTACTGCTTTATGATAGATGCTAAGGACTAACTTGTGTTTTATTTTGCCATCCATGAGAAATACAATAAAAAGAGAAATTTTATCTTTCTCAAGTGGCAAGACTTAGCTTTTAGAAGAGGCTTCAGAATGCTGCATTTCCCTATTTAGCTGTGTCTTTAAAATCAGCCTTTTCTACCCACACCTGCAGCTGACCTTTCAAGTTATTTCTGGATGTTGATTTATGCTGCTTAACCATGTTCTCCTGTATGAGCATCTGCAATCTGCTGGGGTGTCCTTGCTGTTTAATGTGCAGTGAACTGCAATGGGAAAACCAGGACATTTTTGCTCCTTACTTGTTGGGTGATTGGTTTATGTTTGTTTGTTAGTTAGTTAGTTAGTTTGTTTGTTTTGTTTTTTAATTGTGGTGGAAATTATTTGGTATACTGCTATTGTCTGTAACCCTATGAGCATCACCCTGCACAGCACCTGTGCTTCCAGCCACAGCCAGTTGCTGCTCAGTCCCATCTGCTCCCAGTGCCACTGTATCTGCTCCTGCAGGCACTACCTAGTTTTTATTTTTGCTGGCTTTTGAATCATTACATGAGCTGCCAACTTACAAATCATGGCTTACAGGATGCCTATTTACCAGAAATACTTCACAATATGTAGTTGATCCCGCCAATCTGGAATCTACGTTGGTGTCAACAGTTTGTGGTCCTACATTCTCTTTCCTAATTTTTTCATCAAAAACATCACATTCCAGGAGAGATGTTCTTTCAAACTTAGACTGCTTCATTTTTAGATGAATCTTCTTGTTTCTAGCAATGAATTGCGACTGAATCCCTCCTGAATTGTTTTAAAAGGGCAAGTGTTAACCTCTATTCATGCTACATAATGCTGGTGATACAGATTGCTATTTCTCAGTGGCTTTCTTGTTTTAGCTAACAGATTAAACAGATTAAAATCAGTAAATTCCTTTGTGCAGTAGTGTTTGAAAGATTCTGTGGGAGAATATGCACTATGTGATTTTCTAGTGTTCTGCTTGGAGACATAACAGATTTAGCAAATTGAAAAATTATCTGTGAATTCTGTTAAGATCTTTTTTTAGTTTTATGTACATTTCTGCCAGGGTGGTGGGTGGGGAAAAGCAGTGCTGCCTGTGCACACATGTTGCACACTTGTGAGAGCAACACAACAAATCTGGTCCTAGGAATGCAAGGAGAAATCTGCCACTAATTGGACGTGGGAACTGAATTTTGGTTACTGTTTTAAATACAAGCCACTGATAATCCAAGTTAAACATTGCATCTTCCACACTGCTGTGTCTGGGGCTTGGGCATGGTGAGACACATCTACCAAACAGAACAATTTCTGGATTCTGACCCAACATTCCACTTCACCCTGTACTGTAGTGGGACCCATGAGCTGTATACATGCAAACTGCTAATGCATGTTACTTAAAAAAGGGCTCATTTCACATGACTGAAGGTCTCCTTTCCTCAGTAAATCTGTAAAAACAGTGCTCTAAAGATTTGCTGCTTGAACCTGGACACCAGATGCAATACTTAATATACTGCTGTGTTTTGAATACATCATTATGTGTTTGAAACACATAATAATGTATTCAAAACTCAGCAGTAGCATAAATTTGACTGTTTCTTGCTACTTAGTATAGACTACAGAGCCTCTCCAAGTCTGCTTCTTATGTTACCCTCAAGCAAGTTGCCAACATTCAACTAGTTAAGGGCCTTTGTCCCCAAATGAGAATTTGCTTTCTGATCTACTGTTTGATTAAAATAGCACTGCCAAGCTGCTGGTGGGATGCATCTAAAGGACTGACTAAATTCACACTTCAGGCACTTTACTCCTCCTGCATTCATAAGAAATGTTAGTGATGGAATAATTTTATGGGTCACTGGAAAGAGTAGCTTCTTTTGCTGCTGTTACTGATTTATACCATCAAGCCAAAATCTTAGCCTTGCCTTGCCTGCCTATACCACACTAATAACCAGAAGATGATGCTGCATATTTCAAAGAAGCAGTAGGCAACCTTGTGCTTCAGAAGAGGGAGGTAATATTTTCCATCATTCCAGGTTATTCTTTCTTTCCTTAATTCATTCTCACTGCTCCTCCTGCATTGCCAGGATAGTAACCACAGAGGGACATGTAACAAGCCCCAGCCTCTGCTCCAGCATGGGACAACAACTGGCAGTATTTTGCCTTGAAGTAAGTGAAGTGTACCACTTAGATTCCCCTTTTCTTTGCCAAATGTATAAAGGAAAATTATTTTTGCTTTGAGTCCCTTTAAAAAGGGAAATAAAGCTACTCGGCTAGAGTTACCTGTGTTTCTTGCCTTAGTCAAGTTTAATTTAGTATAGTTCTTCCAGTCTGTCTTGTGAGTGCTCCAATTTGCCACTATTTGCATTTCCTTGACATTTAATTGAAGTCTGTTAAACATCATCTGACACTTCATTTTTCAGTTACGGCAACATCTTTAAACAGTTTTGTTGAAGAAGAAAGGCATTTTGACAACTTGACAGCTGCATAAGAGATCAGAACAAAAAAAAAAAGTTTTGGGTTTGACCATCAGAAAACAGACTAGTGAGCACTTTATAATCATGTATAGGTGACTTGGAGGCGTGTTCCCCTTGTCAGTTTGTAGCAGTAGTGGTCAGCAGGTGATGCATTGTGCCATTTTGCTCTTTGCGCTAGTTTTCCCCAGACCAATCCACTCCATACTGCCCTGGGCAGAATCACCCATACGTCCCTCCGATGCATTTCTCACCTTTGGGCCAAAAGGCAGTATATGGAGCCAATTTGTAAAAATCTGGTGGTTTGGAATAACAGTTTCAGTTCCAAGAGATTTGGAACATAATTCTTCTTCCTGCTGGTGATCTGAGCAACACTTAGCAGACGAGCAGTACAAGCATCTGATCTTGTAAAAGGTCCAAAAATTCTGTTAGAAACATTTATAAAAATACAGAATGTAGAAAGGAATTTGACTGTACAATGTGTACAGCTCTCAAGTTCATCCCAGAGTGGCTTTTTACCATGCTACCATTTGAAAATTAAAGGAATGCATCCATATTTCTTCAGTCCAGGAAGATCCAGTTCCATCCCAAAATGCATCCAAGCGCAGGCTATGGGTCTTGGCTCTTACATGGAAATGGGCAAGGAAAGACCCAAACTACCATCAGATAGCCTTTGCAGTTTCAAAGCCCCATGCTGAAAAGCAGAGGTGCTTTTTGATGCATTGCAGTTGCCATGTGCTCTGAGCCAGAGTCCACTCTTGCAGCAGCCAACAGTTCACTTATCCAGCTTGCCTTGCTGCAAGAAGAAATTCTCTATGGTCATGCTGAGGCTTCAATGTATTCACTTTTTGGTGCTGCTACCCTCAAGTACTCTGGGTTTTCTGCTGCAGGAACTTTCAAGAGACCATTAGGTTTGGTTTCCTTTGGTAAGAAGTCCTGCTGGTAGTCAGGATTGTCCAGATTTATTTGGTGGTTGCCTGCCTGGATCCAGTAAGGAGAGCTCTCAAAGACTGTCTTGTCCAGGGGAGACTGGTTGGTGTTGAGATACTCAGGGTTGTCCACAGCTGTGCTGTGTGAATTCTGGTAGCTGGAGTCTGTGGGGACCTTTGAGTTTGCTGTGAGAGAGAAGTTGTTGTAGATTGGATTCTGGACTGCTGAGGCAGATGCTTTCTTGGGCACCAGTTGGTTTACATACTCTAGAATAAAAAGAAAATAAAAATGAGAAGGAATGAAAAGGAAGATATAAAATTAATGCAGCCATTTGTGTCACTTGACATTTAGTTTCAAGCAAGCTGCCACTTGCTCTTCGCACATGGCACATGTCTGAACTATCCAGAGTGGAAAAGAGCCAAAGGCAGGGACTGCCACTCTGGGGCACTAAACTTGCTCTTGAAGGTTAACCTTCAAGAATTTTGTTTGCCAACCAGCAGAAAGATAGCTTAGACCATGAGACAGTGAGATAGCTACTGCTGATTTTAGTGCATGTGGGTGGCTGTGTCCCAGATAGCGTTCTGAAATGGCAGTTTGGGAGGTTAGCTGCCAGAGGCTGTTTCCCTGGAAAAAATGTTTATAGATGAGGAAAATGCCTAGAAAATACAGTACTGGCAGTAACAGTGACTCCATGTTTCATGTCAGTGCTATACCTCGCAGGGCCTTTCACCCTTTTTAGCTATAGTATATTCTTGGAATGGTTGGTAGGGATTTTTTAAGGACACAAAGCATCATCACTGCATTATCCAGCCCACCTCCCTCAGTGCTCACTGGCGCTCTCTCTCTGACCACCTACACTGCAAGTCCATGTGAAACCATGAACTGTCTTCTGTGGATTAACTTCTGAACGCAATGTAACAGCCATATGTTTATGTTGTTGAAATGGTAAAAAAATGAACCTAAAGTTTTAGATGCTACTTTCTCAAGTAGAAAGCTTTACACACATAACCACACATGCAAACTCCCTGCCTAGATGATACGCATGGCTAACATAAGGAATCTGGCTCATGAAGGAATTGAAATGAGAAATGGTCAGAAGCAGACAGATAAAGGCTAGGAAAATTGTATGCTCGCACTTTTCCAGTCCCTTTTACTGAGCCAAAAGGGTAGAAAGCATTTGAATTGCTTCATTTCTACAGAAAATGAAGGAAAATGATTATATTTGCAAGCAAATGGCCTGTGAATGAGTAGCCATGGGATGGAAAAACAGGAGAGGTACTAACCTGGGGCTGGTAGGAAGCTGTCATCTATGCTGTCCTCCAAGAAAGCGCCTGTTGGGTCTGAGCTATACCTCTGGACAAAGCTGTCTTCCCGCACAGGGTGCCCCTGCTAGGATGAAAGTAGAGAAAAACAGTGTTAAAGGGACTGATTTGTAGAAGCTGATCCACATAGGAGGAGTTACTCCCTTATTAAAGGTCATTCTACTTACTCCATTCCTGTCAATGCAGGTTGTAGCAGAGTTGTTGCTGGTTGCACTCTTAAAAGACAGAAAAAGAAAATACAGACATTACGAGAAGCAGTTCACTCTTAAAATTTCATGTCATGTTTCTATAGTGGAAAATTTTCATACCAATGAACTCAAGAGAGGAGTGCGAGACGTTGAAGGGCTGTTGAAAAAGCCCTGGTGTGGCACGAGGTACTCATCCGCATCCACTATATCTTCCATGTCCTCCTCCTCCATCAGGGTGCGATAAAACTTGGAGTCTGTAGGGCTGGGCAGGTGCATCCTATCATCTCCCTGTTAAAAAAGTCAGCATGAGACAAGACTTGCAGACTCTTTTCCAGCCCTCATTCTCCTCTTCTCTCTGAGACAAAGTAATTTAACAAGAGGCACCAGACACCAAATCTTGATTCACAGATTCACAGAATATTCTGAGTTGGAAGGGACACACAAGGCAAGTCTAATGCTTAAGTAAATGTCCCCGACAGAGATCTGTGTGTTTAACCAAATTTACCTAGAGTTTAGGGGAACTTAGGCTACAATCTCAGCCCATACTGCTGTAAAATAATTGCATTTTGAAGAGATCAAGCTCTGTTCTCCTCTCATGACTACAGTATGGGCTATTTCTGGTCCTAGACTGAGACCAGTACTAAGAAAATAGTGACCAGTCATAACATTTTGTTTGTGGCTCTAGCTGAATGTGTTAAAACTTGGAAAGCAACAATAAATCTAGCCTTCAGTTATGCATATCATATGTTCTCATATGTATTACTAGTTACTTTGGGCCTCAGATGAAATGCCTATCAGACGTCTTCCCACCACTGTGGTTAGTACCTGTATAACAAGATAGCGCGGAGGGTCACGGGCCATTTTTGAGAATTCAGCTATCAGCTCACGGAACTTGGGACGGCTGTCTGCATCGATCATCCAGCCTGCAGGAAAAGCAATGCACAAACAAAATTGTTTTGGTGATCAAACATGGAGTTTAAAATAAAATGTAACAGCAAAAAAGCAGTTCCATGCATGGAACTGAAAAAGGAGCTACCCCTAAGGGGCCACCATAAAAAGGTACTTCACCAGCCACGGGTGTGAATTTCAGCATTTCAAATGCAGATTGTGGCAGTTTTGGGAAGATGGAAATAAAACCCCATGGTGGAAAAGCTTCAGCCTGTCTCCTCTCCTGCTGGCCTATCTCCATGTGGGCAGGCAGGTCCCACCGGAGGGATAATCCTAATTAGTTTGCTTTGAAAAAAGCTCTTGAAGGAGAGGAAACAAACTGACACCAGCGGGTGCCTGCAGAGATGCCAGGATTTGACCGTCTGACAGTTACTGGAGTGCTTCATGAAGTCCTGGGAAGCCTACAGCAGAAGACTCCCTGTGTACCAGATGTCTTCTAAAATGCAAAACATCCTCGCTGGAGACATATTGAAAGATTACTGCAACTAAGCTGTATTTAATTAGTAAACTGACTCCAACAAAAGTAAGTCCTTACAGCTTAGTTTGGATCAATGCTAGAAGAGATTTCAAATATAGATACTGGGGGTTTTACATGTGATATTAGTTAGGAAACCCACATTTTCTGTAATCAACCAACAGATAAGCTGATCCAGAGACTCTTGTGTTTAAAATTAAAAATAATAAAGGTCAAGCTTAGTGTGTCTAGAGGAACTCAGAAGAAACAGTCTATCTATATTAATGGAAAAATGAATTGGTAATATGCCTTCTGAAATCTGCATTAGACAAAGACATCCGCATTAGACAAAATCTCATCATTTCCAGTGACTTTTTACCATGCTAGAAATATGAATCTCCACTAATTAAAAAAGAAATGCTTCTTTCTATTAGAAAATATGGAGCATTTGGGAGTTTACTGTTCTTGCAGGAGTAGAATCTACTGTTTCTGACTTTACCTCTAAGTTGCCTATATTTAAATGCTGATTTTTAAATTTAAAAAATAGCAACTATTTTGCAATTACTTTGAACATTTCAGCTTATACTTTCTGATTATACCAGAGGTGACTGGGAATCCTGAATTCCTTCCAATAAAATGGCACAGCTTCAATATGGTCTGCATTGTAGCCTTATTCCATCAGGCGACCAGAGCAACAAAACATGTGGAGCTGAGTCCTGTGCCAGCAGGAAGGCTCAGACCCCAGATCCTCACACTCTTGCATTTAAATTCAGTGTAATGGCATGGAAATGATGGGGACACGCCATCGGCTGTGTTTTAAAAGCAACAGGTACTGGATTAGGTGCCTGGCAAAATGCCTCTTTTCTACATCTGGACTGACCCTATGGCAAGACAGGAGCTGAGGTGTCAGTAGGGTTCAGAAGCTCTGAGGAGGAGTTTCTAGGACATTGCTTTGGGGTCCGGGCTCCTCCCAGGCTAGGTGCACACTTCTGGATGCAGTTCCTGTTGCCTTGCTGAGCACAGGATCAGGCTCACCTCGTGTGGTGCTTGTCCCACCACAGCAATATGGGGTGCTCTAGGATTCCCCAAAAGTGCTGCACTACAGAGCGTTCATGGTAGCATGACGCCTGTTTCAGGAACAGGTACATGTTGCTCCAGTGAGAAGGTCTTAAATGCCACCTAGTGGGCTGCTTATCACATCCTCACAGCAGTGAGCAGGGATGTACCAGTCATGGCCTAGAGATGTGCAGGAAGCCAGGTAGTAATCTGACATTTAGTAGATGATATAGAAGGGGGTTTGAGGTTCAGAAAGGTTCCCTTTGACATGTCCTAAACTGGCCAAAAAGTGCTACAGAAACCCTCTGGTTTTGAACTACTATACTGCAACAGCTGCATGCCAAAAAGGGACCAGCCAAAAATGAGGAAGAAATTTGAAAAGGAACTCTGAACCCTCATGTGTATCTGCCATTATGATGGTGCCTGCACTCCCAACACTCCTTTAGTAATAATCCACCTGTGTGATTGCAGTGGGAAGCACATTACTGAACTGAGGGGGAGCTTAGAGGAGAAGGCAGTGTTCATTTTATTTCCTAGACATACAAAACCAGAGTATCAGGCAAAGTGATTGGTATCATACTAATTTATACTGCCTGACCATATAAAATAATTGACAATATCAGTCAGTAGTGTGAATGGTGAAAAAATTAGTTGATTGAATGAGTGATTCATGAAGCCACATCCCGTGCTCCTAGGTAAAGCTCAAAGTGTGGGAACACACTCTGGTGTCACCACTCTTTTCACACAACCCTATTTCTGTGCCATTACCAGGAACGCAGCATAAAATGCAACTGAGTTGCATTTCCAGCTTAGATGAGCAGCCACAACCCCAAGTGTGAACTCACATTTGACCATGATCATGTACACGTCGATGGTACAGATGGGAGGCTGAGGCAAACGCTCGCCCTTCTCCAGGACAGAGGAGATCTCACTGGCAGGGATCCCTTCATATGGCTTGGACCCAAATGTCATCAGCTCCCAAACTGTCACACCTGCAGAGTGGGAAGAGAAGATCATGAAAGAGACTGCCAGGAGCTGGATGGCTCTGCCTGGGTGTGAAGAGATGGTGAGCAGAGAGTGGTCTCCTGGAAGAACTGTTTTGCCAGAACCTCAACCAGAGAAAGCATTTTCATGATTTTATAGAGAGATTAATATAACAGTTTGAAATCATCCTGCTTCCATTTAAGGTGTGTGGTTTGGTTTTTTTGGGGGGTTTTTTTTGGTTTTGGTTTTTTTTTTTTTTAAATGTCAGCTTATATATCAGTGTTGAACATTCCACAAACTTCCCGGCCTCACGGAAAGGAAATGCAGGTTACTGTCTCCCAACTCCAACACAGCAAGTGATTTTAAAAATGGAAGTTTTCTTTTTGTTTGAAAACAATCTCTCTGGAGACGAGCAAAAGCAGTTTTTGAAAGACATGTAAACCAGCTGCCTAAGTGTCATTTGCTGACATACCATGGACTCTTGTGATGTAGCTGTTGTGATTGTCTAGTAGCTTAGGATACAAAACAAGATTTTGGATGCCAAGATACATAAATGGATTAAGAAGACCAGAGGCCGTACTGTTTTGAAAAGGACACAGGAGCTGACCATCTGCATTAAATAGTTTCCAGGAATATAAGAGCCCATGGGAGGGAAATTTTCCTCTCTGCTCCTTTCTTTCAAGCTGGCTTTATGAACAATACCAAATACAAAATAAGTTCTCTAAGGAGGTTATCACACTGCTTCCCTTTTACCATTGTCCTCTCAGTAGCAGGACAGCACAAGCATTTTAGGCCTCAGCAGAGTTACATTGATTGACACCAGTGTGGCCAGTGATTTTAAGTCCTCCTAGTTATGCAGCTCTATTGCCAGCTCCATTATATTTCACATGAAGCTGCTGAAGAAAAACTTTAACAGAACTTCAACAAATAGACCAGAGTCTTCTACCTGTAGCTCCTTTCAGGGGAGGGCTCATTACCCAAAGCATATTCTGTGAAACATCTTACACCTCACTCACATGCAGTTTCATGGGGATTTTACTTTGTTGAATACGTGATTTGGGCACTGTGTTTATATATTTGATCTCTTGTTCTTCTCACAATACAAAGTAAAAGGGCCAGTATAGAGTCACCAGCAAATCCTGAGATTTTCCAACCCATCTGCAGTAATTGTAACTGCTTTTAAACTCACCATAACTCCAGACATCACTTTGATGAGTGTAAATCCGGTGTAAAATTGACTCCAATGCCATCCATTTAATAGGAACCTAGGAAAATTCATAAAGAATCCTTAAGAGGTCGACCCAAAATTCATCAGGGATATTTACCACCAGGTGGTGTGTAAACCAATAGTTTGGTTGCAGAAGAAAAAAAACCAGAAACAGCCAACACAACTATCTGAATGGTAAAAAAGGCGACTTTTGAGTCTCCTTTTATTATTTTCATGTATTATGAAGAACCTGGAGATGTGTGGAATACTAGGTATATCAGAAATACCTCTTACTAAACAGTTTTACAATATTTTTAACAGTCAAATAACTACTTTTTAGCCTTCTATCAGAACAGGACACAAATCCAATCTTAGGCTACATGACTGATCTACACTCATATGGTTTCTATTTATGGCCTCTGCAATATTTGCAAGCAGCTTCTCTTTAATTTTTCAGCAGGACACATTCCCTCCATCAGCATGCAGTACAACACGAAGGCGTGTTGAACCAAGTCTGACAGGTCTGTCTTCCGCTATGAATATACAACATTCCCTTTCTCTTTATAAACTGCATAGTCTTATTGGTGTTGGCTACACTGATGAATTTTCCCAGACATTCTGGGTGGGAATTTCAAAAGCATTTGCTGCTCTGCTACCTCTGCTCCAACTGCAGTCCCACTGGCCTGATGCTGTTTTGGCTGATTTCAGAGGACTTCCACAGGCTTCAAAGGCAGCACGCTGAGATGGCAGCTGAGAGCTTTGAAAAACACACTCTCTTTTTTCCTCCCTTTGTTTGAAGCTTGTGTGCACAAACACTGGCAAATGCGCAGTAGTTCATTCTGCAGTATGCTTTACCTTGCCTCCCTCAGCATGATATTCTTTCTCATCTGCACCGAGCAGCTTTGCCAGCCCAAAGTCTGTGATTTTCACGTGTTGAGGAGTCTTTACAAGGACGTTCCTGGCAGCAAGGTCCCGGTGCACCAAGCGCCGTTCCTCCAGATAGTTCATTCCCTGCAAGGTAACACACTGTTGGTAAACCTCATGCACTTGGAGCTCCAACACACAAATCACCAAACCTCAGCTGCTTTGTGGTAACTACAAACACCACCATGAATACACGGCAAGTTGTGCCACCTGCACTCTCCATTTGCATGACGTCTATTGCAGGGTGAGGATGAGTGCTTGCACTGTTACTATTAACCCTCCAGGAACCTTCTTGTGGATCCAGGCACTGATGGAGTGATGAAGGAAAAAGAGGCAGTAGTGGGTAGAGTAGATGTCAGCAGGAGACGTGGTTCCTTTGGGACTTAGTTTGCAAAATAAAAAATCAGGATGGAACTTACAAATAAAGGGATGAAAAGTCTTCTGGCTGCACTTGTGCAAACCCAGTGACTTCAGGAGAGCACAGCAGCGAGTTTAACTATCTCCTGCCATTAAGTACACACACCAACCCGACAGAGAGTATTTAGACAATAATTTAAAGTTTCTTGTAGTGTGTTTTATTACAGGCAGTGTACTCTGGCTTCTCCCTGCTAACAACCAGGCAATCCACTGCAAAAGTAAAAATGGGGGGAAAGAAAAAAATCATTTTAAGTCTGAACTCAGAGTTGTATCCATTTTCCAGTTCTCTTTGAAAAAGGCAAGTTCTTCCAGTTTCACTGCCTCCCAGGATTCGGCTGGATTCTCCATAGCAAACGTGCTTTTTTGGTACGATTGCCTCTCAAGGAAGAATATAACTAATTGTGTTGGTTTGACTTCTAAAGCATAAATTTAACAGCTGTGTTTCTGGCCACAGGGATTGCTACTCTTTCCCTCAACACCAGTCTCTTGGTACATGGAATCAAAAAGTTCATGATTTCCAAGTTTCCTGCAATACCTTTTTCAAAACCCACTATTATTCCCAGTCCATACATTTCTGCTGGTGGTATCTTATGCACTTGTATTTTCATGAACAGAACTGATAAAAAATTTCTTTTAACCTACAAAGTTTGAACCAAAATGATCATGTTGATGTGATGGTAGAGGACTGGAGGGAATAACTGCCTTCCATCCTCCACCCACTTCCTAAGCCCACTTCTAAGCTGGACCACCATCGAATCCTCCTTCCAAGTCCCTCAGCAGAACTTCACCCATGTACTGCTAATGTTGCCAAAACAAACCACCCAAACAAACTGGCGTGGTGCCACTATGAGCGTGCACTGAATCACACAAATACATCTTTAGCAAGCAGAGCTCTTGAAGCAAAAACTTTTGAGCTGCTGACAGAAAACAGACTATTTTTTAAAAAATAGTAATTCCATAATCTAGCCCCAGTAGGACAAAAAATTTCCTGCTAAAATTGACTTGCTGCAGAGGCTAATCAGACTCAGAGCTGCTGAAAGGCAGAATATCAGGGTCACACTAAGCTGTTTAAGGTGCTGATGGCTGAAGATTCATGCATGTGCATAACCGTACACTGAAGATGTTAAACTGTCCATTTAGAAAGTTCAGCAGATCTTTAATTGTGTGCAGGCCTGGAGTTTAATCCATTTTTCATCACTAAGCATGTGACCATTGTGTTCAAAGAGCTCCTTCACAGTGTTTCTGCACATGGAGCGTTTATGCTCTGTCATAACATCTTCCCTGGAAGAGAGGACTCCATACCTCAGGAAAAGATAATGTTTGTAAAAGATGCAAAGAAAACTTATTTCAAAGCTGTGAAAACAGTAACAAAAACAAGCTTCCCAGGGAACTTGCCTCCTGCTGATTAGTTACCAGACATATATTTGTTTCAATTTTTTTTTTCACTCTTAAGCAAATTTTTAAAGAGTCAGAGAATGTTCAAAAATCTGGCATAACTTTATCAGACTAGTAACACCAGACACATTGGTGGGAAAAAGCTGTACATAAGATTTATGAGTGCTTTGAGGAAAACTTCAATGTGGAGCAGCACAAAGGAGTATGTTGAAGGTCAGGTTGCTGGTGAGGGTAGAAGTTGCTATGGGCAAATGTTGAATCACCATGAAAAAAATCAAACGAAAGCAAACAATTGTGAATGGCAACCTTTTGGGCAAGCAGTGCCCCAAGGACCCATGTGGAGATACATTTTGCCACCTTAAAAATTAACAAGGAGAAGAAGAAGGAGGAGGGAAATACAGCCTCCAGCTCATCCTCCAAAGAGACTGAAACTGGGACAGAGCAGTAATTGATTTTAAACAAGAAAGAAAGAGAGTCACAAAAAGTCACAAAAAATGCAACTCACATCACAGGTGGACACATAAATTAGATGTAACTTGTGGAGCGCAGTGTAAAAAAAGTACACACACTGAGATGAAAAATATGCTCTACAGACATTTGGTGGATACATTTCTGAAGTCCTCAGCATGTTTCCTGAAAGCAAACTATGGCTGGGTGAGCCCGGGGTCTATACAAGGCCTCAAGGGACTAGTAAGTTTTTAAGTGTGTGGTTATCCTGCAGACCAGCATTCCTGAAATAAACAGCATTAAAGCAACCATGCTGTGTGGACACTGCCATCTCTTATGATGAATCTCCAACAAATTGCTGTTATTTTTTTGTTGGTTTTGCTTAATTTTTCCATGCTTGCAAATGGCTAACCACCATCCAAATACAGCATATTGCTGCTAAGGGCTAGAGGCTGTATTGCAGTTCCTTTGCTGCTCTTTGGCATCCAGTACCAGGTGTGATAATGAGTCTTTTATGGCCATTGCAGTTAGATTACAGACCCTATCTCAGCACCTGTGAATTAAAGAATAGCTCTGGGGTGCCTGAATGCCTTTTGGTGAAAGCCAGCCTGAGCAAGGACGTTGTTTGTATTCAGTAGTCAGCAGTTTATATCCCTGGCCTCAGAGATTTCAGCATCAAACTCTCCAAGGCACACAAGAAGATGTATTCAACATCACTGTCCTGTGATGTAGCCCAGAGAAATCCACTGATGGAAGCAGCATTTTGCTATGGGAATTGACAAATTCTATTGCCTTCCCTGCCACCTGTGCTGCATAACATTTGCATTGCATTATCATTTCAATACCGGGTGTTTGGTTTGGACATAAATGTCTAGGTGATAATATTACACTGCCTAGAAGCTTTTCAAAGAATAATTAAGGTTTGCTCATCAGCATGAAAATAGTAAATTGTTCAAGAAAAAGTAACCTCTTACTACCATGTATAAGATATCTAGGATACAGGTGGTGAAACAGAAAGATGTGCAGAGACAGGTAATTAAATGAACACATTACATGCTGTCAGATCTCTGAGTTTTAGCTGATCTGGAGTTCTGATGTGCTTACCTTTGCAATCTGCACACACCAGTTGAGGAGGTACTGAGAGCCAATGTTGTCCTTGTGCTCTCGGATGTAATCCAGGAGGCAGCCGTAAGGCATCAGCTGTGTGATGAGCTGAACAGTCGAAGTGAGGCAGATTCCCAACAAGCGACACACATGAGGATTGTCAACACTAGCCATCACATAAGCTTCCTGAGAAGAAAGGCAGAAAAATAAATGTGAAACACTCCCTTTGGCATGACCTGAATATTTGGAGGCAGTTTAGAATAAGTTGGTCACCAAGAAGTTGCTAAAATACTACATGCAAACTCTGTGTCTCATATCACATACAAAATACACGTATTTCCCACTCTGTGGACTGACTATTTTCCATTCAGTGGAATGTCCAGAACACCAAATCATCACTGAGATGCCACAGAAGAGCCAGTCTCTCACTACTGTACACCAAGCAAACACTGGACATAAAATCCTGGGAGATTAAAACTTACAGACCAAGGAGGAATTAATAAATTGAATACCAACTGGAAGCTGATGGGATTTCACCATTTTGAGCACCTAATTGCAAGGGCAACACATTTTGTGAACATGTGTCATATGGCTTTTCCCACAGGCCTTTTAATGAAACTAACTGGAAATCAGTATTTTTGAGAATTCTGCTCCCCTGTCAAGGTTGGTACCAACCCAGAAAGTCAAAGTTGTCATCTAGAACGCGACTGACAGTCTCACTCTTTAAGAGACCATGTTCTTCTTGACCATGTTGTTCCTCAGTCCATGTCAGAGCAAACAGATCAATACTCAGTTCACCGCTTTAGAAGCTTGAATGCTTGTCTTTAAGTAACAACAGTGAAAATACTGCCCTCAATTGAAAAAGCTGTTTTAGACTTACATAGCAATGTAAATGATACTAGGAAGGTATTTGGAATGTGGGAACCCAAGCATTACAGACCCTTTGGTGAACTGGAATTTTGGGGTTTAGTTTAATAAATATGTGAAAACCTCTTTTTTCAAGTGTAGGTACACCCTGTGTAGCTTTAGGTACCTATCTACAACACTGAAGATACCTCCTCTTCTTTTATTCTTCTGTGGGAAGGGAAAGACCCATTCAGAAGCTGGTTCAAATACATTATTTAACATGGTCATGGGGTAAAAATTCCTGACCTCATGGTTCTTGTGTCTAAAAACTACTTATGTATTGAAATTTGAGATCTATATTTATACTCAAATCCACTGTCAAGTGCCAGCTCAAACAACGGATTCCAGCTGGGGAAAAAATTGCAGCTGCAGTTGTTTGGTTTCTTTAACTAATTTTGTGTCTGATTTACAGTATGTCACTTTAGATATTTTAAAACTGATTTGATTGGAAAGCAACACAAGGAGAAATGAATGGGAATTTTTCCAGTGAGGAGGTCAGTACCTTGATTCAGTATCTGGAGTAACACTTACTAATCACCCCTTGGCAATTCAGGCTAACAGGCCCCAAAATTCTAAAATCAAAGTGAAGACATGAATGGTGCAAGGGAAAGAGCAAATCTGCTCTTTCTAAGAGCTTAAGAAAATAAATACCATAGCACTTTACTCATCATCTAGCAAGCGTTCCACAGATAGTCACATAGCTCCATAGCTGGTGAGAATTATTATTAAACAAAGTTATTAAGGCAATGACGTTCAAGAAATAAGCAACTCCAATTAAGCAATACTTTCTGGCCTCTGTGTTGTTGCCTAATGTGCCAGCCTGAGCAAATCATGATGTAATGCAGCCTCTTTTGAGGTACTAGTTCTGCATTTAGTATCCTTGTTTTGGAGCCCTCAGGATAAAAATGGTCTCCAGGCAGACAGGTTAAAGAGGATCTCCACCAGAATTGGTAAGAGCTCGTCAACGTACAGCATGATGTGGTCACACCATTGAAAAACATCCCTTTGCCATGGATAGCACTGATTGTGTGGGCTAGCTCAAGGAAAGATAAAAGCAGGATCACAATCTGCTATTCAGTTTGCATGTATTTGTGGCATCATTTTTCAGAGATTCTTGCAAATTCGTTATCCAATACTCAGACAAAAGCAGAGACCAAAACAACTTCATTTCCCTATGCTTCCAAGCTGAGCCATTGTAATGATGAAGGATGCCTTGCTTCCTGCCGGGATTCAGATCCACATTGTGTTCATTTTGGCAGGGCAGTGTGGGGGGAAGGCTGCAGAGCAGGAGCCGTTCTCACTGCCCATCTGCCGCGCAGCCCCTCTGGGGCTGACCCTGGGAGGCTGCAGGAGCGTGGTGGGCAATGGGGCCACACAGCTTTCCGAGAGCGTCCAAGTGTTGACACCGCCTCTTCCATTTGATACCGCAAAGGAAAATAGGCCACCGCCTCCTCCTTGCAGAAAGCAGAACAGAGCTATTGTGTGGCTGTGGGTCCTTCTAAGTAGCCCAAGACATTAAAGTGGGTCTTTGTTTCAACTGTTTATCTTGGAAATCTCTTCGGGTGCGCTCTGACCTGCTCCAAGTATGCTTGGTATTTAACAACAACCTTCTAAATTAACCCTACCCTAATAAAGTCAGCCAGAGCTTGCCTGGATTATAACAGCTAAAGCTGCTGTGCTTGTTCTATACCCAGTGTGATTCTGTAAGACAAATCCTCTTTAATTAGACATTATTATCTTTGAGGTTCCAGTGACCTTGGAAAATTGGTTGTATAGCAAAAATCTGTTTTGAGAAGTGCTTTTGGAATCATCCCTCTGATTTCTTTCACTAGTTTTGTATTTTTCTAAATTTAGTTCTGAAATACATAGTTCCACCAACCAAATTATCTAAAAATTAACAGGATTGAAAAAGCAAAACCTTTTTGTTAAGCATCCCAATTCAAAAGAAAAGATAATGTGGGGATCTGCTACAGAAATTTCTTTTAGAAGAGAAAGCACTTTAATACCATTGAAGAGCACACAGTGTCTGCACCTACTGCCCTGTCCAGTGATCTTGATCTGCTGAAGGAAGGATGATGTATTGTAGGCTTGTTGATTAATGCTTCCTTCAGGACACATGCCTTCAGGAATTTAATGCAGTTAAGTCCAAAGCATCCTTTGTAAACACTGTGTTATGCTCCTTATCACTGTGAAGAGCAAAATGTGGGGCAGAGGTCAGGACAGGCAGCTGAGCAGCATCTCTGCCAGCTCCTCAATGCAGGGAAAGCCAGTGAAGGAAGGGATCACAGGCAGGTGAAGGGAAGGAATGAGGGTCACAGAGGTAGGGACCGGGGAAGGGCTGAGACTTGTCTGGAGTCTAATTAAACTAAAACCAGAATGGATATTTGCTTTCTGTATGGATTTGGAGATGGACCACCTACTCTTTGCACTGCTGCAATACGCCTATCAAATCATTTGGTGTGTAACACACAATCTGTTGAAGCAGAATGACGTATTGGAATAACACTGTTTGTTCAGAGTGAAAAATTCAGTGAGCTTTATTATCTTCAGAGGTACAAGTGGTGGTTTGTTCACAGACATTTATCCTGAGACCTCTCACTACAGTGATGGGCTTTTTGTCAAGATCTTCACCAGCCTCAACCATCTGAGGTGAACCTCCCTACTGAGGTGTCATTTGGTGGCCAAAACTGGATTAAAAAAAAAAACAAAACCAAAAACCTTCTAAATTCAGTCCCTACCAAAATAAAAAAAATCCACAATTTTCCCCATAGCTGAAGGACTTGTATGCTTGATTAACACCATCAGTTCCAGACAAACAGGTCCATTTGGGACATACGAGGGACAGGAGAGAAAGACAGGCAGACATACTCCTCTTATTGCTTGAGACTGAACCACAGCATGGGAAATTTGAAGTTACACTGAACTTCTGAGTGCTCCTTGTCTCACTCAGCGTGCTCCTTTCCTTGTACAGAAATTTATATATCCTTTATGCTGCATGTTCCATGGCTTTGGATCTAGTTAAGATTTTCATCACTTCCAGGTTCAGGAAACTTTGTATTTAGGACTCTGGCTCACTCGTTGTGAACTCAAACATCCATGAACTCCTAAATCAGTGTCCCATAGCCTTTTCTCCTGTTTTCAGAAGGGATGAACTATATCCAAACAATAAAATAAAAATCCCAAGCTTCTCTCAGAAGGTGAGATAATTTCTTGCATTCTATGGCAGAGAAATCAGACAGCTGGGATTCTTAAATTTTATTTTGGATTTGCAATTAATTTAATCCTATTTAATCAAGCAACTACCTTATGACAATCTGCAGGATTCATAAAATCGTTAAGTCTGTTATTTGGCTTAGTTGTACCACCATAATGACAATGAATGCTACAGATTAAGGCCTGAAATATCAGCCTAAAGAAAAAAGAATTAGTTGCAAATGTATGGTCCTGACCACTCCTTAGGTGCTACCCCACGAGTATAAAATCTGTATTTGGATTGGGTTCATGAGCGACACAAAAGCACTTCACAAACTGGGCTGCAAAGTGCAGAACATCTAGATGGAGAATTGAGTTTAGGATGCAAAATATTTCTTCCCACACAAAATCCTGAAACCCCTCTAATCGTTAGAGAAGAAAACCCACAGACCACTGGCAACTTGAGAAAACAAACATGAAAACTCACATCAAGTATTTCCTTGTTGGCTTTTGGTGATGTAGCCTCTCTCAACTCTTTAATAGCAACAGGAATTTTAACCTTCTCTCCTTCTGGGATCCAAAGTCCCTACCAAAAAGAAGTACAAAGAGTTATTCAGTCTCATATCTAACAGGTCAATTCTCACAGTTACATATATATTTTACATCTTCTGACTAGACTTAAATATTCTGAGCAGTAGAAAGACATGGCAGAGGACAAAAATATGCAAAAAATGTGTCTTGTGGGTATTACCAAATTCCTGTTAATGGGGTGGTACCTCTTTTTCAGTCACCTCTACCATACTTCCTTGAAAAAATATGTTCATGTCTATACCTGTATAAATAGCCCAAGAGATGCATAGCCAAGAGATGCAATTTTTGTGGATGGAAATCTAACTAATTAGAGCATCACAGCAACTGCATGTGCAAAACCTTGCCCCTTCCAAATTATAAATTACGGGATTAAAGTAATTAGCATTTTCTCATTAAAACCAGATGACACCTGTACTGTACAAACAATCCAGTCCTATACACATGGAGTGGCAGGAAAATCTATGTCCCACTGGTGCAGTGCTCTACATCTATAGTGTCAGGAGGCCATTTAGGTGGCAGGTCAGCAGTGTGGCACTGTGAGGACATGCTGCTGAAGTCCCCAGTAGTGCAGGTGCACATCTTTTTGTGCCCCTGAAGTGCCTAATCATAGCTGGAAGCCCAATTCAGGATATAGAGCTTTATAAAGAAATATAGGAACCTACAGTTAATGGAAAAGCCTGAAACACATATTTTGAATAAAAGGAGGAGCACAGAAAAGTGGAACTTGATGAAGAAGCACAAAGGATAAACATCAAGAGAAAAAATAACTTGTGAACCTACAGAACTGAAGGTGTGCAGACACTTTCACACATCTGAATCAGTTCTAATGGAAGAATGATTGAAAATTATAAGAAGATCCAAGATGACACAGAAAAATGGCTTTGCACTGAGCTAACCAAAGTGCATTTCTTTTTCTTCTTAATATTTACAGTGGGGTGTATTTGGCTATGGTAGTTTTTAAGTCAAGATCTTTGTTCTCCAGGTTCAGCAGTATGGCTTTGGCAATGCTTTATGTAAACCTTCTCCTGTTACCCAGTTTTTAACAAAACTAATGATGATTGAGTAATCTCTCTACCCTTCAATAGATAGATACATGCTTTAAAATCTAGTTTTAAAAAAATCTATACAATGATTGAAGTTCCCAGTTCTTGCTTTGTTTAAGTGGCTTCTGCAGGATGGAGCAGGACAAAAAGGGGAGTAGAAACACGGTGATCTTACCTTATAAACAGTGCCAAAAGCTCCAGAGCCTAACACTTTGACCTTTTTAAATTCTGTTTCCTTTAAAATTCTGAGATGAGCCTGGTTTGGTGCCTCCCCGCTGGGTGTCAGTGGTTCAACAAGCTGGTGCAGAGGGAAGATGATGTTAGAAGGTTACACAGTCTGGGAGGTTGAACACTTTGTGGAAGCAAATAAATCCTTCCTTTTAAATAATGAACATTTGTTTCCAGCTGAAGTTTTTAGGTGAATAGCTCTGCTCTGACTTGCAAGAATAAATACCTGCTCTAAAAATCAAGCACCGAGTGGCAAATGCCATTTTGAAGGAGAATGAAGGAATATCTCTTCTCAAATGGAGGCTATGACTTCAAAGCCTTGAAACACATGGCTTGAAAAATAATGTAATTACCACAGATGCTAAAGGAGATTATTTTTGTTTTGAACTTGTGAATAAATTATTAAAATGTTTAAAATAATGGGTGAGAATCACCTGCAACCTTTCATGTCTGCTCTTGTTTAATTTTTTAATAAAATTCCCATGGTACTGGTGGTTTCCCCAGACCACGATGTGTATAGGCAGCAATTGAAACTCTGACAGTGTGTCTTTCCTCAAAAAAAAACAAACAAAAGGATGTTGAATTGCCTATTGACTTTTTCAAATTTTTATCTCAACCTTATTGCAAACAGTGGTAATGCCCTCTGAAGATATTTAATGCTTTTATGATACATAAGTCAGCTTTTTCCTTAGTGTTTTTCTTTTTGCTTTTTTTGAATAAAACCATATTTAGCTAGATTCAATCTTATTTTAGAGGTCCAGCAGCCTCTCTGTTGTAATGAAATATCCTCATTTTGAGGAGTCCAGAGGGTACAATATGAGATGAGCACAAATTGAACTCTACTATCACAACTGCAGAATACAGCAGTATGTAAAATATAGTTTACCAGTGCAATGAAAAACAAGCCAGCTTGGTTTTTTCTTTTTTTTTAAAGGATATTAGCAGCTGACTCTGCAAAGCTGGCAAGTACAGAAAGAAGCTGCAACTAGGATTTTAGCAAAATGTTAAAAACCAATTGGCTAATTTACTAGAACTGGACTAGAAAGAGAAGGGGGCTAACCACAAAAGAGCAGCTTTCACCCAGGATTAGGAATTTTGCTGTATAAGAGGTATCCAGAGGGTGATGCTGTAATGCACACAAAGCCACGCAAAAAACAATAAGCAGTGCAGAAACCTCATTCATGCCCAAGAGAGTGAACCATTCACTTTGATGGCTTTTTGTGCTAAAAACAAACCAAAGACAAGACATAAACACTTCCTCAATTCCTTTCCCTCCTCTCCTTTTTTTGTTCCCCACAGGACCAGGCACGCACTTGATCAAGGGGGTAAAATTTTCAAAAGCTCCCCAAGCTTCCACAGGAGCCTCAAGGCTTGTGACATGATTTGAGGCTGAAGGTCTACACAGGAAGGTAATATGGATCAGCAAACACATTGCACCTCAACCTGAAGGTGTAGCTTTTTTCTGAGTAGACAATCTCAAGGACTTTCCTTGGGATTGAGACATCCAAATCCCTTAAATATTTTGCAAATTATATGCAGAGGGATCAGATTTGAGATCGAGAAGACGTCAGGTGCATGCCACTCCTTTCTTGAGCAGCGTGGCAGCCGCCGCGTTTCCCATCCCAGGGGATTGCTGAGTTACAAGGCAGATGCAGGTGCTTTAATCCTCTGGCACAAGGAGGAGGACATCCAGTGCCCCATGAAGCAGGGGTGCTGGCAGGGCTCACCTCCCTCTCCTGCAGCAGCCGGCGCAGGGTGCGCTTCCTGACGATGTGGCGTCTGCGCAGGTACAGGCCGATGCCCAGGCCCACCACCACCAGGCACAGGAGGCCTCCGACAACACCGGCTGCGATGGACGGGATCTTGGAGCTGCAGCACAGCAGGGGATGCAGAAAGAGAAAAAACATTATTAGGTGTTTTAAACAAGCCCTGCAGAGGTTGCAGGAAGCCTTACATTTTGATCCAACACAGACTCTGGACATCCACACAAGCTTATCTGACATTTCAGATTTCTCAGGCACCTGTATTTTTAAGTCCTTCACCCAGGGACTGGGTCATCTGTTCAAAGTGGTGCTTAATTTCCATCTGGGTTTAAACCACAAGTCTTTGTGCTTCCCTCAAACTCACAGTTGGAACTGATCCTCATAGCTTGTTGGGGTTTAGATTTGTTTGCTTTTTCTTTTTCTTCTCACTTATAAAATTTTCCCCCATATGTTGCTAAGGAACTAATTACTGCATAATTATGGGTACTCAGACAGAACAAAGGGGGCCAAAAGAGAACCTGGCTACACCTTTTGTCTCTCTGGGGATGTCTCTTGAGGGGGGAGGCAACACGAGCGTTTTTGGGGGGGCAAATAAAAGACAAGAGCTGGAGGCAACTTCGGCCTTGCTTTGCTGTGCTCTTTGGGCACCTGTCAGAGAGGACACAGACAGGTTGTTTCAGTGGAAAGAACCCCAATCCCAGGAAAATTTTCCACCGCCTGCTCGCGCGCCTGGGAATTCTGAGCTCGTCGGCCCTCCTGCCTGCCGGAGCAGAGCCAGGTCCGGCCCTGCCCCACCACCGTGGCTTTTCTCCGGCACTGCTCTTTCTGCTACAGTGAGACCTGCCCTCCCCCCTGCCCTGCCTGGACACCCTGCCATTCCCAGCTGCCAGCCCATCCCATCCCATCACACTCTCCCCAGGTCCGTGCAGCAGCCACTGACACCACCGAGCCGTCAGGACCAAACTGTCCTGGGTTTTGGGAGGCAAGGTTTTGGGGTTCTTGGCACTACTGTTTAGTTGTTAACACTGTAGTTATTTTCTTTTGTTGTTTGGTTTGTTCTAGATACTAGTAAAGAGCTGTTATTTCTTATTCCCATAACTTTGCCTGAAAAAAGCCCCTTAAATTGCCTTTCTTGTCTAAATTATAACAACTTGGAGGGAGGGGATTTGGATTGTCCAGACACCTGTCTTTCAAACCAAGACATAGCTTAAGTGAGGGGATTTCCAAAAAATCCACCAAGCACATGAGCATCAAATCTATGATGCCTGTGTGTGCCAGCTGTGGGCGGCCCTCATGTGATCAGAGACACAAAGCATGTGTCTCAGAAAGGCATATGCAGTTGTGATACAAGCAATGCAGCTGACATCCCCCCATTACTGGTGGGGGGAAGGACGCTGTAAGGGTCACAGTGAACATCAGATCACTGTCTTCCTTACAAGTACAAATGTCTGAAGCCAGGTACTGTATACCATCCCCACTGTACACAAAATTGCTGCCTCTTTATTAGAATGTGGGTAATCACAAATGTAAGTTGAAAAGAAAAACCTGTTTTCCAAGGTTGTTTTTGATCTGTCCTTAGAGATTCTTCCCAGCATTTTTCTAAGTTGCCCCAGGAATTACTATTAAATGCAGTCACTTTTTAACAGTACTTCTAGGCTGAATTAATCTTGCCATAGCATGACTTTGTGGGCAGAAACTAAATCCCTCTCTCTCAGCTAGAGAAAACTGTTTGCTTGTTGCATGACCTCAAGCACATCTTGAAGCCAAACAGTGGATCTAGGCTGAGTGTGACAAATGAGCATGCATCTGCACACAGTATTTGAAGATGTACAGATGATAGGGCTGGAAAAGACCCTATGCATCGCTGAGTGTCCTGTAACACAGGTAACTATATCATAAACACATCTCTTTCTGCCCTTATTCCTCCCTCTTCCATCTCCTCCTTTTATTCTTCAATAACAGATCCCTGGTCTCACCTTCACAAAAACTGTAGGCAGAAAAAGATTTTGAAGTCTTGTGTCAGTAGCAACATTTCTCAGTTCTTTAAACCATTTTTATAGTTTTAAACCTGCTCCAATCTGTCACTTCCCTGTAAACAGCTGAAGACTTTAGTCCCAGCCTTGCAGTGTCCAGTGTGGAAATTTAAACACACACAGACACACACACATACACACAGACACACACACACATTCTCTCCTCTGCCATTAATTGTAGCAGATGAAATACTCACCCATTTGGACAGCCTTCAAGACCTGGCCCTTTGCACCTGTAAAAACAAATGAATGTTATAAACATAGTAGCTCTGGCCTACATACTTCTGTAATTCCAACTGAGAAGAACGCTACTGATTTGAAAGTTTGTGTTTCAGAGCAGTCCAAGTGTTAAGATAGGAATTTATAATAGTCATACACTCCACTGAATATCAGTCAACAACATTGCTCCAAAATCTTTTATCTGGAGAAATAGCTATGCTGCAGACTTAGTTTAAAGAATGTTTTGAAACAACATTTTAGCATGTGGTAGAACTGGGGGAGGACATAGATACACAAAATCCATGGATTCCCTGTCTCTGTGCAGAGCTCAGGGCTGACTGCAGAGGAGGACAGCCTCCTCCTCCTACACAGACAGAAATGCATGTGGAAACGTCATTGCAGACCCTTCTGCATAATCCTTGTTTCCTGATAAGGTAAAGATTTCAATTGCCAGACTTTCTATTGCAGTGGAAAACTTGGGTAGCAGATACATGGACTTCCATCAAAAAATGGGATTTGAAAGTACTCTCTCAGGCTACAGTTTGTTGGCATGTGTCCATGGCATTTTTCCTTCAGAATCCAAAGTCTTATGTTACTGGTAAAGTAAACAGGTACAGTCATTATCCAGAGAGCCAGGAACTCCACTAGCAAGTCATTCACCCTCCATTTGAGTTTAAAATGCTCAAAAGTTTGGCAGTGCAGTGCAAAATACAACACAGTGACTGCATTCACTTGATGGTCTAATGAGTGTGAGAGGCACAGTGCATTCCCCAGGTGCTTCTGGGCTATGAGATGTATGCTCTTCATGGGAATTGTGGTCTTTGTGGTGTCTACTGAGGAAGGAGAGTATTACCGAGAGGGTGACATCACCTCTGGAAAACAGAGCACAGGAAGGAGTAAAGTCCAGTTTGTGGTATCCGCTCCCTGCGCTGACTTAAAGAAAATGGATCATCCCAAAACAATTCCAAAGGAGGTCAAGTAGCGGGTAAGGAGTGAGCCCATGCCAGGATAACTGCTCTGGAATCCCTCTCACTGAGAAGAGGAACCAGAAAAATTTCAAAATGCCAGGTAGAGCTGCATATCTTTTCTCGTAACTTGGTGTGGGTCTGCGGAAGGAAGAGGTGAAGCAACTACTCATTTTATTGGGTTTTAGTTTGTTTGTTTGTTTTCATTACTCAGATCTTCCCTTGTGTATTTGCCTTGTTTCTGGGCCAACACAGCGCTCCAAGACCCAGCATCTGGAAGGTCTTGTAAGTTCACTGGGCTCCCATGCAAGAATGTGCATCCTGGTGTCCCGGACACGCTGGAAGTGCTGTGCATACCGATTCCCGAATCCCGGGTCCTCAGCCTTGTTAGCTTTCCTACCAGCATACAGCTTGCTTTGTTTGCTCAGTTGTGTAACTAAGCACAGAGAGGCTGCACGTGCAGAGCAGAGCCACCAGCTTGCTAATCATCATAGGAGGCACATCTTGCCTTGGGCTTTTCTCTTCAGGTACTTGATGGAAAACTGATCTAGGACTCCAGGCCTCATCCAGTCATGGTCTACCTCCCAGATATGAATTTTTAATGAAACAAAGCATGTGCAGCTGCTCTTGATAAGAATGGGAAATTAGAAGACCTCACCTAATTTCAGAATATGACTACTGTCCCTCAAAGTATCTCCTCCTCAAAATTCTGGTTTGCCACACTACTTTTAGATGGTAAGTTCTCTATGTGCTTCCTAACAGCAAACAAAACTGGCTGAGGGAATCGTAGCTACAGTCTGAGGAATGACTGACCAGTTCTTCTCTTACACATCAAAGCAGAGGCAGAAGAAATGTAGATTTTTATAAGTCCCCTTCCTTTCCCCACACAAATCCATCAATATCAAGTCTCGTAGGATAAAGTAAAAAGGTGTTTGGGAAGAAATAGAGAGATCAGCTTGTGCTTTTCAAATCCCACTTGGTTTTCTGATTAATTTCACAAGTCAGAGAAGAAACAAAGCCCATAAGAATTATCCCTTCAGGACTATATATAACTATCTTTCTTAATGTGGAATTTTATGATGACACACTACATAAGTAACCCAGATTCTATGGAATCTAAACAATCCCGTTTTCCATTCCTGAGTAATTTTTCTTCTGCTTACAGAAACCAAAATGACAAATGTGACTATGTTATGAAGCAACTCAAAATCTTATGGATAAATGAGATGAATAAAACAGCAGTTGTAGTCTTTGACATATTTCTCTACTTTTTTGGAAAACTAGTTCTGTGTACAGCTCCTGAAAACTACTTCATCCTGAACTACACATTTTACTCGTCTATGTAAATATTACTTGTCCTGGTGCAGACACAGCTATTTATTTCCTAAATCCATCAAGACCTTATCAACTTCCTCCTCAACCTATAGTTCCTAATTTGATGTAATACAGTCAAGTTGTTATGATTGATGGCCTTTCAGAGGGGATTCACACCATAACAGCCTAAGTTACTTCACAATCATAAAAGAAATGTAAAACCATTTAAAAATATTTTTAAACTCTACAAAAATTTTACTTTGTCCTTTCTTTCTAAGTAACCTTCCAAGAGTTACAAAGGCATAGAATTTGTACTGTACTTCTGCAGCCTTCCCTCTCAGATACCCTGGCCACTTTCTCATCTCCCCCAAAAATCCCTCAGCACTTAAAATAGAGACTGGTGAGACACAGAGTGTTGATAGCAACTGTGGATGGAGGCAGGTTGTGCCAGCCAGTAGTACTGGCTACAGTGATGGCCTCTTCTCCTCCTTGCTTATCCACCCCCGTGGCTGTGTCTGAGTTTATTTCCTGTACTCTGTGAGATTGGCAAGGAAAAATCAAATCCTTCAACACTGACCAGATTAACTAAGATGGTGAATGTCTGTAATTGATGAACATATGGGGTAATTCCAGTACTTCTGAGATGTTGCTTTCTTTATTGTAGCATATATTCTCAGCTGTAGTACAGGCAGAGGAAAAGTAAGCTCGTGTACAAAATCCCCAAGAGAATACAAGAGAATTGGGAGAGAAGGAGTCTCTTGGGCTAAGCAGGAGAAAGCAGCCTTCATTCTGTTTCCTAATGAAGGCTGAAAAATGGACTCAGCAAAGAAAATGAGACTCAAAAGGATTCTTCATGACATTCCAAAAGAAGCAATGTATGACCAGTATGCATACATAAAGCAAAAAAAATGAAATTCGTGATAAAAGTCAACTGGGAAGAGAAGTCTTTTACTTGAAGCTTCTTCAAATAAGGAAAACAGAAAGAGATCCTGGGAACCCTTGCTTGCATGACTACTGAAGTCAGCACACTTAATCATGCTGATAAGATTTTGTGGGCTCTAGCCGTGAAATTGGACAAGGACAGAAATGAAGTTGTTTCTTGTCATGCAGGAATTGCTGAGACTGTGGTTTCTAAGGATGCAAAAGCTTTGTGAGACAGATGTTTTCCACCCACTGCTGAACAGATCCATTCCCACAGCAAAATCAGGGAAAGGCGTGAAGAAAAATGGCATTGCTGATGGATTGCCTTCAGAGGGACAATGCTGTGCCTGACTGCATGTTCCCATATTATAACCCTGACACCGGCTCCCTACTCATCTGTGGCCACAGATGTCCCATCTGTATAGCAAATATTGCAACACTACCTCCTTCTAGCTCTTTGAGCCCCTCAGGGATACAGCCTATTTCATCTGCCACATTTGGACATCAACTTGAATTGGGCCAATGAGCACATTCACAATGTAACTGATGCAAACTCAGCCCAGCTCTTTCATGTGAAAGATGAAATTGATGCTACTTCCTATGTTCTGCCTTAGTAACACAGGGTCAAATACACTGAGGCATATGTTGGGTAGCCCTCATTTTAAAGAAGTCTCCTTACTATAACCTCATCTCCTGCCTGACTGTTATGGTTCCCCCATCCACTGCTAAAGCAAGGCAGGAATTGACTTCTCTGATCAATTCTGCTTGGGGAACTTGCTTGTTCACTGAGAGCCACTAGTGTGTGGCTTTTGTTTTACATCCCTGTCTGGCAAATTACGTTCTCCAAATCTGCATTAGAATCTAGTGTTTGATCTCACTACTGAGGCCACCCAGTGAAAAAAAGCCTTGTTCAGATGTGGTTACTCATTACACTATTCCACTAATCAGCTGCATTTCCATGTGGCCAGTTAGAAGGAGGATATCGGACCACTGTGGCCAGTTCGTATCAGTAGGGACTACTGAGGTCATTAATAAAGAGCAAACTTATTATGACTCCTTTTCAACTGAGAAAATTTCTTCTTGGGCTTGCAGTGGGAACCCTGATAAGTGGTGTCTGTGACTATAGAAAAAGCAGGGGGCATTGCTGTAAATCATGGCAAATCCACCAGGCTGGTATAACTACTGTCTGAAAACCATTGCACCGAATTTCACTACAAGCACTATAAAGGGCTCTTACTTGCTGATTCCACCTGCAATCTCCTTTTTTCCATGAAGGTGGGGAACTGGCAGTTGGATTAGCTAATATGCAATGTGATGGTTAGTCTGAGTATGTTACAACTCGTCTCTTGCAACACTTATTATGGGCATATTATAGAAGGATTTTGGATTAGACAGACTTGCAGGGTAAAAAGCATCACAATCCAATAACCAGCTCTCAAACCCTAAAACCATTTCCTGTGCATCCCATGTCTTTTGTAGGTTGGAAATCAGGAGAGGAGATCACTATCACTTGTGACGTAGGTTAAACAGATCAATTCACACTTTGTTACAGGTTGCAGTTTCAGCATGTCCCCAAATGAGGACAAAAATGGCTTGTATAGGTTGGATTTACTGTGATGTCTGTTAAAAAAGCCACACTCACAAGGCTTTAAACTCAGAAAACGTGCTAGCATATGGAAAGAAGAGAAAAAAGAAAATCACTGTGTTACCCCACTGGGATTTCCCTCCTGAAGGTTGAAAGAAAAATGGGCCCTGGGAACCCAGCATCCACCAGATGTCACTGATGTTCCTCTCTAAACCAGAGGACACAGCAACAAGCCAGGTGGGAAAAAAAGGTGCATCACTGGTGGGCGAGTCCTGTAAAATTCTCTTTTCAAGTTATCAAACAAGCCTGTTTCAAACCCCTTATACTATTTTTTTTCTTTCCTTCTGCATAAAGACAAAGCACCACTGACCTTTTCCTACTTACCAAGTTTGCCATTCTGCTTACATTAATTGTGTCTTGACCTCTCTTGCTCCCTGCTAGTTCTTGTCAATGGTTTGACATGGGAACATCAGGAAGAGAGAGAGCTAGAGACAAGCTGTTTTTCCGTTTCTTTTCTTCCCTGTCACCATTCAATCCCAGGTTTTACTCACCCCCTGGTGCAGTTCGGATGGCAGAGCTGGCAAACATTATTCCCATCGGCATATTTCCAGACGAGGGTGTCATTCTCGCCCAGAACCCCTGCTGGGCAGGATTTCACACAGTGGGGGCCATCAATAAAATGGGCACACTTCATGCAATTGTCAGGGCCCTGCAGAGAGAAACAGCTTGTTTATAATGCCCTTACATCAACCTATCCAGGAGAAAACTTAGAAGATAAATCTAAATGCCTTCCACTGCTGGATGTTTTCAGCATTGTCTGGTTTTATTACTTTGCTACCTGATATTCTTGCAAGTAATTGCTCTTGTAGGATGGACCATAGAAAAGACAGTTCCTGCTGCTTGAAGCTAATATTTTCTTCCATTACAATGTTGCTTCTTTTTTCCCTTTGCCTTCCGTCTGGTCAGCAAATTTGCGTTTTGCATTTTAAATGGAGAAGAATTTAACGACACCTTGATAAGAGGCTAGCTGAAAAGCAGACATCTTGGTTGCTACCTGGTGCAATCTACTGTCACAGAATTTAAAATAGTGGATATAAACCTCCTGATACCTCCCTGAAATACTGGAATCAAGTCATTATTTTTCTGGTTTCTCAGCATAGGTTCTTTCCTCTGTTATGAAGAAACACAGGATGATGAAGAAACACAGGATGATGAAGACAACCCAAGGAGTCCATGCATTTTTTTTCCACTTTGAAGAGCACTTAGTTTGTATTTAAAGGCATTGCCTCAGGCCATTTTTGGCAGAACTGTTTTTATTAAGACTGTAACAACACCATGAGTGACCTAAATATTTTAAAGCAGAGGAACCAGCAATTGTGGGTCAAATTCTACTACGGAGAAAAAACAGACCATGTCCACAGTGCGGGTTGAAGTGGGATAAAAATAAGATACACTATAGGAAGATTATTTTAATCACTGTAATGTCTAAGGGTCACTATAATAGACTGATTACTAGATGCTAGGCAAATATGGAGCAGGGGGTCACTGTCTGAAGGAGTTTATAATGTAAATAACATCCTTGAGGCCATGGTGCTAGGAGGGAGGATGGAAATGCTCCACATTACTGAGCAGTGACTCTTCAAACTGATGATGGGTGTTCTTGCTCTTGACAGGACAGGGTTAATTTTTGCAGTAGCCAGGAGGGGCATGGCTAGGACATGAGGGTTATTCTATATCCCCTCATGTCATTGCCAGGGGAGGGGGAAGGAGGGAGAAGGGGTTCCTTCTGGTTGAGCAAGCATGGTAGAGAGGACAGTGAGGTAATGCCGGTTCTGAGCAATTACATGTGAATCCTTCACCTTTCTTGTACATTGTTATTAATGTTGTTGCTATTACTGTTCCCTTTCTTATCTCATTACTGTTTCCAGTAAATTGTTCTTATCTCAACCCATGATTTCCCCCTCTTATGCCTCTGATTCTCCTCTCCAGCCTGCCACAGGGGAAAGGAGGGAGGGAGTGGGTGAGCAGCTTGTGGTTAGAGAGTCTCGGTGGGAGTAGAGGAGTACCATTCCTACACCACAACAATGGGCAAGGGTCAAACACTCAGAGGCTGCTGACAGAGGCAAGAGGTGTTTAAAGAATTTGGTTAAATAACACAGAGGTGGACCTGTGATGGAAGCAGGAGATTTGATCTCAAAAGAGAGATTTGGACTTTTGCAACTAAGATCTTAAGATCTGAGTTTGATCTAATGTTTTCACGCCAACTTGGAAGCTGAGTGGTTACATGTTACTCAAATGTTTGCCATATTTGACAAAGTAAGTAATTTTTTTCCTGTAAAAATGCAAAAAAACCCAACAACTCTACAATGTCTGTGACTGTAGATTACATGTCAGCAAATAAAACTAACACCCTGAGGCTTCCTATCCTGCTCCCCTGCCCTTAGAAGATCTTGACTTCAAACACCCTCATTCTCTACTTCACCTCAAACAGGTTTAAAGTGAGACCTCAGGATTATCTGAACATGGGAAATACATATTAACACATGATCTGAGCTTCAGTTTGCTAAGATGAATCTGCTCTTACAGGTCCAGTGCAGGTGGCATTGTACAAAGTGGAGTTTTGCACCAGGCACTCAGGGTGGCAGGGGAGGCACTTGGAGTCCTTTTCAAACTCTCTTGGCTCCCTGGAAAACAACAACAAAAAAAGAGAAGTAAATAAACCTCAGAAATAATAGCAAGTGATAAATTGTGGTCTTGTCTCCTTTTCCACATTACATTGATGGTACTGAGACAGGAGGAGGGACCGTCTTGGCTACACCAGTAGCACTTGCTCAGTGCAACCAGGACGATGTAAGAATAAGGGAAATTTGGTTGACAGTGAAACACATGGCACTCCAGATTGCACACTACAAATTAGTTTACTTTCCCTTTTAAGCTAATGTCACAGAATACTCACAACCATTTCTAGAGGCTTTTAAATGGTAGTGATGCAAAGAGATCAGCAAAAATAGTTCAAGTGATTCCAAGGCTACAAATAATAATTAGGAAAGTTAAACAGCAAGGCACTGATAATTAAATTCATGTCCTCTCTACAACACATGATGAATCATTAAAATATGAAAGTTGGGAACAGATGGTTTTAATAGCAATAAAGCTGTTCCACTTCAAGTAATGGTGTTATTAATTAAACTAAATTTACCCATCATTTGACAAAAAAAAATGCCCCAATCTGCCCTTCAGGTTAAAATAGCTGCTAGAGGGAATTCACTTTAAAAAACAAAGCAGCTGTTAAACTGCAAGCCACTAGAGAAATACAAACATCAGAAGCACCCTGATGAATACTTGCTTAATAGTAAAGAGCTTTAAAAGTCAAACTTTGTAATTTTGCTGCTAGACATGCCTTTTCCACCTGCATCACCTGTTGAATTGATACACAAGGCAGCAATATCTTTTCCATGTCCTCAGTGAGGTTGAGGCAATAATTTTGCCTGAAACTGCTGCTCTAAGTGATTTTTAGATGAAAGTTCACTCTCCCTTGGCTGCAACTTTGCACACTGCAAGGGTGAGCTGCTCATCTGGGCAAATATAAGAGGAAGGAAGTCTACCAAGCAGTGAAGCCCTGGCTCTGGGGATGACTGAGCTCCCAGAGACTCTAAATGGTTCTGGTTCTCACTCAGTGTAGTGGACATGACAGTCACAGCTTGGGCTTTAAACTCCTTTCTTTCTTACGGGAAGAAAGCTCAATACTGAGCCTCCTTGGGCCTCCAGATAGCCCTCCTTGTGGGCTTAAGGGGATGTTTTCTTAGCAGTCACCACGACAGAAGCAAAATCCTAAGCAATACTGAATGGGGAAGGAGAGGTACCTTAGCTAGGTACTGTGGTTCACACACCTCTGCAAAGCTGGGGAAACTCCATACAACCAGAGACCCAGTTTCTTGCTTGCTTTCTAGCTACAACACGTTTTAAAACCCAAAACCTCCATACCATCACCGAAACCTAAAGCACTCCTGAGACACCTTACCCTTGCAGGATGTTGCACTGTTTCACACATTCTTTCTGACGATCAAAAAACCTGCAGGAGAAGCAGTGGAAGGGTCCTGGGCCCCAGCAGCCTACGTCTGAGCACAGGGGGTCACAAACATGCTTGGCAGCAGCTGAGAGAGAAAGAGGAACAAGAAAAGACATGAATGTCAAGGTAAGAGAGAGGTCGAACTCTCCATTCTCACTCTGTCTGACCAACCAGTTTCCCTAGCCTGTTCCAAAACAGGTATGAATGGTTCTGGTAGAATGGAAGAGGTATAATCATGCTTCTCTAAATCCCAAAGCCTGAAATTGGGTGACTTCTGGCCATTCAAAATAAGAATGATCTCCTCTGTGACAGCTTAATAGATGTATAATAAAGTTAAGTCAGGCTGAGGGAGCGGGGGTTGTCCACCCTGGGGAAGAGACAGCTCTGGAGAAACATTATTAGGGCTTTTTTGCACTTGAAGGGCACTTAACTTTTTAACAAGGCCTGTAGAGACAGGACAATGGGAAATGCTTTTAAAACGAAAGAGTAGATAGATTAATGGCTACAATGAAGACATGGTTAAAACGGGTGGTGAGACGCTAGCATGAGTTGCATAGTGAATTGATGGATACCTAATCCTCAAAGTTCAAGGTTGGATGGGGCCCTGAGCAACCTGGTCTAGTGAAAGACATCACTGCCCACAGCAGGGGGGTTGGCCTACATGACCTTTTAGAGGTCCCTTCTCATAAAAACCATTCTGTATTTCTACGACAAATTTCTAAAATACAACTAATTCATATTCTGCAAAAACAAATATTTAGATTTTGGCCCAGGAACCACTGCAGTCAATAGCAGTATGGCTGAACAACAGCTTCAACCTTGTCAAGAAAGGCCAGTATCAGGAGTTAGTTTTTGTGTCCTTCAACTGACGTGGCTTCATTTTGTTCATAGTAGTGAAGAAGCTCCGGATTTGCTGGACACCACAAAGTCCACATTTTCGTGGGGAGAAAAAAAAAATTCCACTCTTCCCTCACCACTTTCATTTAAGTAGTATCACTGATGAATTTTGCAGCCAGAGAAACATGGAGAAAAAAGCCTTGCTTGAATAATGAAAATGCAAGCTTACTCTTGAATTTCAGCACAAGCTTTGATGGTGAGCAGGAATGCAGCACTCACTTACCACACTCATTTTTATCTCTATTCTGTAAAATCTTTGTTTTCTGGCTCCCAGTTGCAAACAGGCTGTGCCAGTCCATGGTGTCAGCATAGCAGAGGTTCTTGTTCCTCATAATGGCAACATCTCCATCACTTATTTCCTTGAGGGAGCGCAGCCCTAGGGACTGTATTTTCAAGTTAACAACGGCAAGGGAATACTGGCCACTAAAATGGAGATGAACAAATAAAAAAAACAAGCAAGAAAGGTAATTAGTAAGCAGGATTTACTCAGCATGTTTTTCTTTTAGTTGTCAAATGTGTCTTGCTGTGAACTGCATTTTCTTCAAGCAAGATTCTGCTCAGCCCTCTAAACTTAATGCCTCGTACATGACATGCCTATTACGTAACAACTGCAATACTCACATCTGGTTTTGCAAGGGCTTTTACAGCTAAAACTGGCAGGACACAGGCGTTCTGACAAGTGAATTATGTGGAACAATGATTGTGAGTGAAGCAGCTATTATTTTGTGCTTGTTCACCAAGTCATTCTTCCTCTTGGGGCAAGCCTAAGAGGGCACTGGAAGCATTGCTGACACCTGCAATGCTCGGCAGCCTCCATCCACGACTGCCCAGCTATCTCAAATCCCACAGTGCTTCTGATCACATTATGACTTACCCCAGACTGTGAATAGCACTTTCTGTCCTGCCTGTGCTTCCAAGAGGGTGGGGGAGACCCTGGTCTTGAAAGTAGGCTCAGGGCAGCCCTCCACACACAGCATAGAGTTGAGGGTCTTTACCCCCAGGACACCTTATCTATGTAGAAATTGTGCTCTACTCCTTGCAGGGTTTGCCCCGTTTTGCATCAGTTTTGGGACACCTGAGTCTCACACTGCTTGCAACCTTGGTGTGCTCACACAAGAGTAGCTCAAAACATGGCTTCTTTTAGAGTGGCTGTGGCACACGATTTACTTACTGTTGCTTTGTTCTGCCTCGTATAATCTCCAGATTTTCGAAAGCATAGAGATCAGTAGCATTCTCAGGCCAGGCTTGAATCAACAAAAATCCTGAAAGAGGAGAAGAAGATTAAAAAATAATCATAATGGAAATAAACTCACCATTAGTACTAGCAGCAGAACCTTCTCCTGTAGGAAATCCTGCACCAGAAGAAGGTGCTTGTACTTTCCCTATGCTTATCTGAAGGATCTCAAAGTCTAGCATGACATTTTGCGGAGCAAGGAGATATTTTTAAACCCTGTTTTATAAACAGTTTACTTCTTAGCCCACCATGAGGGCCTAGGAGCGTAACAGAGCATGTCGGTGAGCCGCACATCCTGCCGCACCGAGTCACCAGCAACAACGGCTCTTGCCAGTAGATATCCTGGCTGAGAGGCTGCAGGCTCAGGATCTGTGGGACAAAGGCAGCACTCCATCCCATTTTTCAGCCAACCTCAGGGAAGAGGAAAACTGAAAAGCAGGAACAGGGCAGAGTAGCTACTTGTAGTGGATTTTCTGAGGGAAGCAGAATTCCCCACTCAGCTGAGGTGTTTGGGAGGGAGAATTTGGAAAATTGCAGGCTGCTGTATGAGGCTCTGCAGTTAGTCATTGCTACCCTGAAGGGAATCAAGGTGAGAGAGAAAGAAAAGGAGACCTGGAATCACGTCTGTAGACCTAGCCTCGATGTTACATTCATTTCATAATGGGCTGAATGCAATTACTCTTAATTGATACTAGGAGCAAGACTGAGTGGCTGAGTGCCCTGCTGGCTGCTTTGTGCTCATGGAGACACATTCACCCCAAGGAAGAACTCTTCAGGCTGGAGAGGGTGTCTCCATAAGGATGACGCAAGCCACTGAGCACGCTTCCCTAAGGAGCTGCTGAAAGGTTTTCCACAAATAGAAACACACTTGGCTTTTTTTAGCCAGAGTGACACGCCTCTGCATCACCACATGCTTCTTGGGTGGCTGAGGATTTCCACTGCTTTTACTCTTCTCTAGGGCTGACAGTTCAGCAGAAGAGATGTTCTGGCCAAACCACACACCTTGGATGGATGACCAGTATGGGTTATGTGGGCGTAATGCTGGCAAGGTGCTGCTGACCACCTTGGTTAAGAGTGACCCCTTGTTAGTTCAGAGACAAGAAACACTTTGCATGCACTTCTCTTCATGTGCTTAAAAAATTTCCCTCCTCTCTATTTGTATTTTTGGCAGTATCAGTCAAAAAACACCTCCGCTTAAATTCACTGCTAACCTGATATTTCTTTGACTGTTTTGAAGACATCCAACTTCTTGGGATCCAAAGGTAGGGTCTTCGTGAAGGCATCACTGAAACAAACAGAATGAGAAATTGGGAAAAGAACAGCTTAGCCTGAATTTTCCCTTGCCCTTTTCTTTCAGTGCTTGATAATCAGCAGGTAACTCACCCTAGGAATGCAACTGGGAGAATGCTGACGTCCCCATTGATCTTGGTACAGTTTTTGAAGGAGTCGATATTTGTGGCATTTATGGAGAGGATCCCTTTAAGTTCACCTATTCCAATGCCATTACACACTGTTAAAGGAGAGATACAAAAGTGAGAGGGGGACAAAAGTGAAGCCCAGTCACACAGCAGGGTAGAAACATGGAGGTGACATGAGTCCGGAAAGAATTCCCATATAGTCAAACCTACCACTCTAAGAGGAGTTTCACGTATTTTTTGCCTAATTTTGCTTTTCACAAAGTGCCACAGGATAACTGCTTCCTGCTTGCCTAGCTGTGCAGCTCTGGTCTGAGCATCTCTGCACACAGGCTCTGGCACATTCTCTTCTCTCTGTCCCATTTCCATTCCCCTTGATGACACACTGGGACGGACAAATGGAGGAGAAGGCTGACGTGCAAGATATACATGCGCCCAGCACACAGTTTATCTACTGTATTTGTGGTGTATCCCATGTGGAGAGCATGGTGCACAGCCATGCTTCCTGATCACACCACTTGCTGGATCTCCAAACTATCACTAGATCTGATTTATATTGAATTTGCACTTAACTAAGGTCAGAACTTCCTGCACTTTTCCTAGTAAGTTCTCTATCATCTCAAAGCCTTACTGGTTTATTCCATGCTTTTTATACCTTTGCTGCAAAGCCCATCACACTTTTTGCACTTCCGAACACCATTTTCTTCCACTTCATAAGTATCAGCGTTGCACGAGCGAACACAGGAGCCATGGTCTGTCACCACGTAGTTGTCTGGAAGAAAAAAAGGACACAAATGTGACTGAAATGCAAGAGGGATGCTTTGAGGGCCAGACAAGCACTTAAAGACTTGTAATAAAGAGGGTGTTTGAGCTTTTGGCACACTCAGAAAAGAACAGGTGTTAACTGTGAACATCACAAACATAATTTGAAGGTAGATGAATGTACAGTGCTATCACCATTTTACAGGGAGGGGAATGGTCACAGCAGGATAAAACAACATTCAAGTCTGATGGATTAAAAAAATACAGAAATGTAACAGCAAGAAAGGAAAAGCAAACATCTGTAGAGAAAACAATGATCACAGGCCTTAAGATGGAGTGTTAAAATCAACTACTTTTTAACATCCTAATTAAGAACCAGTTAAGAGTTGACAATGTTTTGGTAATCCACAGCATTGATCCCATAGAGCCATTGTTTTAATGGCTTTTAGAAGATGCCCTTCTCTTCACCAAGAGAAAAATATTCAGAAGTCAAAGTGCAAAGATTAAAAATCAGGCAAGGTAATGGATGCAGACTGTTTGAAGAGGCTCACTTTGTCACCTATTCTCAGTTCCCACAGAAGCTGAAGAGAACAAGTGCTCTTTCACCTGATCACAACACAGAGAGATAACATAGGACCCTTCCCCCTTTTCTCCAACTTCCCATCTCCTCTGAGGCTGCAACTCGAAATAAACTTACGTGGACATTCCTTCACACAAGTGGCTCCGAAGCTGTATTTTCCTTCAGGGTTCACATCCATCTGGTAAGTGGTGGGGTTATACAGCACCAGTGGGGGACACGTATCCTTGCACGTAGCATCATCCCGAAACTTTCGGCATGCCTAGGTTTGAACAACAGCACTCATTAAACTGTCTTCTCCTTAAAATGTGACAGTGGCCCTGAGTCAGGTCTTCAAAATACCCTGATGGCCTTATCTGCTTCCTGCTTAGCTCTAATGGAAACCCCAAGCAGCTACAGGGATGGTCCCTCAGGATTTGAAGTTGAAAGGTTGCTTCAGGCTGGGCAATGGAGTTTACTATTTTTTTAAAAAAGAAACCATGAGCTTTTCTTTTTCTAAATGAGAAACCTTGGCACTCTGGTTGGAGAGGTGCTGGGATTCACGTGGGAACAGGAGCAAATCTGCATGCCTTAGACAGAAAAATTTTCCCTACAAGCAGGAACCAGATCAAGACAAATTGTACTTTTCTTGGCCAGTTTTTAATAACCTAAATCAAATCAAGTCCTTTCCTGCCAATTACTGACTTTTCTGGCTAAATATTAAACTCAAGCCATTATATTTGGCTGCAGGTAATGAACAATTTAGCAGGCATTTATGAAGGGCAAGTTGGTTCTTCCAATCTAAATCTGCATTAAATTAATGACTCTCTTTTTCCCATTCCTCTCCCCTGGTTTTCCAGATGAGAGAAAGTAACTGTCTTCTCTGTGAGCCAGTAAGGGGATCATAGCCATCTTAAAAGGAAACCAGGAATAGAGGTAACAACAGTAAAATCCAAGTTGGATGATTCTATGGTGATTACTGAGATGTCACTTAATTCTGAATGAAGTGTAATGCAAATATGGGGAAGAGTTAAAAACAACGGCATGCACCAAACCCCTGAAACTCTTGTGGAAAAGCATGGGACCTTTATCCCCTAAAGAAGCTCTTCACTGCCCCAGGGCTCCCCAAACACAGTGCTTTTGTGGCAAGTCAAAAGCAGAAAGGGAAACCTGGATTTCATGTGTGAAGTTCAGTGAAGTGCAAAAAAATGAAGATCCATCACTTCTTACTTCCCTTAAAACTTCTTGCTTTAGTAAACCAAGATTATTGCTGACTAGTGCTAAGGAGTACAAGGCAAAGCTGTGCTGGCCTGGAAAACTGCTGCACCGTGGGGTCTGCTGTGGGCCTGTGGACCTGTTCATGTGGGGAACTTGCCTGCAGCAAACACTTTGCAACAGCGTTGGACTCACTGGGCAGCCAAAGGCACTAACACTAGTTTGGAACACACTAGGAAGGTCCATGGGCAGAGTCAGTAAAGACAAGCTAAGGGTGCTGTGAAGTTCATGCCATCCTCCCTCCCAACAACTACCAATGCAGGGAAGCCCTGGAGCATCCTCCAGGTCAGCATCTTTCAGGAGGCCTTCTGGGACTGAAGAAGGCTAGAGGACATGCAGCTGAAAGCCCTGCTTGCCGTGTCAGGGATTGAAGCCATTATGGTGGTGGTGTAGCATCATTACCAGGCAGTCACTCTCCCGAGGCCCGGTGCACCCCGCAGCACACTGGTTGTGGCAGCAGTCGCTGGGCACCTTCCCCCTGCACCGACCAGAGCACTGCTGAGCACAGATGACTTTTGTTACTGGAAGATACAAGAAAAAAATGAAAAACATCAGCTGTACTTGCTGTAGTGAGATCAGGAAATATGGAGGCAGGGTCTGGTGCAGGTTCTGTGCTAGATTTTCCTCGTGGGACATTCTGTCCTCATTTAAGGCCAAAATTTGGGAGGGGTGAGAGCGAGTGTGGGTGGTGGTAAGAAGGGGTCATGCTCAGCCTGTAATTATCTTGACTCTTATGAGGTGTTAAGAACTCTGATCCCAGCCAGGAAACATGTCCTGCTTAGAAAGAACAACCCTGTTGCATCAATGCCTAGACCAATTAAAACTCTGTGACAGAGTCATTGCATCTTATAGCTGGGCAACAGGGTAGAATTTGTTTCCATTTCCATGAGAAAATTTACTATTATTGGTGCTAACTTTGGGAAAAACAATGTGACAGAATTGCCAGGACTCTGTACTATAACTGGAAACTGAACACTGTTGGTGTGGTGCTTAAAATGTCCCTTTAACGCACTAAAATATTTCCAAAATTTGCGGAGATAGGGGAGACTCAGCAAGCAGATTTCATATGCACATTGAATTATTTTTCTTTAATGTTCAAATCCTTGGCCAAATTTAATCTTCATTACACAACTCCCTCAGGGTTTGCACTAGTGCAACAACCCAAAGGAAGAACTGGCCCTGGTCCATCTTTTTGCAGGGAAGCAAAAACTGCCTGCAACGTTTTGTTGAGAATTGGGAAATCTTCTCCATTTGAATATCAAAGCAGAGAAAAGGATAATCATAACAATTTTAAAAAGCCCCACAAATGAACGCCTAGCATGCTTTTTTACCAGAGACCCAAAATGAGATTGTTTGTTCTCTAAAAAAAAAAAAAAAATTACTCATCCACAGAGCCTGGCACAGAGCCAGAAGACCTGATGGCTACTCTGCTCCATACAGCACCCTGAGCATTTCAGCTGTGCACTGTGCTGTTATCAACTTCACAGTTGGCGCAAATGAGTTACAGTATTATCAGGAACTCCTGTAAGTCTGAAAACCATGGTTGTTAATTAACAGAAAATTATTTTAAAAACTAGCTAGCTTCAGGGTATATAACAGTGATTTTTTAAAATCATATACTCTTCTTCCATTTCACAGTTCTGTATCCAAATTGTATTATTTTATTTTTTCTTGTAGACCTGTAAACAAGGTCATGTATTTTCAAGGAAACAGATTATTTCCACAGTATGCATTAGCTTCTCTGATAGCAACTCCTCCATTCAACTAGAAACAGGGGAATAAAAGGCACATTGTTCTACATGAATGGCATTTTGATACAATTTTTTCATAAGAATTATCAAGGGAATAAAGCACCTCATCACTTTGATAACTATTGACTAGAGTTTCCTGCTGGAAACACATATCAAACATTTTAACTTCATATAGCGTATCCCACGTTCATTTCCAGAAGAAAGAGACATATCCCCCAAACTTTCCCACACATGAAAATGTGGGATACATTTTCAGTTGGCCAGATTCTTAAATGCCTGGATAGGCGAGCAAGAGCCCGCAAAAAATTTCGTTTTATGCACTCATCAACCTCCTGATTCCAGCGAGGGTTTGTAAATGCTGGAAGCTTGCAGGGCTGAGACCTGAGGTTTCGCAAGGTCCTGGGACAGCTGTGCAGCCTCAGCTGCAGGAACCAGCCCAGGAAGGGCTTTGTATGCAGGGCCACTGTCCACTCTGAAAGCCAAACTGCAGAGCCAACTGACAACAAACTGAAGCTTACACTAAATGAAGACAGGAAAGGTATATGCTCCTCTTTCCTCAAGCTCTAAATCATACAAATTTGGCTTGATATTTGCAGACAAAAATTTAGTTTCAGGTGACTATTTGCAATGGAAAACTGAATGTAGGATGTTGCTTCCATTTGCATTATGTCTAGATCAGCAGTCTTTCCACTGAACTTTTCACAAACCAAAATGCAGAGTATTTCCCATGTTTTAGAGAAAAAAAAAATAAAATATGCAGTGAAAAAAATTGATGTGGTGTTCCTTCTCAACCTTTACTTTAGGAAAAATAAACTGTTGCAAAATCTCAGGCACTTGTAAATGGATGTTTCTGCTGCTCTCTTAGCATCAGGCAAGCATACTACCTGCATGATCAGTCAGTTTTTCAGTACACAAAAATGTAGTATGTATGTTACAGCACACAAGCTCTTCCTTAACTAATCTTCAGGCTTACATGTCTGGCAGTTTTGTTCACCAGGGCCCCAACAGTGGTCTTCTGTGCAGTTCTGATGGCATTTGGGACCTAAAACACAAGAGAGGGCATAATATTCTGTAAACAAAGAAAACAACAATGCACCACAAACAACAGAAAACAATGACTTGAGATTTCCTTCCTGATAAACCAGGGTAGGAAGCACCTATATAACAGTGCTCAAAAAATTTGAGAGCTGAATTTGTTATCCTTTGTTCACCTCTGCTTTCCTACGTGCAGTTCTCCACCTCCACACCTTTGAGCAAGTGAGCACAATACCCAGCCAGTCTAGCTTACGAAAGAGGCACATTTTTCCCAGGAACAAGAATCTCAGCTACTGCCCGGCTGGCCCTTCTGCTGGGGTTTTCATGCACTAGCAAGTCACCACTGGCTTGCTTGAAGTCAGGCATGTGCCAGCTGCTCACTACAGGCCACATGTAAATCACTGTTTCTGAACAAGGCAGTTCTAAAAAGAAAACAAATCCAACTGGATTCACAGGCAACTGCCAGCTACTCTGACCACAAAGTAATTTGACTTGTCTGCTTTGTGCCCTCCTCCCATCCTCTGCCAAAAATACTCCTTGTGTAGGACTACTCTGCAGATGGACAATTGATGGAGAGGTGGGTAGGATGGACAGACACCTTGCCTGACCTTGAGGGTTCAGTGCTGGGTTCTTTCCCATTCTTTCCTCCTTGCTCTGTTCTTTCTTCTTCTTTCTCTTAATGACAAGTAAAGTCCCAGAGAAGCAACTTATTTTAGAGTATGGGACCATTATTAAAGCCATAAAAGGCTGTCTTAGCAGAATCTAGTGGAATTCACTACACTTAAAAGGCATTTCCCACTAGAGTGTTTCTTCCCACTAACAGCATGTGATTCTCCTTCCCCCCATCAGCCATCAAATAGCTGAACAAATGCCAATACTTGTCCAAGAGTTGATTGATTTGGTGTGGGACCAAAGAACTTTTTTGTTGTTGAAAAGTTAAAGGTTAACATTTCTGTGGTGTTCAGAGCCATACTCCTGTGCTGACATGTATAGTTTGCAACTCCTTGATTACGCCAGGGCTCCATAAAAAAATAAGTCAACACAGAAGTTGGCTATTAGCTCTCAGGCAATTATGCAACTGGAAGAGGATAAAGAAAATATGTTTTCCTGCCAATTTATAGTGCCAGAAATGAAATGCTCAGAAATGAAAATAAACCCTCCTTTCTGTGAAATGACTGGGGATTTTACAAGGGACTCATAAGGCTGAAGGATTAGCTTGAGCTCTCTCTAAGCAGATGTTGTACAAACTTTTAAATATCCCCTCATCTCCCTGTTGATCTGAAGTGTCAGATTTATCTACCTGTTTATTATTACTTTTGCCAGGGTAATCTGTGCAGCCCAAAACAGGAGAATTTTATGGCATTCAGCTTGGGCCTTAGCTCTAAAAAGACTTCAAGTAACTCCATGAAGCTACCCATAGCTGGTTTTTCTAGACCAGAGGCTTACACTGTTAACAGAAGATTGCTGTAAAGCAAATGAATGCACATTTTTCTGAGCTGTCTTTCTGAGCTGAGCACATATGCAGGGTACTGTCTTAAACCAAGAGGAACATTCCCAAGACCTTTGCTGAGCTATGAGTTAAGGACCCAAACATCATGAAAAAGTCTATCTTAAGCAAGTGGTGCAGAAATGAAAGCACTTCTCTTGGAACAGGGCTTGGTGGCCTTCATTAGAAATTGTTGGACCAGGAACCCACTGTATGAAAGATGGGATATTCATTTCACTGTCTGAAATGGTGAGGATTTTTAGTAAGTTAATACTCACAAGAAGACAGGTTGCTCGCAAATTCAAGCACTGTGGGAGGCTTCCTGCTTGTGTCAATGATGTCATTCCAAAGAACAGTGTCCATGTTGCACAGTTTGGGGTTGTTGCTGATTTTAACACCTCCATTGAGAATTTCTGTTACAGAAACAAAAAAAATTTCTACGTGAAGAAAACCCCTAATTCGCACCAGAGACATCCCCAAAATGTCTCTGACCTAAAGGAAGAGAAGTAAGTTACATCTTTCTCCATCTGAGTCACATGATGCTGACAGAAAGGAACAATCTTTCAGGGCATCAGCACTCCTGATGGTGTAACTAACACCAGGATGAGACTGGCAGGCTCTGGAGAGTCAGCTTTTCTCAGATGCCAAGAAGATGCCACTATGTGTAGTTTTCTGCCTGGTGCCACCTCTAGGGCCCACAGCACTCAGCAGAGTAGGCACTGCTGGTGTGCATAGCCAGAGACCATGTGAGACACACATATTTCCAGTTCCCACAAGGATCTAACAGAAAATATTGATATGTATGCACTGGAATCAAATAATACAAAACAACAATGGATGTGTCTTTGCCAGTTTGGGGAACAAAGATGAATCTTGATGAACTTTCTTTGTCTTTTGCAGACTAGCAGGAAAGCAATTAGAAAACTACATTCAGATTCTTGCTTTTAAAGTGGGCTTTCATGGCATATGACTTTGAGAGGCAATCCCCAATAGATCTTGACACCAATAAGCTGACAGCTGAAGTTGGCTTTAGAGGTGCATCCGCCTCCTGCCCGTGTCTCACCTGAGAGCCGCTTCATTGGCAGCTGTCGGAGTCCCTGGGTTTTGTTCGTGTGGTAGTTGGATAAAACTGCCAGGGCATAAGAGTTGTCATAGAGCACATTGCCTCGGATGATCTGGAGGTTTTCAAGGGGAATGACATCCACCATGTTAAGTGCGATGAGCACGTAGCCTGCAACCTCCTGTATTGTCTGAGATAAAAATAGAAGAAACAAGGTCCTTAATCCACAGTACTCTTCAGTAACTGCTTTCCTTCTCCCACTCCTCCAATCCAGCATCTTTCAATTTTAAGGAATGACAGACCACTTAATCTCATTAAAAATAAATAAATCTAAGAAGAAAAAGGGACTATGTGAAAAACATGGGTGGTTAAGCATAAACTCACCCTTTCAGTAGCTACCAGGGGGTCATTCCAAAGATCCAGCACACCCCTGTTCTGCCCCCAAGTAAGTGTAAGTAGGGCTGACTAGAGGATGCAGGAGAAAAGGGCAAGCATGCATGAAATGCAATGCAACTAATCATGCAAAGCATGCAACTAAATGTGATGCTTCCACAAACACTTGCCTAGCCTTCAACAACTGGCAGCACACAGATGCCACCTGATTCAGGCTTTTACATTGTCTCTTTTGTGCCCCTTCCCTTGCTCATAAGAGGGGAAGACTAAGCAACCTCCTCCTTTTTAAATAATACACATCTTTACAAGAAAAAAAGACAAGTGAGGTACTGTTCCTGCATGTGGGTTAATTCCTGTCTTGCACTGTGAAATGTATGGATTTCTATCCCCTACAAAAATCACCACAAGTGAAAATCCTTCAGGCTACTACTTAGGATATTTTCCTTTTCTATGAAGACTACCAGTAAATTTTCAAGAGACTCGTTACATTCCTTGGAACCCTGAGCTCACTGATTCAGGTTGTGTTTGGGAAAGAAGAATGGCAATAACATCATATTTGTAACCCATATGTTCAAACCATTGATTTTTTAATCTTGCTTGTTACTTGCTGGTGGAGAACCTGGAGGTCCTCTTGTCAGCCATGGCTCCTCCCCATGCCATGGCTGCATTTTAATATCCATCCTCTGTTCACTCCCTCCTCAGCTTGCTTTAATTTGCCCATCAGCTTGTGCACAAAACAAATGTTGAGATGGGAGTAGCCCATGTGTCAATCACGAGATTATCTTGAAGATCACTTCAAGAATCCATGTGGGAAGTTATTGCACAGGACTTGCCTGCCTGCTGAGGGTGTGAGCACTTCAGGCTGGACAGGCACTCACCACCATGGCAGGGGAGGGGATCACAGTTTGGAGGGCATGGAAAAGGCCTCCACACTTCAAAATCTGCCACATGCTTTGTGCTTTGCTTTGTCCAACAGCATCACAAAGCCTTTTTTGCTCTTTGAGAAGTGAGGTAAGAGGTAAGTATGTAATTCTAATTATAAATAAGAAATCCATCTGCAGGGCACTCAGCACAGGCTGGCAAGTGCTTGAAAAGCTATTTCTCAGAGGACCTGATTGGTATAGTAGGGGTTGAGCACATCCTGCAGCCTACAGGTATGCTTAGACTGTAGGCTATGATTCCTCTGACATTAACTAGCTATGGTTTTGGATCAACACAGAATTTTATCCGCAGCTGATCCTTTGCACTTAAAAAATGGAGTAGGATTTGTTGTAGCAGAGAGGGCCCCATTGGCCATGAACACTAACCTTCAGGAAAGAGAGGTCACGATTGTGCTCCACATATGTAATCTCCAGGTTGCTGAGTACCACCTCGCAATTGTTGTACATCCTCTGCAGGCTCGTGAAATGGTCTTCCACATGTCCCAGCTGGGTCAGCTTGTTATTTGTTCCTTGACAAACTGCAGAGAAAAGGAGAAAGCTTCATGAAGGAAAGGAAGAATAACTACAGGGCAAGGGAAAAAAAAAAAAAAAAGGACTTGTTGCTCACTTATATTTAAAAGCACCACAGTAAGTTAAGCATCAGCTTCATAAGAAACAAGACCATTATCTCTCATGACTCTAATGGCAATAGTGTAGGAAGCATGCAGTGTTTCCCAGGGACAGAGATGTACCAGAATTTAGAGCTGGAATAACCTTCCATAACTTTCTGTTATAGAAAAGCTTCAATACGAGGCTTTTGTACATAGGTAGCACTAAGTTTTCTGTATCATAGACGTAACTCAGTTCCTGAGGAGAGGACATTGATACAGTTTCACTGAACACTACTGAACTGGCATGCTGCCAGGTATCACCGAAGGTGATTTCCCTGAGGACCTGTTTTACATTACTTTCAGGGGCATTAGGTCTCCTTGTAATCTCAGAGAGAGGAAGAGGGGCTTCATGAAGGACCCCTTAAGCTACAAATTCTGGTTTTAAGATCTATCTGAACCTCCAGGGCTTACACATCTCATGCCACTCTGACATTTTGGGAGTATGACAGATTCAGAACATTTTCTGGCATATTCATCTTTGGCACTCAAATCCACTTCTGCCTGGTGGGGAAGGAAGAGGTGTCACACAGAACACCACTGAGATTCCAAATATTTATAACAGCATGATGGAAAAATTAATCCTCTCCTGAAATTATATTACTCTGCCCTATTAAATCTAGAGGAACTGAAAAAAGTTATCACCATTGTATTTGATTGCAGTGGATGAGCAAAATGCAAAATTGCTCTGAAGAAAAGCATCAGACACAACCCTCAGAAATTCTGTACTCATACTCATTCCCCGGGCTATCCCTACAGGGGTCAAATCTCTCAGTTATGCTAATACAGAGCAAAGGAGAATGATATAGAAGACAATCTCTTCCAGAGACTTCTTTAGCTCTGCTTTGCTCTTCAGTGGGAGCAAAAGGAGACTGTTATCTCATCGTTTGTATAATGCAACCCCAGCCTGACTGCAGAGCTTTCCATAACACATTGAAAGAATTGTATTCTTCCAACTTGCAGAAATGAATACATGAAATGATACTTTTGTAGAGCCATAATTCATAGAAGCACCAATCACAAACTGGGGTGCTGCAAAGCAAGTAACAAAGACTCTTGACAAAGCTGGAAATATGTTTCAGTTCTAGCAACAAAAGACAACACCTGTTGAAGATTTACTGAACAACTGATGCTTTATTAGTAGGAAAAACAACGTAATGACAGTGATAAAAACACACTTACCAATCATCAAAACTATTCACTGAACATGTGGTACTTCTCAGTACAATCATCAGCATTAGGAGTTACAGTGATAACAGATTAAATACTCTGGACCACGTTTAAAGCAAGGTTATTCACTGACATTCCTCAGTTATTTCTCATTATACATCTAGATAAGCACTGTAGTGTTTGGAATCAGAGTGGCAACTGCTGGTAAATGGGAACACTATGAGTACATCACCTAAGCTGCTTGACCCTTCTTATGTATTTTGAATTTCTGAATTTCTTAACATTTGCTTTAGAAATTCTAAGTGAGATTTTCTGTTTCAGCTTCTGCTCCAGTTTCAAACTTAACTGTTGCATTGTGTTCACACTTCAAGTCTGTATTTGCTGTCTGCTTCAAGTACAAGGACTACAAATTATCAGAATCACAGGCAGGTTTTTATTCTGCAGAGTGGTCCTGTTTTGAAAGCTAGAAATACTGTCATACGTCTAGTCTGCTCTGGAAAATGTGCTGTTATTGGGGACAGGGACGAACAGTCTTTGAACTGACTGAAAAAGCCAAGGAGTCATCCCAGCATCTTGAATTTTAAGCAATGTTATCCTACAACCAAGGAAAAACCAGTAATAATAGATTCTCAGACTCTTCAAAACCTCAGCTTGGATGCTCAGTTTAGGCATCTCATATCTGATGTTTCGAACGGTGGGATTTTGGAAAGCACGCCAACACAGTGCAGGAGCAGGTGCAGTTCAGACTGTTCACAGAAATAAAAACACGTAAATCATCCTGCTGTGGTCTTTAGGGTCCACAAACGCCTGATGCACTTGTTGCATCTCTGAGGTTACCAGCAAAGATCTCCCTGATACTCAAGTCAGGCCCAATGCAAAAGCTGCAGAGTTTATGCTACACCTGAACCAAAGGACGGCTGGAAGGAGAAGCTTTCTCTGGTGGCATCCTCCTGGCCACCTGTGCCCTTGATTGACTCTGCAGCTTGGCACTGGTCAGGTCATACAACAAAACAGCCCAGCTTGCTGAAACAATCCCTAAGACAAACTGCACTCATGTGAATGTGCTTCTCTTGGGATCAGACAAGTGTTGGAGCTCTGAACTTATATCAGCTGTCTTGAGAAAGATAGACTTTTTCTCAGCTTACTAGGTCAAGGCTGAAGGAGCAGTCAGAGGGGCATGGTTACTCTTGCACTTCTCCCTCTCTGTCTCCCATGGGACCTTTCAGGGAACCATGCCAAAGAGCTGATCCAAGCTACAAATAATATAGGACAATAAATAAATAATTGGACAGAGGATATTTTTAGCTCAGGAAAGCTTGTTGATTTGTTTCACCATGGTGCTTCATGCATTGGAAACAGCTCAGAGGATAGCAAGGAGTCAGAAGCAAATAGCTAAGAGAAGGAGCTTCCCTGCTTGTGAAGCTGCAGAGGGAAACCCAGACATAACAAGCGCTGAAAAGGCTTCAGCTTGGTCCCCCAGGACCTACTCTTTTTCCCTGTACTGTGAGCAGAGAGCACTTTGATGGCTCTCTACCAAAGATGTTTTAAGCTACATGCAAAACCACTGGTCACATCATCACATCCTCCATCCAGTAACCAGTAGCTGTAGATGAGATGTTAGTTATGATCTGGAAAGCAGAAGGAAAAAGGCTGCTTTTGTTAAGAAATCAACAGTATGTGGCTGTCAGAGTATCAGTCAGAACACCACAGTGGAGCTTTTTCCCTCATGCACAAACTTTTGTTTGTGCAAAGAGATATAAGGGATCTAAGTACATCCACAGAGCGAACTTCATCACATCAGTATTTACCAAATGAGAACCTCGGTCATAAGCAGTATATGCTGAGCAAATAAAGCCCAGATCAAACAAAACAAGGTAAATCCCTGTAGCAGTATTACCGAACTCAGGCAAAGGCGCAGAATAATTTTCCATTTAGAACATTTGAAAAGAAAATGGCCTGCTTGTATCTGATGAATAACATCATTCCTGCAATTTCTTTGCTTATGGAAACTCTGTTCTAAAAAGATACACGCTATAATTATCTGTATATAGTATCACAGTGTGAATGCTACTCTGGCCAGAGGCTAAAGCACAGACAATGAGGTGCTTGCCTTGCTCTGCAGAGTTTTAAGTGGGATGTGCATGCTTGAGTGGATGGAATTTATTATGATTTAACCTCTACTGAACTCAACCTATTTGCCCTCTAAAGGACGGATTCTGATGCCACACACGATACATTCATTACGTAATTTTGTTTCAATGTGTAGCAAAGCCAGCACTATCCAGGTTTAGGAGTCAGTGGTGGGCATGGGCACACGCATGGCACTGCTGGAAGCTATGGTAACATGTACCATATAATATACAATGTATGTGGACATTTACGGATTTTAGTTAAAAAGGAGAGTAAAACATTCAGGGTGAGAACATCCCTGACCAGTGGAAAAGCCAGGATCCAGAACTGAACTTCAGGGCATGGGCTGATCCCTGAAAGATGAAAGTTTTGCTTTTATCTGTGATGTTAATATAACAAAAACACAACTGGTCTGGAAAGTTTTGACACAGAGGGCGTGTCCCAAGAGGCTGCTATCTGTGGCAGTGCTGAGAGCAGGGCTGCATGCTGGGAGTGCAGGGTTCTCCTACCCCAGCCAGGGTGACCTCCTGGACCCTTAGTGCCCCAGACACCACTGCTGTGACGTGGGAGCCACCCAGAATTCTGCGGGGCAGCACCATGGGATTACCACCATGAAGCATGTAAATTCAATGTTATATAGATTTTAGCCCATATAGATTTTAGCCACAATTCCTAAATGCCAAAGTGATGTTGATCTTGATCTTGAACCAGTTGCAGCATTACCTCAACAGACAGCCTAACAAAAATTTAGGTATTGCTGAAACAATCCAAAAGTCAGGTGCTGTATAACGCAGCCACAATCAAAAGGCTCATGAAAGAGGCACACTGTACTGATAAACACAAACTCATTGAATTTAGGGCATATGAAAAGTGCAGGGTTGGCTGTCCTGGCTACTAAAACCTTCTGTGTGTCCACAGACATGCCTGTTCCTCCCCTTCTCTGCCTCAAACTTGGATTTACAGGAGTATTTCTAGGTGATGCAAACTGGTTCACCCTCTGCAACCCTTGGCTCCTTGGCCACTTTTTTCTTGTGCAGCCTGAAGTAGTAGAGTGAAACCAAAGCATTTCCTAATTGGCATTTTTACCCAAGTGACGGTAGGGAGACAGAGGGCATCCGTACAGCTGTAATGCTGAGCAACAATATTTTCCCAAATCCATACAAGCTCAGATTCAACAAAGTGGTCCCTGCAGCAATTGCCCTGATACAAGTTTTCACCTTTTCCCCAGAAAATCTCTGATTACTGAAGTCCCAAGCCTGTCACGCATATTTGCCCCAGACTTGAGAAAAACCCCAGAGAATGCTTTGAAATTATCATTGATCCCCAAATCATCCTGTTTCTATCCATGCTTAGCCTGTGTTAGTCACACTGCAGCTCTCACAGACACATCAAAATAGTAACTCACAAAGGCAAATTCAGAGATCGGCAAGTCCATTTCCATGCTTTATATATCACTTATAACTATCTATGCCCTGGTATGATAAATTTATATACTTTTGCTTGTTTATATACTTTTGCATGTTTTCTAGCCATTACTGACAATAACACAAAACTTGTAGATAAGGGATGTTTGTTCAATCTGACAGTGTAGTTGTAAGTGTTCCTCTCTCCTCACTTGTAAGCAGTAATTTCACTTTTGATTGTATTTAGGTACTTCATGGAAGAGCAATACCTTGCTGGGTGTTTGGTCGGGATGAATGCCCAGGGAGATAATGCTACTGGGTGTGCTACCATCAGTGCTGCCCACATCCAATACATCTTTATCAGACTGTGGGGGAAAAAACCTTTCAAGTGAATTTTATGAGAAATATTGTTCAATTTGTATGAGCAATCATACCATCCCAACCCTTGCCCCTTGTATCCTCTGGGTCCCTCCTAGACAACACAGAAGGGATCCTGACCATATCCTGCACCTCCATGATCTTCCCTGGGGGAAAAACTGTTTCCCCTTTATGAGGACCTTCATCTAACGGGCCCTCAGAAATTAAATGAAGATGCTTGTCATTCAAGCACAAATATGCACATCAGCTCTAAGGGCAGGTCCTCTATATCAGGTATTCTTTTAACCAGCTTCAAAGCATACCTTTACAGCTATCAAATGAATCCACATAACCTGAAGTGGAAATCAGCGAAGTGCAGCTTATTAGCTCTCTAATGATCAAAATAATGATATTTAAACTTATAGTGAAGTAGTAGAACAGACAGGACATTTGTCATCATGTCTAACCTATTAGAAAGAGAAAAAATAAAAACAAACATGCAATGCTTTCCCTAAAGAAAACAGTGTATGAAATATCAGATGTTGGAATAAGAAAGTGACATTACATTTCATGTAATCAATCACTTTAATAGAAATATTTCTTATATTCACAAGTTCCTCAACTCTAGAGAGAGAAGGGATGGAGAAATTTCAGTATTGCTGGGTTGGATGTGTTTAACACACTAAGTAAGAATTTCAAGAGGGAGGAAAGTTCATGTGACACACAAGGAAATCCAAATCTGCTGCAATGTGCCATGGGAAGTTATGGAAAGGAAAGCTAGGAAACAGGCGAGGAGTACCAACAGTGCTCATGTGCTGGCACATGTTTTCCTTCGAGAACAGTGCTTGCAAACCCATGCAATGCCCAAGTTTCAGCTTAACGACGGCAACATTTGGCCACTGAAAATTCTTCTGCAGAAGCTAATGATTTTTGCACATATCCAAATACTTTAATTTAAAACATTGTGAAAAACAACCTCATGTGGCTTTAGCAAGTTCTTGCTCAAACAGTGTGGTTTAGAGTAATGCAGTTGCTGAGATTAATTCCAACTTTTAGACACAATGGGACCAAAACAATGACAGAGCTCTTAAAAATACTTAGATGGAAACTTTAATTGCAAAAATTACCAAAACTAACACCCTAGTGGAAAAAAAGGAATATGCCTTGAGAGAAAGCTTTCCCAGATGGTTTTTTTATTTCTATTTACTTGACAAAAACAACTTTTCCATATAAATGTAATTTTAGGTTTCCTTTCCTGACTCAAATTAGGAGTGGAGACCTGTGCTGTCAAAAGTCACATCCTAAATTGCAAAGGGTGGAGGAATCACGACAGATGGCCTGATTGCTGGTGAGTGCCTCTGCCCAAAATCATATACAAATCAATTGGATCCTGGATGAAGACCTCACCAAAGTCACAGTATTTCTGACAACAAGGGATTCAACCTTATTAATTCTCCAGAGTGCTTTTTTTCCTCTCCAATATCATTTACTAATATTTCTATTTTTCTTCTTTGTTGCCATTATTTAATTCTGCATGTATGTTTACTAATCTTCCAGAGATTAAGGCCAGACCAGGATGTGCTGAAATCAGTCTTTCCACTGGTTTCAATGTGAACTGGATGGGGGATTAAATTCTTCTCTTGCTGATGCCGGTATTAATTTGGAGCAAGTACATGGACAGGATGGACTAGCCCAGATTTAAGCTTTGCCCTCTGAATGTCTTAGGATAAAACTGTGGTTGATACAGATATTTTCTGTAAATACCAGCAAAATTTCAAAGCAACAAGAATTGACACCTTACAATTTTCTACAGTTTGGGGAAAAGCTGATTTCCAAAGGTGAATAATAGATGGGAATTTTGAGAGATGGTATTTCCACTGAGGTGCTGAAAGATAACCTGAGTTTAGCTCAGTTTTCTTCACAGTGATCTCTAAGGAGACTTCAAATCACTGCTGAGGATTCCTGCAGATGACACAAGCATTGCTGGAGCAAAGAGGGACAGATGACCTGCACAGGCTGGTTTGTATAATTTATGAAAATAAGCTCCCTGAACAACATTAAATGCACTATAGCCAAAGGCATGATGTTACATCAAAGACTGCAGAACACATAGTAGACAGAAAAATGGGGTCCTGGAATGTAATTGCCCTGAAAAATACTGGAGAATAATAGGAGGTGACCAGAGAGAGAAACCAGGATCCACTGGGTCCACCAGTGACAAAATGCTGAAGGAAGGGAGGAGGGCGCTGGCATTAATCCCTGGTGGTGCCCCTGCATGCCCCGAGGGTGGTGGCCTCTGCACTCCAGGGCTCTCCTCTCCCTGCAAAGCAGGTGCCACTCCCAGGGCTACCAGGATGCTCCCCTCAGGCTTCAGCCCTTCTCCAAGCTACATTTCAGCCCACGTCCCTGACACATGGCCAGTGACTAGGGCACTAAGATTTTGCCTTGACTTTTGTAGGCTATTCATTGAGAATGATGGCTGGAAAGTCCAGCTGCCCAAGATGTCCTCCCCAGCAGCTGGAGCAAAATCAGTCTTCCCACTCACTGGCACCCTCTGGAGAGGCTGCTACAAAGGTAACTAAGAGCTTGCATGGGGCTTTCCCTTTTGAGCTATTGCTCAAGGTCAAAAGGCCAGGTCTATTGCAAGAGCAATCACCAGTGAACTTAAACAATGAGTTGCTTCTACAATCTATTAGTGAGCAAAAACCAAGAATAAGGGAACTTCATATTGTTCAGCCACTATGCAAACGTCTACACACATATATACACCAAGATAATGAATAGTTTATAAATATTAGACACAACATTTAACAAATTTTGTGCAGAAAACCACAGAGGTACCTTCCCCCATTTTTAAACCATATTTATAGACACTCAAGCCATACTGACCGTACTATGTGAAATCAGCACAGGTTCTGAGGTCCCCTCACAAAATTTTCCATGTGAACCCAATGGAGTAGGGTGATGAGATTGGCTCTACAAATATATCAGTATCAGGATGGGCAAAGTGACGAGTTCATGCCCTAGCTTGCCCTTTTTACACTCATTATTCCCTACACACAACAGAGCAATTGGAGCTGGATGCTATAGAGTGCAAAATGAGGCTCTTCAAGACAAAATACCAACTGCAGCTTAGACATATAAGTGGTGTACAACACAGGGAAACACCACCGAGTGCTATGGAAAGGAACAAGACTTTGGGAACCAGTGAGGAGGAAATTAAGGAGCGGGGAACAGACAGAGTTGGTGGTATATTGCTTATGCTGGATGGAAGTTCTGCCATCCCGCTTCTTCTGGGTCCTGCAAGGGAAAGTACTGCCCATGCCTGTGTTTTAGAACAGTGATCTTCATGCTGTGTGAAATCCACATACTGACCAAAGTAAGTTTGTCTTGCACTGTACTGTGTGTACCCAAACAAGACTATGCAAAGGGCAATAGACTCTGGTGCCAGTCCCAGCAGCTTTGTGAGCTCCAGTGGCTTGTTTCCCTCAAGGATGGGTCTGTCAGGTAGCACAGGCCCTGGCTAAAAGTCCATGGCTGCAGTCCTTCATCACTCCAGCCTCATACACGAGCATAGCTACTATATTCGTTGCAAAAAACCTGTGTGCATCCACTGGGCAGAGCTCTGGAGTGTGAGAAGGATTGCCAGACAGCTCCATTCATGTGAGGCTCAGGCCCTGGGAAATGGTTCATAGAAATGAAATGGTTCTCCTGGCATCCATGGTGAAGTTTGTATTACTGTGTTGCTGCACATGGTGTAAAAAGTCTGCATAGAGCACAGCAGTAAGCAGCCAAGAGATCTCCTAAAATGGCTCACCAATCCTTGAATCTGGTGACACATGTCTGGCAGGGCTATGGCACCTCAAGATCTACACCAGAATATTTGGGAAAATAAGTAGATGACAATGGATAAATAAGCCTGTGTTCCATGGTCTAGAAAAACTCTACATTCTTTATTGTTGTTTGTTCTGGCAACATCTATGAAGCAGAAGGGTTTTATAGCACAATAAAAGAAACTGAAGATGTGTGGCCAGGAAAATATGGGATCAGTTGCTAGTTACATCAGCACTGAATTGTTTAAAATTGTTTCAAAATGAGTTAACTTGAGAAACCAGAGTTAAAGGCATCTAACTGTGCTGTGAGTATTTTAGCATGTGGGATTTCTTGAGACACTGCAATTTCATATTTCAATTTGTGCCTTCCAACGAAAAAAGTCATATGTTTTTCTTTATTTATATTAAATCAAGTCTTATGTTGAAGTAAGCTGTGGTTCTCATGCACGTATTTCTGAATCCCCAGAGGTGTAAATTCTATGTGAGCACTCACACACTGGCTCAAAAGGCAAGGGAAAAACCTCTTACAGGTTTCCTCTTACTGATCCCAAGTAGAACACTAAAAGCTTGCTGTTACAAATACAACCTATCCTTATTTTTTTCACCAATAAATACATTATTACACACACACACACACACACACACACACACACATATATATATATATATATGTAGCTCTCTCAGATAAGCAGATGGACATCTCTAGAGATGCAACATATGTGGAGTACTGCTGAAACACCACAGCAACCTAATGAACTTCATTTGCTGCCTTGAACTACACTTGCCCACCTCCATGCTAAGCCCACCTACTTCTGTGGGTGGTTCTGCCCACTGAGGACATGGGAAGTGCTGCCAGCTCCCACTGTGAATGCTGCACCGAGCCTCTGGGCCTGTGCAGCTGCACCAGTCCCGACACTTCCTCCCAAGCTGGTCTACAGTAAGCTCCAGCCTCCCATGGAGTCAAACTGGAAAGCTACAGAAAGATCTATGCCTCAAAGTTCCCTACGGGACATCTTATCCCTTAAGGATGAGGTCACCTTCTCCAGAAAGACTAAGACAAGACAAAAGCTGCAGACAGGGCTAAGATAAACAGCATTTACTGCCTCAAACAATAAGAGGTACTGTTAAGTTACTACTGTAGCAAATGTCCTGTCAACTGACTACAAAGAACAAATGCAAGCTGATGAAACGCTTTAAAACTTTGTTTTCAACAACTGTGCATTCATGGGAATAAATGCTAACACTTACTCCAGGGCTTCCAGACAAAATTTGGATATTTGTGCATGTTGACAAGCAAGCAAGTTAATACATGCTGCTGGGTTTGAAGAGCCTCTGGTAATATTTAAGTTTAAAAGGCATAGCAGAAGAGCATATTAGATGTAAATGAGGATCATCTTCTGATCTTCATTTAAGCCTTGACTAAAACTCAGTGGAAAGACTGCTATTGAAACTAATGGGATCTGAATCAAGTACTTATTTCACTTAATTTAACTGTGTGAAATTTAATAAATGAGGTAAATAGACTTTCTACCACCCTTTATTCTGGAAGGAGGAGAACTACAATTACATTTGGAAAGCCCAACTAAAAAGCCACAAAATTATTTAAGAGCACCTGGGTAAGTTTTGAAGATGAAGAACAATTTATCTTCAAAAGTCTGGGAAGAAAAAACATCGAGTTTAGTCGTTGTTACTATAAATGTTGCATGTTGTAGCAAGTGGACTGCTTTTAGAGTTGGTCTTATTTAGCAATAGGGAATCTCAGTCGCATTTAATGCCAGAGTTCAGTTCTGTGAAGACATGTAAACAAGTTTGAACACTATGAAGGGTATTTGAAATGCATGATTACAGTTCGTTTTATGCTGTTCAAACTCAGAAGAAGTTCCCTCTCCATCTTATGATTTGCAAGGTTCCTTCCTCATGTTCTTTCACCCTTTTCAGCAAAGCAAAAGCATAGCTTACTACAGAGCCCGGAAAATCTGCAATCTGAACTCCAGAAATATAACGTAATACTGGATAAAGCTCTGCTAACACTCTTAGACTTCTATGATTATAATGTTCATTCATGCAGGTCACAGAAAAAAAAACTTCTGAGGTTTGTTTGTATGTGTTTTTTTTTTTTAAATATTGTCTTTGAAAATACTAATAAAACAAATATTGAAAATGAGTAGGTGAAACTTTTTGCCCCAAAAAGAACAAAACCTCAAGTTTATCAAAAGGCTATGCCTTGTATTGACCTATGTGTTTTTCTAGGTCAAATCATTATTTCACATATATGCAGAATTAGTGACTGTTTAATTGTAAACAGATTAAAATCATAATACAGATGACAGCAGCTGCTAAATTTGATTCTGCAACTCCTTTGTCCCTAATGTTTGAGGGATGGTCATCCTCAAAGACCTTTTCCAAGCAACAAGGCAGGAAAAACAACACACAGGTTTATCAAACATGTCACCTCCCCTACATGCAAATACGAAAATCCAGAAGATGACATGCAGATAAGAATTAAAAGAAAATCTGCCCTTACATAAACAACACAAACCTGCTTTAACACATTCCACCCCCGCAGAAAAAAATTGCCAGAAAGAAACTGCCCCATCAGTTCAGCGAACATGGGGAATAAACGACCCCTTGTATACAAAAAGCTGGTAAATCAGCTACAACCTAAGCTCCAGCACAGAATGTGAAAATGTTATCAGTAGCAGACGGTGGGACTGTGCTTATCTTTGCCAAAAGTGTCTTGAGGGGGGAAAAAGTGCCAGAAACTTTTTACTAGTGCAACAAAATGCACGAAGAGACATGAAAGGCGGAGAAGCCTGACTGTAAAACTGATCTCACTCGCTCCTGTTCCCATCTGCTCCTCTGTTCCTGCAATGTTTCTTCTGCAAAAGATTGCACTCAAGTGTTTTGATGAATGGAGGAACTTTTGTTATCCATTGGTTTGGGGTTTTCTTTTTTCTTTTTTTTTTTCCCCACTCTGACTAGAAATAATCAGCTTTTACCTTTTACTATATTACAATTTGGAAACTCGCTGCTGTACATTGGTCTCTGGCTTTTTTTGTTTCCTAGAAGAAAATGAAGAGAAACAGAGCTGGGAACATCCCAGTACAGGCTCCAGCACCAGCATCACTGCTGTGGGGTATCTTGGCAGTGTTGCAGGAGGATTAGCCCTGCTCATCTGCCAAGTACACAAACTGTGTACATGTTTGTTACTCCAGTGCTGCTGGGATGCCTTACACCTTCCAAAATACAACTACATCTCCCTAAGAAACCCACTTCCTTGACTTCAGCTTTTTGTGGAAAGAAGTTTCTTGAACAGCAAGACAATTTAAATAATGTTCCAATATATTTGTGGTACATTGCTTGGATATGCCACATTTTTCTCTAGCCCATATCTTTGGTGGAAATTCAAAGAAAGGAAGGATTGGTGAGGTGCAACCTCAGAAGATACTAGAGGCAAGCAATGTTAAGATTTGAGACCCATCACTCCAAGAATTTGCATCTTGAATCTTTTATGGAGTACTAAAACTATGAGGAGAAAAAATTATGTGAGGCAGGCATTTATGTACCTCAACTGAAAAAAACCCAAAAACCCACACTTTGTTTTCCAGAAAATGACATTAACTTCGGAAAGATGTGGCCTTGGCCACTCCATCCCAGAAAGTTTCCAAAATTGCAAATCGGTCACCTTCTGAGCAAATGGACACATTACACAGCCAACTCTCCCACTCCACTGCAAAGCTGCTCCCTGCCTTGTGAAGTATCTTCTGATAAGCCTTACTAAAACCAGAGCCACCTTATCTGGGAAAAATGACACCTACCAAGTTTTTAAAGCCATAGGTCTGTTTGGCTGCCTTTGATGCATTTGCCAGCCTTCAATCACTATCTATCATTTCATGGAGGAGCTGCAGCAGCTCTTGTGGGCCCAGTAAACTGCCTTGCTGCAAGCGATGAAATGCTACCAGCCCCAGAGAACAGAGCAGCTTTGTGTGTTAGCAGCTTCATGTTTTAGCAGCTCTGTGTTGCCTTCATCCTCACCTCCCAAAACATGGAAACAAATACTCATCATGAACAAATAACATTATTTCTTCCATGGGCTAGGAAATGAACTTTGCAGTGTTGAATGTAAGACTGTGTAGTACTACATTGGATTGTACAGCCAGTCTTGGAAAAATAAAGCAGAACAATCCTGTTCTCAACACTAGGAATAAATGTCTGCATTATAAAACTTCAAAAGATTTAGACAGATTTTCCAAAGTAGGAATAGGAGTTTGGCATGTAAATCACACAGCATGCCAGTGAAAGGTGGCCATCAGCACCGGCTATTGAAAATCCTCTCTTTAAGATGGATCAGTACTGCTCAAACAAAGATGGAAGTTTTGCCACTAAGTAGTGAAGTTTTCAAGACCTACTATGCCTCCATGAAGGAACATTCTGAAGGAACACGAACCCTTATTTTGCCCCAAATGCAACATCACTGTGTTGATATTGGTGTTGCATGAAGGCATTGACTTCACTTAATTGCACTGGGCTGCAGTACCTTGGAGCAATATCCTCATTTTTAAGCAGAATGCAAAACTGTCTTAAAAATAATAGTGGTAAAAGAAAAAAAAAAAGAAAGATAGGCTTAGAAGGGACAGAAAACAGCTGCTGGTAGATGCATTACAGCCGCATTCAGCTTACAAGCTCCCCAAAGGTTCTGGTACAGGAGTTAAGCAACCCCTTGGGAAAACTGGGCTTCTGATCTGGCTATGTTATACAGCTACAGGATGTCTCTGCTGTCACCAGGTTTGCTTTTACGAGACATTGCCTTGTAGAAAGGGTTTGTGTTTTTTAGCTCTTGGATCTCATAAATGAAATTACTGAGTTCTTTCAGAGCTCTGCCAAAGTAAGTTTCCATTAAAAGTCTCGAAACTGTCTATGGAAAGTTTCTGCTATGCTTTACTGAACTCTCCCAATAAATGGTAAGGCAGTTTATACTTGTGGGAAAAAGCTCTGTCAGTGTACATCTATTCCAGATAATGTGTTACTAACACAACACAGGAAAGAAAATGTGGGTCTCAGAGTTACTCAAATGTGGTGGTTTAGGGTGTTGTTTTTCCCTCTGCATGTTCGAGCCCATTGTTCCAAGGAGGAGTCCCACAACCCTTGCAACAGCACCTCACAGGATGTGACTGATGTGCTCTGCCAGATGCTGGCACACAGCAAAATACTGGCCTTCTGAAACCTCCTGATTAAGCTTGCATTTTTGTGAGGAATTAATCCTACCCAAAAATGTGTGGATGCTCATAAACACCAAACATATTCTTACCTGTTCCTAATAACCTGTGTCTTCAAGTATGCAAAACTGTCTGTCCTTTTTCCATTTAAGTGCATTTATTTAAAAATTTGGCTTTCCATCAGGAAGGGAAAATAAGTTTTACGCTTTCGGAATACAAAACTCATGAAGTGGAAAATCTGCATTGGCTTAGATCAGTGACCATGTAAAGATGAAGCTGCTGAAGCCCTGATGGTGATACTGCTGCTCTTGAAAATCCTGCCTTAAAGCCTTATCCCATTCTTTTTGGTTTTAAGCAACTTTTTAGGTTCAAAGTTGACCATAAGTAATCAAACCCTATACCACAGAACTGGAAGGCTGTCTCTTGTTGGAAAGCATTTCACTGTGGCCATTATGTGAAAACTTATGGAGAGGCAACAGGATTTCAGCAGCAGTGACTAAATGTGCACATCTCTCACAGACAGAGCACTAGAAACTTATTTTTTGCCTGCTTTTAGTAAAGAGATGCTATTAGACTTCTGTGGTTATTACTGCAAAAGTGGATTATCTCATTCCTTCTGAGGCATCATTTAATGTGCTTCCTCAACCAGAGATTTTCAATTTGTGCTCAACACCACCCTGGGAGACCCTGGACTATTTTCATGCCCATGAAAGCTAAATAATGAAAAGCAGGCTTACACTTCCTAGAGAGATCTATACCCCACCTCCCTTGGAACTACTGTAGGTGCTTGCATATTGAGCAATGCTGGAAACCACTGGTGTGCGTAAACTGTGAACTCCTTTAAAGCACCTCCTACCACTGCCTTACCCTCTGCACCCCCCAGCACTGTATATTCACAAACACACATACATAATATATATATTTGTGTGTATATACATATATACATATAATTGCCACCATAAGTCTACCTGAAGTACTTAAAGGTGAGACTGAACTGCAGGAAATGGGTGGTAGAGCATTGCATACTGATTCCCAGTCTCTCCCTGAACATGAACAGTGCCCACCACTGTCTCCCATAAAGTCTTGTGTGCTAATGTAATGTACAGACCTCTCAACAGGAAAACACTCCCAATCATGCAAATGCTTACAGGAGCCTCCCTATGGAGCCAATGCCATTTCTTCCTCATTTATTTCCAAGGAATATAGGTCATCAGCTTTAATGTAAACAGAGCAAGTAAGTTTTCCAATCAGATTAATAAATACCCCTCTAATTGTGTAATGAACATCCTGATGCTGAAGACACAATGAGCTAGGAAGTGCTCTTGAGCACTTCAGAAGAACAAGACTCAATACATTTTATACTAACACATAGTTGACTATGAGTGAAAAATAGTCCCGTCTCAATTTCCACAGGAGAATATCATCACATAACCCAGATAATGTAACTACTTCCTTGCTATGATGGGAAAAGTTTCTTTCCTTGTTCACCAACTGGCTGGGAGGAAAGGGTGGGGGAATTACGTGGGGATGTGGAGCGTTATGTTCCGCAATGACAACTGCCCAAGTTAGTGGATTAATTATTTCTCAGCACTATCATGTAACTGTGTCCATAAATAGAAGTAGTCAGCATATTTATTAGTGACTTAAAAAATGTACTTTATCCTCTGTGGCACAATATCATGACTCAAAGCAAAGTCTTGAATTCTTCAGCCAGAAGTTTTTCATCTAGGGTCATGCTCCTGTCTTGATTAAGAAAATAGAAAAGGTTTTTGTTTGGTTGTTTGGTTTTGGGATTTTTTTTTGTTTGGTTGTTGGTATTTGTTGGGATTTTTTTCTTCTCTCTCTCTTTTTTTTTTAAGGAAAGCACAGTATTTTCTTTAGTTCTGTTATGAGATAAGATATTTACTACTGAACACGTGCTACAAATATATGACAGAGCAATAAAGACAATTTAATACCCTGGGAATCTCTTGCTCAAGAGGGCTAAGAGGTCAAAAGTTATGGCTTTGACATATAACATATGCTTCCTGAGTGCCTTCTAATTGCAGGAAATGTTTTGATTTTGCAATCCTACAAATATTCCTGAAAACTCTGAGGTATTTCTTTAAGTGATTCACTCATTAAGGATTTTAAAAATGAATGCTTCCTCCGACCACCTTACCTTAGCACCAAGCGCCTTCACAAGTGTGTACTTTAAGAAGTCATGGACATCTCTTGACGTATCTCCCCTCCTGGAAGGGGAGTGTAATAATTACAATATATGCAGAGCACCGCTGACAGGGGAGCATAGCTACGCCAGCCACTGGACAAAGAAGCACAGAGTCCAGCTGTGCTGTACATACACACAAACCCCACCAGTTCCCTGCCAGATGGGCTCAAACCCTGCCTCTGCAAGGGCAGAAAACCCATGTCACGCCACTCCTAACAACTGGGTGCCGCTGAGTCACTCATGCCCAGGAAGGGGAAGCACCAGACACAGCTGCTTTCCAAGGACTCACTGGTGTCAGCTGTCGCTAGACGCTCTGCAGTCAGCGGGCACAGATCAGCAGACCAACAGAGCTGTTCATCCTCACTGCATAGCACACCCAGGTCCCTTTTTTTGCAGGTAGCTTAATATTTCAATAGAGACACAGCATAAATCAAATTTCTCCGCAAACATATGTGCTGTAAGAAGTCCTAACTTGCCTGTGATTTATTAATTTACAAACAACTAGGAGATTAATAGGAATGAATGACACCAGTGATAGCTATAAGCAGATTTCTTATCCATTAGAACCTATAGGATCATGTGATGTTTCTACAGGTTCCCTGTTCAATGCTCATGTGTGCCATGCCACAGCATTCTGGAGACATTATGAAACCCCAGGGAGGCAGCAGGGGCCTTTGTGCCTCTTCGAGGTTGCTCCAGACCTTCATCCCTCTGATACTTATGAAATTTGCTTCTAAGTGTTCAACCTAAATTCAGGCTTTACCATTCAGTGTATTTGTATAGGTTGTGCTAGCATGGCTCTTTCCGTTAAGGTAGCTTCTTCCCAGTCTGATACTGTCTTTTCCAATGTCACAGATTATTTTGATTCATTCAACTCTCTTAGCCCTGTCTCATAAACCAGCATATTTCCCTGATTTTTGTTTTATTATATCCATCCAGTTAATATCCATATTCCATTAAACTGGGGACCAGAACTATACACAGTGTTCTTACCATGGACTTAGCAGTGTATTGTAAATGATACTAATGCTTTATCACTACTGGGACTTTCTGCACAGTGTATCCTTATTTTCTGGATATACACAAGGGCTCCCCCATTCTTCCAGATTAAAACAGAGTGAGTATGTACTTTTGCATTTTGCACAATTTTAACTTTTATTCCATTTCTTAACATACTCCAATTCTACTCAAATGCCATCCAAACCTTCCTCTTCCTTCTCACTCTCTCAGCTCTCCACTGTGAAACATCACTATGAGAAACACCTATGCAAAGACCCTTAATGAAAACATTTAATTAGACATGTCCCAAGAACAATTCTTAAGGATACTCAGTAGATACCTGTCTCCAGAGCTTTTCTGATACAATCTGTTGTCACTTCTTTCATCAGCCCTTCATCCAAGTTTAAACTCTGCTACTAACTTCACTTCCTTCAATTTCATTACAAGGGTTACTGAAGTTCAGGCTAGTAATTATCTCTATAAAATGAAACAAAAGCAAATACCCAACCATCTTACCGAGAAAGACAACCTGGTAGACTGATCTTTGCTAACACAACTAAAGCTTTAAACTATTTTTATTTATTTACCTTATTTTTCCTTTCCTTCAAAGCACTTTGTGAAGGAGCATGATCTCAAAGGCAAAATAAAGGTTCTATAGCCATGCAGCTTTCTTCATTCCTTGAAAACATGGGGGCCTCATTTTATTGCACAGACATGTAGAATCGTGATTGCTTGATGACAGATTATATTGCTTATTTTAAAAATAAAGTATTTATCACTCTTTTTAAACCATACCTAGTAGGAGCTTGACTTGGGTATGCTATGACTGGAGAGTGGTTGGTAAAGTGGAGATGACACATTTCTCTCAGTGAAGATTTAAGATTGTGAAATTCCATTAAGACTTACTTTCCTGCAGATCTCTCCTGCCCATGCACCCTTTACTGTACATGTAAACATCCTGTCTGTCTTCAGTACCATGTAATGCTTTTCATGGTAGCAAAAGTCAACCTGATGCAACTTGGATCTAACCTCTGATTCACTTTTTTTGTAATTAATGCAACTTTCTGGCATTTAGACACTTCACAGAGAAAAAAGGAAGGTTGCTCTTTTAAATCTAATTTTTACAGGAAATGTAATTTAAAAAAACCAAACCCAGACAGTCATATGTGTGTCACTGAAGCTCTATGGGCTGTACCTGATAAATTATCTGTCTGTGATTCCACAGAAAACACTCTGTGCTACTTCCTGTACACCTTGTTTGTAAAGCTCTGTTTACTTACCTGTTACTTTTTGGCTAACTATTAACCACAATTAACCTGATGCACTTTTTTCCAAACAGAACAAATATTTATCAGAAAAGCAAAACTTATTCAGTAAGCCAAATGCAAATGTTGTCTCAGGCAAGGTCAGGGAGGTCATAGGGAGCAATAAGGTTGTATTTCTATGTTTGTTCATTATGGCTGATTGAAAATTAGAGGGAGGTTAGAAGATCAGAACTGTAACTTTCTGTTTATTATGGATTTTTAAAAAGGTATTATTTGCAGAGTAGTTTGGAATCTAGTTCCAGATTGGAGGGAGAAAAAAAGCTATTCTCTAGGCTCACCGACAAAAACATTTTAAAACTCACTGCAATGCTACTGGCAAATTTTGAGGTTTTTCTTTCGTACTGTTTGTTTCTGAGCAGCAAGCAACAAAATATTTCAGGAGAGCAATGGATGTTGCATCCTACCAACTACTCCTGCATCCTTTGCTAACTGCTCACTGGCATCTTCTCTTGCTCAAATGTCTCGGGTGATGGCTTCTGTCCCCTCCCCTGTGTCCCTGTGGGACAGACCCACAGGGTTTACACCTGTAACACACTTTTACTGACTTGACACACTACTCCCACATGTGGTTAAGTCTTGTCTCCCCAATTTTAAAAAAATCACTAGAAATTAAAGCAGGTAAATCCAAATTTTCTATTAGTAGTGCCAAAATTAGCCCAGGCTATGGCTGAAATAAAAAATGCAAAAGAGACCATCAGAGGATAGCATAAGTGTTGGCAGATCAGTCTAACTCTCATCCTTCTTGGCTGGGGGAGGAGGTTTTTCAGCAGATACTGGAGACATCTAAAGCTGAGAGCTCGAATTGTAATAAAACATTTCACTTTTCCCAGACAGTGTTCTCCTATTCAAGGATGTTTGTGAAACTGTGCTGTCAAATCTGTGATTTCACAAACTTTTCCACAGTGATAACATAAACAGTGAGTAGTGATTTATCAGAGGGATCAAGCTGCACCAGAAGGGGAATGTGCAAAAATGTGCATTTGATGGCATTCTCTCCCCTTGAAGAAGGATGAAAGCTCATATATATGTATAAAATGAACCACACACTCCAGACCTGACAGAATTCAAGCTTTTTTTGGTGTACTTTCTGAAAACCTATGTCAAATTCAATGAATTGAAAAAAAATGCAAAATAAAAAGTGTTTTTCTTAAACTGAATTAACTCTGTCTTTCCTCTTAATAAAGCAAATTTGTGAGATTTGCACAGCAGAGCATTAAGAATATTCTCCATAACTCACTGAGCTTTCACTCTTTCTTTTAAACTAGTAGATGACGGTTTTCTCAGTGAAGATCAGATTTTGCTCTCAGTTACATCTACATCAAAACAGAAGTAATGACACTGACTGAGGCAAAATTATTCCAGATCTACATCTCTCTTACAGACAGCACCAAGAAAGAACAGTTTAAAGACAATCCAGTTAATTAAATCCAAGTTCATCACACTTTTTAACGTTATGAGCAAGAAAAAAATCTAGACTTAGCACATTTGTCTTACTGCCAAGAAGCACTCACTATAAAACCCCCTTGAATTCAAAACTGAATGTGCACATATATTGTAGCAGGGAAGTTATGGCAGAAAGGAGAATAGCTTTACAAACTTTGATAACTGCTTGATCTGGAGTGTCCTTCCAGTATGAAATTATTCTCTAAGAGGGCCACAGTCTTGAATTCTCCCTCATATTTCCTTAATGGTTTTCACATTTTATTTTCTCTGCTGCAGTCAAAACAACTTCTTTGGCAGTCATATCTTCCGGCAGTACACAGCCTGTGTGACCACTCTTATCCCCACAGAAGGCATCTGGGACTACATTCTCTCCTGGATGAAAGTGAGAGCATCTGTCTTCACCATTGCAATTAAATATGTCTCATTTCTGCAGAGCTCTTAGGGCCTTGGTTTAAGTGCTGGGAGAAAGGGAGGATATGACACAGGGCTGCTTATGCAATTATCAGGTCATGTATCCACAGCACGCAGTGAAAGAAGTCAGAGGAGGGAGAGATGTGTGGCCAGTTACCTGTTCCAGCACACACATCTTGTCCTGGTGCCTCTCCCACCGTGCTCCAAAAAACCCCACATACACAGGATTAGAGCAGCCAGTGCTCTTTAGAAGAACCACATAATCTGAAAGTGCTTTTTAAGCTTTGTTTTTCTCCTAAAAGAGCCGCTCAAATGCGTTTAAAAAATTGTGATAAAGCTCCCTATAATGTAACCTATCCCACAGTTTATCATGTACTTACTGGAGTACCACTCATAGTTGGGCAGAATCATGCAGGGAAACAAATGCACCAGGAAGAATAAACTCTGTCTTAACACACTATTCTGAAGGTCAAATGAAAGTCAGCATCTCAAAAGCAAGAGGAAGAAATGACGATCTTGCACATCTTGGTTCATTTTTTTTGGTGTGCACCATCACCACCACTCCCTGTCTAAATGAGGGCATAGTATTGAAGAACCAGAAACCTGGAAAGACAAATATTCCCATCATCAATAGGAGGGCTGTACTCCTTGTGAATAGTCACTGTCTGCTGCTAATCAAGGTTTTCCCTGTATATTTCCTCAACCTGAGCTCCTTGTGGTTTTATCTTTTTACCTGGCACTTTCCCATTGAGATTCAACTTTTTCTTTAAAGATCTACTCTCTGCAATCTGCCTTCTTCCAAACAAGCAGCCAGAACACAGTGAACCAGAAGGCTGCTCGCCCCCAACCTCTCTCAAAATAGTTAAGAGAAAAAGGCAAACAGGAGAAATGTCTTGTTTTAGGAAAGCAAAGCCCAGAGTGAAGAAGGCATGAGCTTACTGTGCAGTGAGGAGTGTACCTGTGAACTGTAGCTTGAGTGAGTTGGTATGGGCCAGGGGACATTGCTCCCACACCCTTGTGCCCATCCCAGAGCCACCACTGCTTTCTTTCCCACTGACTGACATCATCACTCAGGAACTCTCAAAAGCAAAATCCTTTTGCCTTCTTATCCATATCAACCAAAACCATTTGCAAGCTGAAAACCAAGGCTATGATGCACTCAGAATTGATTCACCCAGAGTAAACTTAATAACCAACAGCAGTTATTGTTTGTTAATATGTGAAGCCTTGTGTCTTATCTCTTTATTAAAATTCTACATGTATTTATCCACATTCAGGAGGTGTTTAATCTTCTCTGTGACCACTAATAAAAAACCCCAGCCAATATTTGATATAAAGTACTATGCCTTAGTGAAGTGCCAATTTCCAGCAGCCATGGCTAAAAACTTCGTTATGAACACACACACAAAAAATTTAAAATACTAGATTATCTGAGTCAGATGAAAAACAAATAAACGCCACCACAAACAACACCAGAAAAAATATGCAAAAATCAAGACAGCCACATTTTAAAGATGTGTTTTACTTTTAGGGTTAACGGCAGCTAAAGGGAAAAGAACTACTGGGGTAACCTGTGATGGCAAGGAGGTAAGAAGCAGTACCCCAGCTTCCCAACACAGACACCAAGGGAACTGCAGAGGGAAGAGCTGACACTGTCCTTGCCTCTGGCAGCACTGCTGGGACTGCTCCCAGCTCAGCTCCTTGTGCCAGCTGGGCATCAGGAAGGGCATTTCCCAGCAAGGGTGGAATCACTGCTTTCTGAAGGATACACCAGTCATACTGAGTGGCTATTGTTAAAAAGAGAAAGAAAGTATTTCTCCAATTACTAAACTATCTAAGTCTCATCCTTCATTACACCCTTGGCTTTCTTATTATAACTTGTATTTATCTGGGGCCACTGAAGAACCTTTGCAGCAAGCCAAGCAAACCCAGCTCACTTTGCAAAACTGCATTTCTGTTTCCAGCCCCAAAGAGCTACATTGAGAGGTTTCTCAGCCACCACACGGTGCTGAGAACCATCCTGCCCAATATTTGGTGGTTCATGGTGTAGTCACACTCCTGAGAGGCAGGACTGGTCCGTGAGGAAAGGCCAGGTAAGCATCATGGAGCAAGACAACACTTGCCCGAGCACGACAGCTGGCTGAAGTCAAGGTTACTGTGGCCTGCAGGAGCTCCTGCCCTGCCATCCCAAGCCTCAGCTGAGCAGAGAAGTCAGCCTTCTACTGCAATACAGCCCCCCAGCTGAGTTAAATCAGAAATAACAATAAAAAATTAAATTTACATACTGAGTTAACATACATGGGCTTTGGGAAGAGCAAATGGGAGGGGGTGACGGACAGACAGAGTAGGCACAGTCAGCTGCTCCCCACTAACTCAGGCCAGGGTTTGCACGGCCACTGAGTCAGCTTTTGGGCTGTGAACAGAAAAATCCAAACATCAACCAGCAAAACTTGACACACACAAGAAATATCTGGGCACTCACTTGGGGCATGGACTCTGCACTGGATCTGTCACCCACTCAAGTCTGCTTTTCATATTTTAGCAGATGGGAGGAAAGCAGGGCAACAAAACCCCTGAGACACAGGATGGTGTCAGCTCTCCCACACACAGGTACACTCCTCCTCTGCCCTTACTGTCTGCTACCCAGCAGAGCACTAAGAATCTGATAGGACAAACCCACCCTCAATAAATGTTGCATCTCATTTAGGAATAGAATTGTGCCCAGCAAGGGACAAGGGAGTTACATATCAGGTGTTACCCAAGATTTTATTGCTGCTGGTACCATTCATGTACAACTCAGAGGCAAACGATGCAAGGCCAAATGGGAATTACTCACAGCATTTGCATGACACAATGTTTTACTATGAAGAAACAAAGGTCACTTGGGTCCACTCAATGCAGGAGACTGAGAAGTCTGAAGTCAGTGCAAGATATTACTTCTTCAGGCCTCTCTAAAATACATGCTAGAGCCATTTAGGTGCCCCTGGGGACACCAACATCTCTGCCACCTCCATCTCTACCACCCTCTAGGGTGAAACCTGCCAGGATGTGGAGGCACCAAGCAGGGCAAGAAGAGAATAATGGCAAAGAAATCTTACAGAGTTCTTGCACAAAATCACCACCCACCTTCTGCTCTTCCCAAGAAACAAAGCAAATTATAGCATTAGGGGATGATCCTGATAGCTGATCAAGGCTGCTAATTGTCAAAGAGGCTTCAATGTACACATGTGCACCTGATCTTACACAGAGTAGACTATGAATTTTCCTGTGAACTATGACACAGTTCCCTTCTTAATTTTCAGAGCTACAACAACAAAATTTGAAATGGTCTATATAAAATAATTATTCCCTTAGTACTTCCTCCGACTGACAGCATAAGGGGACTACCATAGGCCACATGCTTAGGATTATTATACCAAATTTTGTCTTCACTTAACACTATCTTCTGACTTGCAGAGATAAAGACATGAGGGAGAACACAGTCCACAGCACACAGCAAGTAACAGGAACAACAAATGCAGTTACCTGTGCCCTGAAGCAAATCCATGTTCCTGAACTGCTGCCATGGGAAAAAACCCTGTTGAAACTACCAGCGATTCAGCCCAGAATTTCACATCATGTTTGTGCCTGCAGCACTGGCAAGGACACTGGAGGGGTTTTCCCTATGGATGCTCAAGTGTTCCTAGTGACAGGGTCCCTGGCCATAGCCTAAAACATGCAAGGAAGTGCTTGTCCAGATTCATGTTTTATGGCTCAATTCCAGGACTGCCTTAAATAATTAGTCAACATTAGCCTTTTTTTTTTTTTTTTTTTTTTTTGCAATGCAAAAACTGCAGCTGGGAACATGAACAAGGGCAGTGTGAGGCAGGTTTCAAAGTATGGTAAATCCACATGTGAATTTGAGAGTATTTCTTTAAATATCCACTCTTTTTTTTATCATCTGCATAAACGACAAAGTTAATATCCCCAGGAAGACTGACTCATCTGGGAAAAATCAAGAGCTCCCAATTATTTCTCTTGTACCTGTCCCTTCTTGCTTTGCAGCTTATTATTTGTAAAGAAGAGAACAACTATTAACCAATAGACAATGTGTTCATACTACTCCACCTTCCTTTTTAAAGCTACCTGAGATCACATCCTATTCTTCCCCTCAAAGATACACAGCTGAGCCTGTCTCTGCACACAGAAGGGACTTTGCATGAGCAGTAGCAAGATTGATTTTTTTTTTCCCTTCTCAGCATTAGCATAACCCTGTCAGCTTCCCCATCCTTTCTGCCCTCAAAATCTATTTTAGGTGAAAAATTATTGACCTGAGAAGTCTATCCTTAGAATTGGAGAGATGGAAGAGAAGAGATATGACTGCTCCTAAAAATTTATAAATTTTTTGCAACCTTAATTTTCTTTTTAGCAAATTATCAGAGCTCATTGTCAGTACTAGCACACAAATACATCTGCAATGACACGTGTAATATTAATGAAAATACCTTTAAAAATGCAAATTATTCATGCCCCATTAACTGTGAAGGGCACACCTGTGTGCAGCTCTCTGCAGAAGGGATTGCCCCTGACTGACCCGACAGAGTCTGGCCTTTCAGCTTAAATCCAACCCAGCTGCCCACAGGGACATTGGGACAGGGAATTTTCGGTGGCACTCAAAACTGTGACAGTGACTTAGTGAGTGCATTTTAATTTCTCTGGGGAGGTTTTGCAGGGAAGGGGATAGCAAGATCTCTCTACCTCTCTCTTTTTTTTTTTTTTTTTTTTTTCCCTGTTACAGGCAGATGCCTCATTTTCAGTGTTTTGTGGCGAGAACACAAAGTCAGTATCTAGTTACTGCTCTGTATATTTACATAGTCTTTAAATATTTTTATTAGCTCCTAAGCAGTTCATCCTGCCTGCCAGTGACTTGCTTCAGGGCCTCACAGATCTGTCTGGTGGGAATAAGGGTGAAAAAAGGTGACTTAATTTTGTACCTTTTTACTAACAAATCCACTCATGTTACATCTTCTCAAATAAAAGCAAAATTTCACTACGGAAGGTTTCAGTAGAAGGGGTGCTTATTCCCATTCTGCTCTCTGCCCTGTGTTTACCAGGAGTGGCAGAATTACACAGAAACTAAGCAGTTTACACAACCACCTGAAATAACAGGACTTGCACTGTTTTAACTCCATAGGAGTTGGTGACTCACCAGCAATGATACTACACTTCAAATAAAGATATTCAGCTCCATTTTTTCAGTTTAGCAATTGAGCCTAGCAGGAGAGGGAAGGTGGGGGGGTCCAAGCTGTCATTCCTCTATTAATATTCTTTCAATAATTAGCTGCTTCTCACAGTTTTCCCTTTTATTTCATGCCAGAAAGCAAGCCTTTCCATGAACAACATACCAAAAGAGAGTGCTACTATTTTAAAGTGTCAGCGTTCGCAATATGAACTGCTCTGTGTAAACACTGAGATCTTCTCTTGCCTTGAGAGAACCAGATGTTTCAGGAAAAAAATCCCAAACCTTCCCACATGGAAGACAGTTACAGCAGAGAAGAGATTCCTCCACCAGACTGACTGATGGACTTTTTTATCAGTGGTGGAACAGGTCTGCTTTTCACCTTTTTATTTCTTCTGGGTAATCTGCACTTTTCAGGCAGAGAGGCATAAATCAGTTTTTCAGAGTCATGTCTTAATAGCGAAATCTTTAAATGCAAAGTTATATCTTCCACTGTGCCTGAACCCCCTTTCCTACTGAAACTGTCCTTGCTTTATTAAGATGCTGGATATGATTGATTGTAGTTTCTTGGTTTTTTCCTAACTCCTAGAAAAAGTTCATAGACTGCTGGGCAGTGCATTCAACAATACTGTCTTCTCAAGGGGCAAACAGAGAGAGAAGAGAGCCAGGCTTGAAGATGCTTCTGTTCCTCCTGACACAGCCTGCTCACATCTCACCTCTGAGCATGGGTTACAGTGAGCAAGGTTTTGGCTGTGGCTTGCTCAGAAGGACTACCACAGCAGGGATCAGCCCAACAGGACCTTAACTAGTATTTGAACTGCAAGTTTCCAATGGCAATATGCTGCACTTAGAGACAACTGAGAGACCATCTTACAGTGTTTCATTGACCTCATTAGAGACATATTGGCATTCAGTGCATTACTGAAAGATTGCATTTAATTAGTCAACACAAAAATAACCAACGCAGCCCCGTAAGATGTTCAAAGAAGTAAGTATCTACATGATTTTCTTCCTCTTACTATCATGAATCAAAGTTCAATTTTCTGCTAAGGTGATATAAACTTCTTTTCCTGGGGTAAAAAATCCTGTGCTTTTCTCCTGGCTCCTTTTTTATTGAAAGAAAACCTCAGAATTACACTAGTGAGAAATGAACTTGCCTTCTCTTCTGTCTTAATAAGAAAAATTGACTGTGGGTAATTGTGTTGTCTATCTTTGTAAAAGCCAATAGAGATGTAAAACGTTCATGGCCAAGCTCAAATTATCTTTCACATGATGCATGTGAATACAAAAATTGAGTTTCAATACCAAAGTCAAGCACCTGATTTTACTCTCTGCCTAGAAAAACATAGTGCCAAATACTGGCTACTGCTGAAGAAATTAAAATCACAATGAAAATAATTGACTATGATTGGGTACCAGAAAAACATGGAGGCTTTGCACTGTAGACTCTGTCTTCTTGTAAATCATCAGTCAAAAAAAGGTATTTTTTAATCCTGTTTTATAACAGGTTCACTCAAGAACCCCCAAGGAATCCATTTTCACATGTGTTTGTACTTAGAATCTTTTCATCCCGGTGTCCTCAGAATAGCACAAATTAAACCCAGAACCCCTATAACAGGGTACCTAAGCAAAAAATACAAACATGGTCTGCATCAAAAGAACCCGTGCTACAGGATCTCAGATTTCTTTAAAATATAGCTGCTGGAGCTACCATCCACACAGCTATCTGTTGAAATCTCTTAAATGTGTTAAATTGCTCAATCAGAAAGGATAAGGCCTGGTTTAGTCAATATAAAAGAAGACCATCATACAATTAGAAAATTAGGAACAAGCTGAATTACTCAAATCCCTTCACCAGCTATGACACTCAAATCTCTTCATAGCATCTGCTCTGCTACCAGGCAGGCCCAAACCAAAGCCTGAAAGTCAACAGCCTCCAGTGTCTGCTAGCCCAGGAATGAAGCCTCTTCCAGACTTGCTAGCTGAGCACTCTCTCCCGTGTTCTGTGGGTTTTACCTGTCTGAAAAAGGCTTCAGGAAGATCTCTGCTTCTGGAAAGGGGCACATCTGCCTAGTGTTCAACTGAGATGATCCAACCATAACTTCCTGCAAAATCTGCTTGGAATTCCAGATTTTGGGCAGAGGAGCAACTTTGTTTTGAAATGTGTGTTCCCAGAAACACTATTTCTAGGAGGGTTGCAGTGATTACCTTCAAAACACTTTGCCATCACTCATATTACTACATGAGAAAGTACATTTCTGGCACCATTAAAAATGTATTATTTTAAAAGAATTTCCCATCCTGTTGTTATGCAAAAATTGCTTGTAGGCAGTAGATTACATAGCCTATTAAAAAGCTTACAAAATGACCCTAGAATTGATGAACAGACAATCACTTAGTTTTCCAAAACATTTTCAAGTTGGTAAACACGATCTTTCATTTGCAAGGAAAAACAGAAGTCGCCTCTACCACTCTCTTGCTTTTCAATTCACCCTGCAGTACACCCAGAGGACCTTAACAGTTTTTTCTTCATCTTGTATATTAGAAATTCAGCTGAAATCCTTTCTGCTTAAACTTAATGAAAATTACAGAGCGACAAAAATGCTTCCTATCTTTTTTTACCACCACTCACTATCAAATAACTTCTTGGAAGGCTCTGAAAGTGGTAATGCACAGACCAGGCTTTCTAATATGTTTGGTTTCCTAGACTGGGTAAGTCTTTTACGTTAATACTCTTTATATGAAACCCAGGTAAATTTAATACAACTAAAAGGAACAAGAAAAAGTGAATAGGATTAGGGATAGCAAAAATGTAAGGTGTTGTAGTATGGGGAAAAAAATGTTCCTCCTTGTGCTCTCCAACAACACTTAGTGGTTTGGGACCATGGAATTTAAAAAGAACCTAGAGCACGCTTCTAGCTGCTGCTCATTTTTATTATTAGAGATTGTTAAAGACACTTGAAAATTCTATTAAAATCCTAAATCAACAAGACTGCTATTATTTATCCTAAATAGCAGTATCTGTTCAGACATCCACTTTTTTTACATCCCAGACAGGCTGGTGACTATTTGGGTGTTGCTTATATTTCAGTTGTAGGCAGTTTCCCTCAGAAAACTTCTTCATCAAAAAATTATGATTACCTTATTTCTTATCACTCTTATTTCAAAAGCAATATAATCACAAAAGAGAGAGAAAATTATTTAATATTAAAATATTGTGAAAATGTTCATGCACAAAATAATCTTCCATTGTTGTTTCTGTCCTTTCTCAAAATTTGAATTATGTCAGAAGGAAAAGGCCTCCTATGCTACAAAAGCCACTATGCACATGTGAGAACTGTAGTTCTCATACAACTATTACAAATAAATACAACAATAGCTATTCTCCTGTCAAAGAATAAAGTTATTTCTGGCCCTGGTAGTGTTATTTGCAGACTACATGTTCATTTAAGTTTGTCATGACATAGCAACCTGTGAAAGAAAACAGTACATGCAAGCTCCTGTCAGGGTAGGGCTCTAAGAGATAGTGGCATGTCATTTTGACTCCTTTATTAGATGTTTGAATTATGATACTGAGCACAACCAGTTCCCTCACGCCAAATAACAAGGGGAGAATTAACTTCTAAGAATCTCATCAGAAACGTATTTAAATATAGACACAACAGCTTCATAGCTGCACTTCATCTTACATGTAGCCAAGATCCCAATGAATTCAGGAGAGCAGAATCAGGCACTTAATGTTTGCTGAGCAACGAAGTCACACAATATAACAAATGCTAAGTACCTCTCCTGAGCGCCAAATACTATTAATCTGGGAAAATGCATTCATAGAGTCCATTAATTCCACTTATAAAGTAGCTGGTTGTAAGAAGGACATCTAGTATGTGCCTCTGCCATGAGTTTCAGTTTCATGTTGTTTTCCTAAGTTACCTTCTTCATAATAGCACAAAATTCTCTTACTTGCACACGTTCTGAAAACAGCTATGCTAAAAACAAATTACAAACAGAAAATAAATTTAAACCGCAATTTTAAAAGTATCCAGGAAATCTGCACACACAGCTGATTTTCCCTCCTAATTTTCTACTTAAATATGTCTATTACTGCAGCAAACCCCTTATACTCTTCCAAGATAATTCATACTTCACTTAATAGTACTGATAAGCATTAGAGCATTAGAGCAACAAAATGCTAACTATAAACAAAAATGTCCTGTTCTTCTTTGCCCTTTCACCAGAAGAGCCAAAAAGCTTAATTCTATGACACAGGTGTTACCCTTATTTTTTCAATATGAAGAACTGGATCAAAGTTCAGAGACTGAGAATGCTGAAGAAAAACAGACTGCAGACCAGTCAGCTGCTGTTAACCCAATTCATTTTCTCCCTCATACTGGTCTGGAGAAAATAACAAACAATTGGTTTAGGACCAACATTCCTTTCATGCATCAAATCAGTTCTTCTTTTATCTTGCTGGGAAGCAAAAAAAAAACCCCAAACCCAACACCCAGGCAGACAAATTATAGCAAATGTTCGTACAAGATATCCCTGATACAACAGTATGCTGAAAACATCTGTACAACCAGATATAGTTCCTGTGTGCAAAACCCAGCTGAGATTGCACAGTCTCATGACCATCATGTCATGATCCATGAAAGGAAATTTACATCTATACAAAGCTCTTGAAGTTATCAAAATTCAATTTAAAACTAGAGGAGACATAAAAGAAAAAATTTCTGGCCAGATCCATCTCCAGGATTTATTAGACAAGAAGGATTCTTTGCTGCTTGGGACCTTCAGCTTGGGAGAATTTCTGCTGCACTGCAGACAGCATATCTCCAAGTAAACCACCACCAGCACTGTAAGATGTGAGGTGTCTAACACTTCCAAAAAAATGGAGAAGGTCAGTACACACAGTCCTTAACCAGGTGGGATTGAGTTCCCTGTTCATGCATTAGGATCAACAGCAGCAGCGACAACGTGCCTGTTGCTTAAAGAAATGGCTGAAGTGTCCGCAGTGCTTTAAGCAAAAGGAGCAGTAGCTTGTGGATTGCATGGTAACATTACTGGAAAAAATGAGACTTTACACTTAGAGTCAGTGTAGATCTCAGTGTGGAAGCCTCTGGAGCAGCCCCTCCTTCTTTTAACATCATGCCATTAAATCTAACGTGTACAGTGGCTTTTCACAAAGCCTGACCTTTAAAAACAAGCCAGTGGTATTACACAACAAACACTAACAAAATACCCATTGCTACAGAGGGATAAAAGAGAAAATCCTGTTCCCAAGGGAAAATCAGGCTCCAGGACTGGAAAGCAGTGCCACCTGCCTCAGCCTACATCATGGGTCACCAGTATGGCCCCAGTCAACTTAAGAGGGTTTATAAAATTTATTTTTCAATAGAAAAGCCATAAACCACATTCTGTGGCCCTGGGAGCCACCAAAACATCCACAAATCTCTGCAGCAGCCAGGGTGTCCCTCCGAAGAGCATGTCCATGTTAGTGCCTCAGGTGAGACAAGGGATGTAGTGGTAAAGGAAGAAGTCTCTTCAGTTCATGGACACCTGGACACCCTCTCCAGTGGTCCTTTGGACTTTTTAAGTGCATATTGAATGACTGATTCTGGCACTGACTCCACTAGGTGCACACTGCCTCAGAAGCCCCAGTCTCATTGTATTTCCTGCCAACCAGCAGAAATTCAGCAAATACTAATACCTTGGTAATTTTGCACCTTGGTACCATGTTGGAACAAGAGGAGACCATGCCCCAGCCAAGACTTCCTTCCATAGCAGTTCTGGGACAAAAAAGGTTCCAGGCTTTTCCCTGTTGCAGCAGCCAGTAATGCAGCTGCTGAACACGCCTGCATCAGCAAGGTAAGGACAATCCAAGGCATCTGGTCAATTCAAGTGGCAGGAGTTGAGCCTGCATGTGGTAGGAGACGCCAATGAAAAAGGCAACACAAACAAAACCTAACCCCACGCCCCCTGACTTCCTCTTTCTAAACAGTACCGGAATAAGCCAGATGTGCGTGTTACTGCTTTGCTCCAGAAAAGACTCTCATATTGCAGGTTTTTTCCTTCTTCCTTGTCACACAAGTCCAAAAAAAAGTTGTGGCAAAGAGAAACATTATGAGCAGTTCCCTCAAGAGGGAAGGAGAGAGATGTCTAGAAATATAATACATACTGACTACAAAGACTGCTGGATTCCAGGAAATAAAAATATATATCTCCAGCAAACCAAAGAAACATCACCCATGATGACTCAGTCTCCACTGATCAGCTTCCAGATGGGGAGGAACTAATTTTCCTTGCTGTTATTCTACCTCTATGAGAAAGAACATAGGGGTCTAACTACAAAAAAAAGTGAAATTAGATGAGATAATATAATTTGCCAAATATTTGTATTGGAAAACAATGGAAGCTTTGTAGTATGCATATTGATTGGGAATGAATAACAAAGAGGCTGGCAAAAGGATTCCAGGGTAGCTTCTCCTCACCATCCAAGAGGGAAGAAGATCACGTAAGGGAAAGAACACACACACGACCTACCCTGAAATATAACTGAACTCAGATAAGCTACAAGCCAGTCTTGTACAAGGCATGCCAGAAGCCTAATCCCAGGGTTTCAAAGTATGACAGTGAAACTCTGACAGTGAAAAGAAAGCACCTGCTGTGCTCTAAAAGAGAAAGTGCCCAATGTGCTGTAATAACCTGGTTTAGCCATAGCTCACAACCATGGTCCTCAGGACCATGTTGGAGAGACAGTGTAACGGCAACTTTGGAGGGCTCATGGAGAAAGGCTGTTGGTGATACTCTTCCTTCTTGCCACCTCTCAGGAGCCCTGTTCCTTCTCTCCATCTCTCCAGGGTTTTGAGTCCACTGCAAAACTCGTCTTTGAGAGTGGGTGTATTCATTAATCTTTAGGGAAATGTCTCACTAGACAAATTAAGTCAGGTGATATTTTATAGGTGGTGAGCGCTTTTCCAGGAATGTTTCTGTACTCAGCAGTAAAGTATCTGGGTAAAATTTCAGTGTTGTTCCTAAAGCTTAGAGCTAGAAGGAGAAATGAGGACATTTGCATGATGAGAAATGGGAAACAAGCAGCCGCAGTCTCTCTCTCTGTGGCATGTTTCCTCTGAAGGACCACAGATGAGAAGTGATGGCATACGTTAGGAAATACATATGTTTTGCTTTTCTAACAGCCCTAGACTATTACTGCCTAAAGGTTTGAGGCCAAACGTTTTAAATCATTAAGTTTTCATTCAGAATTCCAGCATAAAGAGACCAAACCAACAGTACAAGCGATTTCAATTTCTCTCCTTCCCCAGGGCATTTTCTTTCTATACCACAGGCTCCCCTCCTAAAAAGAGTCACCCCCAGCTCCCCAGACAGCTTCTCCACATCAGCCTCTTTTGGGAAGCTACTGATTTTAACCCTGCAGCAATACTTCCCCTTGACCAACCTGCATGTGGGCAAATGACTGCACAAATTACTCCCCTGACTATACACCTTCTCCAGACAGGAGCCATAGCTGGCAAGAAACGCTGGTCCTGATTTTATTTAAATGCAATTTACTTGAAATAGAGTAATGTTTTGGCTGGTAGATTTAAAACCCCTAACATTTCAGTGGAAGGATGTAGCCAAGCCTCTGTGCCGACTCTTTAGGACATTCACCATTTTGTATGGTACCACTGAAACAGAACAGAACAGAGATAACCTGGTGCCCCAGAGCACATGGATGTCTCCAAAACCATTCACAAGGAGGATGGGAACTGATAGTAGACTGGATCTGAGCGGTGGAAGAGTTCAAGACCAGGCTGGATGGGTCCCTGAGCAACCTGACCTAGTGAGTGGAGTCCCTTTCCATGACAGGGGATTGGATCTTTAAGGTCTCTTCTAACTCAAATCATTCTGGATGGCCTTTGTCTTTGAGGCTAGGTGAAACATGAACTCTGTTAACAGTATCTAGTAGCCCTGTAGAGCTTTTTTAAAAACAAAACATCTCCACACATAACCCATGCCAGAACTTAAGGTTTACACTTATCAGGAAGGTACTAAAGAGGGCAGAGAAAAGGTGTGGCCACAAGAATGCTTGTTGACTCTCATGAGGAAATGAGATATCATTCTGGGTATCATGATTTTATTCTCTACTGTAGATACAGAAAAACTTTCAAAAGTATCACAGGAGCATTTCAGTGACACATTTACAAATAGGTGCTTATCAATCAGGGTGGTCCAGAACAATTTTTTAATAACAGGATCACGTTTCCTTCTTCCAAATGCAGAACAGTTTAGAAGCCTAGCAGTATACCACAAATAGAAATATTAACCAGAGTGGTCTATACTAAAAAGCCACAGATTTATTTGTCCAATGTATGGACCATAAATATTATTAGAGAAGAAAAACACTAAACATACACCATCTGGTACACATCTTGAACTTAAACACCAAAGTTGATAGCAGCCTGATTCCAACCATGAATCTATTCTACTGAGGACATTCCAGCTTCTAACGCTGTACTATATTGTTCCAACACACAGCTGAAAAGTTTCCACTATAAACAATCTTTCTGCTTTTTCAGAGCCCTGTTTGGCCTTCCAATGGTCTACAAAGGTCTAGAAGCTCAGCTGATTGAAATCAAAGCAGCTTCAGGGCATGAAACTTTTCAGATAGCAGCAAGTTCTCTAGCAGATCGTACTGTACTGGCCTCTTGCTGATAACAGGAAGGGGCTGGAAGAGATTGTGGTGGTAGCAAGGGAGCTGTTAAAGCTTGGTTGAAGAGCCTCAGCTACTTAAACAGAAAAGCTCCACTAATATTTCCCAAACTTCCTTTTACAGAGGGTGTATACTAAGTGAAAATACCAAATACGCCACCTTTTCTGCTCGCACGACTGCACAGAGAATAACCTATACAAAAGAGAGAGGGAGCCTTTTAGGTGAAGAATTTAAAAGTTAGGATGCTAATTATGTGCCCAGTCCTTGAAAAGCAGAGCAGTTTATAAACAATGAATCCTTTCTGGCTAGTCCAAGTGCTGGGGCTGAAGCCTAATTGCAAACCTCTGATCCCTTCCCTGTGTTTCTGCAATCACAAACTTTCTCCACACGCAGTATGCACCCAACTCCTACATTCAGAGCTCTTGCTATGTTTCTGCAGAAACCTAGTGAGCAATAAACCCGTAGACGTCAGTAATGACCATGACAAGGGTATTCTTACTAAGGTTCTCTGAATCACCCAGTTATTTATCAGTTAACTAGAATAAATATTGACTTGTTCTTTGCACTGTCCTCTACAAATACAAACCCACCAGAGGGCTCAAAAGGCTAAAAAAAATCAAAGTTACTAGATAAATATGAAAAAAGAGCTGGTTATTTGCCATGGGATTTTCCTGGTGTTTCAGATTTCCAGTTTATCAGATGTTGGCATTTAGAGAATAATCTTAAAGAAAGAAGACCTGATATTAATATAAAAACCTGAGTAGCTGAAGTTTTTGTTGGTCTGGTGGCTTGTAAAGAAACCATCTAGAACAAAAACAAAATCATGAGACCACTTTTTATCTGTGGCTATGTTTTCTTTCCAGAAACAGATAAACACACATACTCTGATTTGCATGTGTTTGAAAAAGTCAGTGACAATTAACCCTGGAGCAATTTCCTACATCTTTATCTACAAGTTTTCTACTTCTCTTTCTCCTCTATGGCATAAATTCTCATTTGAGTGATTTCATTTTTGGCACCCAAATTGAGGCATCCTTCTTTCTATATTCCAATGGAATCAAAATAGCAGCAATGCCAGGCACAGTCTGAGACATGCAAAAGAGCACCTGAAAGCAGAAGCCGTCAGCACCCTCCATCTGAGCAGTTGGCCAATAAGACAATCAAAACCACAGGGCACGTGACAATGCGATGCTTTTTTTACTTGCCTTTGTCTCACTCATAAGAAGTAAAAAAGTAGTGAAGACAATAGAGAAATCAGTCTCCACTTAAAGTCACTCATGCAGATCAAACACGAGTGCAGGCCTGGCTGCATGTGACCTCATATATAACTTATTCTGTTACTGTAATAACAAAACATATAAAAGATACGGGCTCTAAAAAAAGCACAGGTTCACATGACAATCTTTCAATTCTCCCCCAGGCCCCTTAATCAGCAAACAAAGACTCTGGGGAGTCAGAACAGAAAAAAAATTCATTGACCTTGGTGCTGTTTGGGTTAAAACTTTAACCTCTCCCTGGGCACTGGCATAAAGTTGATTCTTCTATTCCTCCAACACTGGGCAAGTTGAACACAGCAACTCCTACCCAGCTCTCAGGTCACGGAAGCGTAACCCAGAAGTGGTAGAAAAGGAGGTCATGAGATACCAACAAGGAGGGCAACTGGGGTTGCTGTGATGAGGCACCATACCCAGGAGACACAGGAAACATCAACAGAGAAGAAGCTTATTTAATTCTACCACTCACAGAGTACTTGGTGCCCAAAAGTTACACCGAGAAGGGAAAGATAAAGCCCAGGAAGTAACACTTTCAGGAGTAGGATGGGTCGGTTAAATGGTCTGTATTATTCTGGACAATAAGAGACACTTATAGCCCGAAAGAGTCTATGATGTCTGTATTGATGTTTTGCTGCTGGTTCACAGGTAAAAAACCCCAACCACACTAACAACAAATTCCCTTAAGAAATTCTTATAAGAAATAAGTATAGTAGCAGAAATATCTGTTCAAGGCAGCGAAAAGGAAAAATCTTTCCATTTTTATGAAAAGAAAAATCTAAACACCCTATTTGGGTGGCTGTCAGACTATTGCTTTCTGTCTGTTAGTTCCCCTACAACATTGCATCTGGTGGGCCTTACTTAAAAGGGTACCATTGTAGAAAGTGAAGGTGCTCTTTCCCTGATGCTTTTCTTTCTGCATGAACATGGAAATGGAAATTCTGGAGGCAAAGGAATTCAGCTCCTCAAATGAAAAGCATGTATTTAATTCCAAGATACTGAACACACTAATTTCATTGTTTTTAATAAAACATAGGCTTGAACAAAGTGTTTTTAATAAAGATCAGACACCAAAAGCTTCTTTTTAATGTTTTCAAAACCAGTTTTAATCTCACACTTAATGAGATGCATTTCACTTTCCTAGAATTCCAGCCCTCTTACAGATAGACTAACTTAAAACAAAAGAAACTCAACTGGCTTCAAAGTCCCTCCAGCTGCATGGCCCAGCTGGAGGGAGACAGAAGGCATTACTCCCTGTTGACTCCTCCAGGGCCTGCAAGGGCCCAGCGCTGTCCTTGACAGTTTGATACCTTGGGCCAGTGCCGGCAGGAGGAGAAGAGACACAAAGTTTAGAGCTGTCAGAATGTGGGGTGCCTGGGTGGGAACTCTCCCTCGGTTACCCTGGAATGTGCTTAGAGTGCTGAGATGTGTACACATGCCACTGGACACACTCCTGCCGCTGCCTCTGCTGACGGGCTCCAGCAGACCCTGAGGCATCAGGCAGGAGCCCATCCATTCACTGGAGCAGCACTGCAGCACCACAGCCCCAAGTAAGTAGGTGGAATTTTAATTAAAGAAAGAGAAAACATGTTAATCTCATTAATAACCGTGAAGGGGAAACCCCACTAAGATGAAAGCCTTGTTTTGTAGGAGCGTGAGAAGAATATCCCTGTGACTGGAATGTGCAGTGCATTTTGCTGGTCTGTCCATCCATCCTTCTCTGCAGAAACTTTTGGTCAGTGGGGGGTTTATTTTGTGAGAGGGAATAACATCATGCTCTCAGTCACTACTCTTGTACTGGGTACCAGCAAAGCTAAGGGAAGAATGTGCTGAATAATAAATAACACATTAAATCAGTAAAATCATCCAATATGCAGCATTCTAGTGATGGTCTCTGCAGCACTGCATGTGCAGTGGGATTTTTATAAAGAGGTGCTTTTGTGACGTACATGGCAAAGTACATTATAGTTTGTAATATAATGAGGCATGTGATAGTAAATATGTTTAAAAAAGAAATGTAACTACGGCAAGTGATGACAATTGAGTGAATCAAAGAGCACCACTAGTATTTAAAAATACTACTTCTCAGATAATTGCATAATCATAAGGGTTGCAATTTGTGTTATGCTGGCTGTCTACACATAAAATCAAAGTAGACTCAGAGCCAATAACAATAACTGATCTCAGGTCTCATTTAAAAATCTAAGTTTGTCCTTCTGTTAAAGAAGTAAAAGAGAAATCCCTTGACATCCAAATAATTTGGTGAAACTTGTAATTGGCTGATAGATGAGAAAGAGACACAGGTTACAGAAAGAAAAGAGAATTTGGTTGAACAAATTTTCAGGGACTATTTTAGCAATTTATGTTCTACTTTGCAGCTGTGAAAGCTCTTATTCACTGGACTTGGAAGTTTAAATAGTCCCCTGCCCATATGTAAGTAAATGAAATGAAGTATAGATGATAATGCTTGTAAACTCTGGCCTTACAGCTCCCTTTGAAATTGAAGAAAGTAAAGTGTTTATGACCTAAGAAACTTTTAAGTGTCCATTTGTGCCCTTACTTTGCAGGTTTATCTCCTGTTGACTTAAACCAAGGACAAGATTAGACTCAACAATTAAATTCCCATCAGTTTGTTTCAGCACAAGATTGTTTTCTGCTCTGTATTTCACAAGTCTTGGATTCTTGGACTGTGGCTCAGATACTGTAAGAAGAGATTCCAACGACCTTGAAATGAAAATAAAACACTTGTCTGGCAAGTGGAATGACACCCAGTTCACTGGAAGGGGTTCTCTGCTGGTGAATGTCATCCAAGCCATTCTGCAAATAAAGTGGGTTTACTTGTATTAGGCAAACAATAGATAATCTAGACTTTCTATCTGATGAGTTACATCCACACAGCATATCCATGACAATTTTAGTTTTAGGGGATTTGTAAATGCTCGGACCAGATCAACAAAATAGATCATTTTTCAGTGCTTTTATATCAGTTATGAAAGAAATGCACAGGACAAACACTCAAAGAGCAGCAGCACATATTTTATCTAACACACCTTGTCAGTATTGCTGGATGTCTGTCTTTAGCAGTTTGATACAGTGTATGGCACTGAACTAGTCGTGTCTCTGGGTTTTTACCTGGCAATAGAACTTCTTGCGTGCAGCTCAGTGCTACTTAAATTGGAAACCTTTATTAATTTCAAAAATTTAATTATGTTCTCTAAACAATGAGCTGAGAATTAATGCTTGGGAGATGGCTGTCATTAATATAACCTGACCACAATGAAAAGAACATGTGAATTTTATATTATTTTGTCATTGCATCTGGTTCAGCAGAAAAAAATTAATCCAAACCTTCCCAGAAGTCCAAAGCCTGCCATTTCCAGGGGACATCTGAAACTTAACAATATTCTTGTGTAATACATGGGATGAGTTATGTCCTAAGTGGGTGTGCAGTTTGATACTGTACCAATATATTTTTTTCATCAATGGCAACTGCCATCTGCCTAGAAAGAGACGTTCCAGCAAACGAATGTTATCACCAGACATTATCTCCTGGGACTCAGCCTCAGGAATTATGTTTTTCTCTTGCAGTGTGGAAAGCTGTTCAGTGTGCTGTGTCTCTGCAGAGCACTGTGGACAGCATGTGGGAGCATTGTGGACAGCATTTTCTCTCATTAACTTGAGAAACATATTTAATAAATGACAGGGTTTGCATTTGATTGCTAAAATATGCCTTTCACCTTATTCTCCTTGGGTACACATAGAAGGCACCTATTAAAGAGTCCTAAGGCATGACTCCTGAACACAACAGGGTTCACTACAGCAACTGGATGTACTTAAGAAAAGCCAAGACCAGCTCTAAGAGTAACACACTGCCAATTGTGATTGTGGTGGTTCTATTACTGATCCTTCAGATGGTTTTGGAGCTATAAAGGAGAAAGAAGTAGTTCAAGGACCCTGTTTTTCACATATAGCAAATCCAAGCAGGCTTTTTTTGCATGCCCTCACATTCATCGTAGCCTCCAGAGCACTTAGACTAAGAGTTTAATTAACAATGGCTTACACATATGTTTTTTCAAGACCATTAAAACTGTTTTAAGATGGATGAAGTCTCCTCTCAGTAATTCACTCAGGTTTTGGGCACAGCAGTGCAGTGAGGGACACTCAGGCCACCCTGGGAGTGATGCTGCCCAGCCCCTCTCCTCGCTCATGCCCACACTCAGAAGATCCCCACATGAAGTAGCACAAACTTCTTCCTGGCCATAAGCACACTCCACACTTGCAAAACACATTCATCCTTGTGAATGGGCTTGTCTGTCTCCCATAAAGCCCCTTCAAAACATTTTAAGGAAATACAAATCTAATTCCTGTTGAACTACAGCACCTGTCAATAGCTTTATTTGGGTGCTCTAAGCTTAAAAAAACAAAACACAAGAAATAAATGCTATTTGTCTAGCAGAGTTTTGTGGACTTGGGTGGTTGACATGGAAGGACATGTGTACACCAAGAGCTGGTGCATGTGTGCACCCATGCAATTGCAAAGGCTTTACAGGCCAAAATGTCCAGCTGCTCATCCTGCACCTAATTTTGAAGAACACAAATCTGTGGTACAATATGAAGGCAAATCTGGGGTTCAAAGATCACATAATTATTTTCTCCTGCCCATTTGCCCTAACATGGATGACTTCCAGTCTTTCCCTTTCTATTCTACAATTATCAGCATTAAGTTTCTGACAAAAATCAGATCCTGTGATTTGTGTCATGCATAACAGCTTTTCTAGAGGCTCACCTACACGTTGGCTGGACTACTTACCTTTTATTTGAATGTCAACTAGCCACAGGTTATCCCAAAGAGATGCTAAGGATTCACATCCCCCCAATCACTGTCCTTCATAATCTCCAGATCTAGCTCAGAATTCCCAGCATGTTATTGGTAGTAGCTTTCATGCTCTCTCATTAGCACATTAAAGACCTACTGCAACTGCACCCACAGAACGGGATAATTAGGCTAAACAGGAAAACTTCTAAATCAGCTTTTCTATAAATAAATAAGATCCTATAACATAAATAATAACCCATTGATATATGCTAAATAGTAGATTAATGAGAGGAGGAGCTTTTCCATCTTCCCTTGGACTATAATATCCCCCTCTCAAGCCCCCAGCTTGCTGCTGGAATGGAACAGGAGCTAGGGCTCCTGGCTGCAGCCCTGGGAGCAAGAGCAGAGCAAACCCCATGTGGATGGCTGGACCAAGAACTAAGGCAGCTGGTGCTGGTGGCTTGGGGGTCAGGAATGTGAGCTGCAGGCCCCACCCAGAATTAAGTGGGCAGAGTGCAGGTGGAGCAGTCACATAAAATGCCACCTTTGCTTGCAGCTATCGACTGCAGATGCACAAGTTCACAAAGGGCCTTGAGATCCCTAGGGAGCTGTGTGCTTGGAGTGTGGAATATGCATTATGAACACAGTCTGGATCAAATACATACATTTACCATTAGAGAGATATGCATTCATGCTCCAAACCCAGCCAGGGCAAAAAGGGACATGCCCACAAGGTCCTGCCAGTACACAGACACGTGGCCACCCAGCATCACTGGGATGAGGCTAAACCTAGCACACACCCGTGGAATCCAGTAAGCATGCATGTGCACAAGCAGGCTGCTGACTGGCAGCACAGCTGTCTATCACTAGGAGAGCCTTTAGCAGCCTTGCACCAGCACTGCCCCTAGCTGAGAGCCTGCCCACCATTGCATCTCCACCAGCTGGCATGTTTGGACACAGAAGTCCCACTTTGGTGTCAGGACACAGCAAACCAGGAGAAAAACCCTTGGTGAAAAATTGCAGCTGATTATCTTGACCCCAACAATAGTCCACATCAACTGTGGAGGAACAAACATATAAAGGATAAATCTGTGCATACTGGACTTTTTCAGTATACAACTAGTTCTTTGGCTTGAGTAATGTCACAGGGTGATTACTGCTTGCATTAGAAACACTGCAAAACAAATGCTACAATCCCATGGCTTTTTTTTTTTTTTTTTGAGAGCTCAGAAGTGCAATTTAAACTTCCAAACAGTTCAGTGGTTCTACAAAAGGAGAAAGAAAAGAATATTTTACTTGCTAAGTAGTCCTTTCACAGGATAAACCCAATACACCAATAAACTTCAGCACTTCAGAAGGGGAGTTGAAACTGCTGCTCTGCAAAGACTCAGATTTAGCATAAAAGAGTGGACTGGATCTTTTCTTTCACATATGTCACAAAAGGGAACATGTCTTTCAAGTGCCAAATGATGTTGTAATAACAGGGGTAACTCATGCTATAACACACTTACTTGACTTTACTGTAAATGTCACATGCTCATAGGTGTCCCGCTGTACTATAATTTGCTCTATAATGTAGCATTAACAAAATAACACCCTTGGATTTTATTTTTAAAGTTTAAAAGACCTCACAATTCACTTAGAAATTGCACTGAAAATTTCTGCATTTGACGTGATTAACCATATACGTATTTTGGAAGCCCACTGCCTAAAAAAAGAGGGAATAACCTTGGTCTGAAAGCTCCCCACTGACAGCTGAGCATCATCTGCTGGCCAGGACCCAGATTCTCTTTGTGTTAAGATTTTGAAAAGATGATGATCATAAAAAGATCAAAATCAGATTAGAGATGTAAGATTCTAAGTCTCACTCCTGATAAAGAAACTTAACAGAATCACAAAGCATTATGAGTTGGAAGGGGCCCATAAGGATCATCAAGTCCAACTCCTAAGTGGACTGGCACGTACAGGAGTTGAACCCCGACCTTGGCATTATTAGCACCATGCCTCAACCAGCTGAGGATCTTCTCAGTATTGTATACGATACTGCACACAATATCCTTGGAAAAAGGAAGGGCTGGAGCTAACCAGCTTGGAATTACTTCTGACCTGGTCCTTGCTGTCTCAGATCCATGCATTTCCTGTCCGTTCAGTAAGCAGAGCCAGAAGTTGCCAAAATAACTGATAGTTTATTTTTCCTCTCACTGCAGTGTCACTGCATACATTACTGTATGGCACAGTTCACATCAGCTATTTTCCCAATCTACTATTGCTTCTAAGCATCAGAAACATTTGAATGAGAACTTCTAAGCAAACACACCAACTAAAACACCCTTTGGGGTTTATCATCCACTGCCTAATCTAAACTTATCACAGTATTTCCAGCATGCTTCAAAGCAGAGGAAAGGAAGGAAAAGATAAGGGGTTTTGCAATGATTAATAAAGAAATGCTTTTATCTGATTCTCCTGTTCATGAAATATACAAAAGTACAATAAGCATTTAATATCTATAACTTCTGGGCAGCCCTAACAGTGAAGACTCCTTTTTCAATCACTGTTGTACCAACTGATCAGTGCTGCTGGATTAAAGCAGGCATGTAATGCTTCAGGGGTCTCATGAAGGTGAGTCCCCAGAGCACTGATGAGAAGATAAACAGGATGTTTTATTGCCATAGGTTTTTTTCCTCCCCTATTGTTATTGTTGACTAGGAGAAAAAAAAAAGTTTCCAGATGAAAATATGCGTGAGTGTAATGGAAATGACATGCAGGCAACAGCCTCCCTCCCCCATTTGGCTGTGAAATTGAGCTCAGTTTAGGGCAGCCCAGCAGACTGCAAGTAGGGGGGGAGGGAGGAAGAGTTGGGGGGGTGAGAGGGAGGGCTCAAGTGGGCAGGGGAAGCAGTGAAAGCCTAAATAAACTTTGACTATTAGATAACTGGGCTATTATTGCTCTGTAACACTTCCTGAATGGCCTAGAAAAAACACAGAGACAGTTCTTGTTCCTGCCTGAAGGAAACAAAACACAAGGATGAGTGCTTAGTATGTCAACTAAAAACTCTGGTTGTTTCCTTCCTTCCTTCTTTCTCTCTCTTTTCATCAGTTTCAATTTGGATTTGTTTCTTTTTTCCCCCTTGTTTTTCTTAAAAACCATGCTGTACACTTAGCCAAAGCCACGAAGACCCTCTTTCCATGCAAAACCCCCCTATTTAAGTTTCTGTTGCAAGACTTAAGCCCCACATGTTTAATGCAAGGCACAGGCTGCAGCGAGGGCTGCAAGGCGAGGCATGCCACAGCCCTGCCACCAGCACTGCGGCAGCTGCAGCTCCCCAAGAGCACCTCTGCAGAGACATCTCAGTCCTTCACAACTTGGAAAAGTTTTTTCTCACTAAAGTAATTTCAATCAAGGATATTCCCTGTTGTTAACTTTCTTGTTTGCATGTACGATATCGTTGGTGTGCTAAAGCTGTTAGACTCATTAGGGAAGCACCTACACCAGTCATGTATAATTACAATTCCTCAGACTCAAACCAGATGCTCCAGACTGTCACAAAAACAGTAAGTTGTGCTGTTTATGTTCAGTGATCTTTTTGAAGGTGAAAGCAGTGAGAAATAGATTGCTCAACACCACATTTGGAAGATGGTGTGACCTGGAGTTAGAGCTGATCTTCCTTTCCAAAACTGTTACAAACTTCTCCATTTCCCTCCACCTCCTCCTGGTCCATCAAGCACTTCTCCCATCTGCTGTGAGCTCCTGCTCCAGCTGCTTATCTTGCTGCACCCACAGAAACACTGCCATAAAATGTGGCAACCAAGATCATCTCAGTACACTGCCTCCCAAGCGATGACACACACCTCCCCTGACATGCTCACCGACCTCTGTACCAAATAGCAGCTTTCTATCAGCATGCTTTGCTAATGCCCTCAGACAACACCTGATTTTCCACTTATTTACACATCCTTTGTTGTGTTCCTGCTCTTGTCTAAACCACTCCACCTATATAGTTTTCGCTTCTTCCTCAGCTCCCTACTGCTCTGTACTTTCTTCACAGGCGTTTCCCATTCCTTCCCCACTTAACCACTTTAAAGCATTTCTTTTTGCAACATTCAATATAAAGTCCCCATGGGCGACTGTCTCTGTGGTGGAGGAAGGGTGGATCTGTGCAAGATTCCTCACACCCACTCCTATTTTGAGCAGCACCAGGTTGGCCACCAGGATGACTGGGAACAGCCACGGAATGGGAATGTCAAACTGAAAGCTACCGATCGGCACCTGGGGATAATGGGACAGCCTGACTGGATGGAGACCTCCAACCTCTGAGCACTCAGAACTGAGCAGGAACAGTGTCACTGGCGCAGACATGCACAATTCAAAAAAGTCCAAACAAAAAGAAAAGGCCAAACCCTCAAATGCCCCATTTTTGGTCTAGTGGCCAAACATATCCATATGTTGCTTCTCACCCAAGCAGGGAATATATTTAAAAACCAGAAAGAAGCTCCAGACACAGGAGGCCACATGAAGACACTGGGAAGGACAAAGAGAGGCGAGGAGGGGAAGGACAGTTTTCTGGAGTGTAAAATTGAGCTGGTGGCAAATAAGAGGTAAAAAACCGCTTAAATGGATTTCTGGTGCAAGTAATTGTGATATACTTTTTCCTAACTCCTTTTTGATATTCTCCCAAATTGTTCCTCATAACAACTGCCCCCGGAAAATGGAAATACTGAGAGGTGGGGGGGAAAAAAAAAAAAAAAGTAAATTTGAGTGAAAGCAAATTCTGCATTTGTATTTTAGTAAGCTGCCAACATAAAGCATTTACCAGCTGTGAGCTCATCCAAAAAGTCATTTTGCAGGACTGGAAAAAGTGATGTTTTAAGTGACTTAAAGAAAAGCCTAAGCATTTTTTCCTCCAGTTTCAGCACCCTAGGAACATTGAAGAGTCAATTCAGGAGCCCTTGTAATCATAAACAATTTTTTTTCTGGTTAGTGGATGTTTAATTTTTTTTGTTCCCAGAAAGGCTGTCACTAAACAAACAACATGGATCATGTATGAAAAGAGAGACATCTTTGAAGTCTGAACAAAGAAAGCCATTCCAAAAACTCCTAAAGTGAGCAACCGAACAAGAGAGAAGGATGGCATAGGATATGACTCAAGGTCTGACACACTTATTCAAGCCCTAATGACTGACCTTGCTGGGGTGTTCCACTGGGGAACTCCAGAGAAAACAAAGCCATTACACACAAAATATAGGAGGAAAGGAAGGAAGCCCTAACTTGCCCAGGTGGAATGGGACCTGGGGGTTCTGGTGACAGCAGCTGAACATGAGCCAGCAGTGTGCCCTGATGGCCAAGAAGGCCAATGGCATCCTGGACTGGATCAGGAATGGTGTGGCCAGCAGGAGCAGGGAGGTCATTCTTCTCCTGTACTCAGCACTGGTGACACCACACCTTGAGTGCTGTGTCCAGCTCTGGCCCCTCAGTTTAGGAAGGACGTGGAGACACTTGAGCGCATCCAGAGGAGGCAACAAGGCTGGTGAGGGGCTGGGAACACAAACCCTGTAAGGAACGACTGAGGGAGCTGGGGGTGCTTAGCCTGGAGAAAAGGAGACTCAGAGGTGACCTTATCACTCTGTCCTGCTTCCTGAAAGGTGGTTGCAGTCAGGTGGGGCTTGGTCTCTTTCTCCAGGCAGCAACTGACAGAACAAGAGGACACAGTCTTTCAAGGGAAATGTAGGCTGTATATTAGGAAAAGTTTTTTACAGAAAGAGTGATAAAGTACTGGAATTTTCTGCCCAGGGAGGTGGGGAAGTCACCATCCCTGGATGTGTTTAAAAAAAGACCAGATGGGGCACTCAGTGCCATGGTTTAGTTGAGGTGTTAGGGCTGGGTTGAACTCAGTGATCTTGAAAGGTCTCTTCCAAGGTAGTGATTCTGTGTGTGACCTTCTCTGTGTGTGTGATGTTTAGCAGTCCTGTCACTGCATCCCATAGGTTTGAATCAAGCCTCAGTGTGGGCTGTGGCTTGGAAAGACCCTGCAGATATCGATGATGAAGCAGCTGGCTTTTATGTCTCCTATGTGTGGTGAGGGTAAAAGAGAGGAGCCAGGAGTACTTGTGTGAGCTGCAGCACACCAATTAGCCCCTAGTGCTTGGTCAGCAGGTGCTGTGGTGTTAAACTGTTACAATAGTTGTTATGTGGCTCCTCCTGTTCCACCTCAGTGGTACAGGTGGTACCAGACCCCGCAAACACATTCATGAAGTTCCCAGGAGGCTGTGAGACCCATCCCTGTGAGGGTGGATAGTCTCAAGGCAATAAAGCAAGTTTGCTTTAGTGTTTGCCCTAAGATGAGGTTTCCTCCCTAAAGAGCTGGCAGGTAAAGTCCTCTCAATAACAAGATTGTTCTACCAACTCCTGTGTGTGCCTGACACTAGCACAGCCTCACCAAGGGACTCCAGCACCATACTGAAAAGCAATAGCCTATGCTGCTATTGAACCCTTCAGAAAGTCTCAGAGCTCTTCAGGGCTGCTCTGAGAAAGAAACTGCCCTAAAAATGATGGCTCCAGACCAGTAAACACATTAGAAACCAGTTGTCACTGTCTTGGCTGAGATATTGTAATTAAATATCAAAACTGTGTAAGTGCTAACTTTTACTTTTTCCTGCGCCATTATCAAGTTCCTGTCTTCTCATAAGAAGCACCTGTTGAAAATTGTCTGTTAAGGTGAAATCACTTGCCATGGCACCAGTGGCAAGGGTTGGTGTCTGTTATCACATGGTAAGTGATTATCAGAAAGGGTTACCTTGATGGCGCAGTCCATTAATTCAAGCCTGAAAGGAACATTCCCACCATGACTGAAGTAGGGGTTTTGAATTGAAAGTATCACCACAAAGAGAAGGCATAAGCAAATTTGGAAAAAATAGTCTCAAAAAGAGACATTCGTTGCAGCAAAACTCTTAGGTCCTTGATGCAAGCATTTCCATGCAAGCCAAATAAAAGAAAACAGAGACTTCTCACATTCTATTTTTATTACACATCCCCAAGCAATGGACACTCAGTCCAGTCTTAAGGGAGCAGCTCACCAGTAAGGTGGGATGGTTTTGTGCAGTTGTGCATCCACATGAATGAAATTTTTTAAAGTGCACAAAGACAGAGTACTCTTGACAATACACTGTTACAGTTAAGTAACTTTGAAAGGGAGAAAAGTACAAAACCAGGTTGTTTAACCGGCTAACAATAAATTTTTTCTGGTTGAATGCATTTACCTCTATTTTCATTTAAATGAAAATAATCTACTCCATTGAGTCCTATTAGTCTGGGTAACTAAGGAACTTGACCAAAAATGAATGAATGGAAGAAAGAACTTAAGTTTCACTCTAGTTTCTTGTATAAAGCTATCTGATCAGCACATTTCCTTTCCTTGTCCTCAGCCCCCAGAAGCAGTGGCAAGGTATCCAATTTCACAGGGATCATCATTGCTTTATCTGGATAGTTCTGCTAAGTGAAGCTGAATCCCAATCCCATTTTTTTTTACCAAGTGATGCTATTACCAGAATGATGAAAATGGAAATCTAAGAAACAGGACAGCAATGTAAAATGTGCAATGAGTTTCTGAATACAAAAGCAGAAGGGGAAGAGCTACAGAAGGTCGCTGTAGTCCTTTCATTCACCCTGTAATAAGGCTTCCTGTGAGTGCAGAGTAGCATCTGTAGGGAGCACAAGTCTGAAATGTTTCTGCTTCTTAGCATCAATCTGAGACAGCTGCTAAGAAAAGCTTTAACAATTGTGCCTTGCACATCTACCTCTAGGAAACAGTATTTTAAAAATCCAAACAAACGAAACTCCAACACAGCAACAAGAAAAGCAGGTACAGTCAGTTATCAACAAATAAAGTACACTAATATATCTGAAAGTTTCAATGAGAGACATAAGTGCCCAGAATCCCCTGGGAAACAGTTCATACCTTGTAAAGCTGAATAAACCACATTTTCTAGATTATGGAGGGCAAAAGATAAGGATGCCTGATGAAATAGCAAGGTAGAAATAATTTGCAGGACTACCTTTCTTTTGATGTCTGGCAATGTCAAAAACCCCTCATAGTTTGCATTACTGTCAGTACCATGAGAAACCTCAACCTGTCTCTTCTCCACAAAATGAAGGCAGCTCTGGGGCACAGTGGGTTCCCAACAACCTCCAACATTTTGAGGAGCTCTCATGGTACAAAACTCCTCCGTGTGCTCTTTCCAAAACAGAAGACTTCTTTCATAAACCATATCGAACATAAGAGTTTTTCAGCTGTAACCACATTAGACCAACAGCCTGGGCAAAGACACAGTTTATACATCTACCAACTGCTCTTTCAGTCTGATAGCAATGTGGCACTTTGAATGCCTGCTGTCTTGAAGGCCTGATCTGTTGTTCACCAGACATCAGTTCTTATGCTCTTCCATGGTTTTATCACCACTAGCCCATGAGGACTCTGGTAGTTAAAGATGATGGAGTTTATTTATTTCCCCACTGTAAATGCACTCCCTCTGAAGCCACTTGGTGTCAACCAGAATGTTAAACAACACACTTGAAGTCTAAAGCATGGAAAAGCCATAGCCTCATCCAGTTATTTCCAATTCTGCAATGGAAGTATGTTGGACAATATAAAAGCAGGATTCTATTTTTCATTTAGCTTGCCAGAGCATAGTTACCTCTAGCCATTTGAGGACCCTTGTCCTTTCTTCTTCTCTCTCCAAGCCTGTGCCTATCTCTAGCCCAACTCAAAGCATTGCTTTTTTTCATGCCCAACACTTTAATCTCATCAAACACCACTTTCATCTTGTGCCAATATTCTTACAGCTCTCACTGTTCACACAGCTAAGAAACACCCCTTTCTAAACAACCCTAGGAGAAAAGTAGCTAAAATGCTGCAGTTAATGATGTAGGTGAGGAAACATTACCTTTGTGCACCAGACTAGGCCCCATCACACACCTCCTGCACAGTGCTGGGTAAGTAATTCACCTTCCCTCTATCTTTGCAGAGCCAGGCACAGAAGAGTTGAATCGAAATTGGATTTGCTCATATTTGCAAAAAGCACTCACTGATCATAGCTGGGAAGTGTTATTACTGCTTTATTACAGAGATGACCACCTTTGCTGCAGAGACATAGCTCTTCTCCACAGCTGAGCATTTGTGAAATAACCAGCTGACCTAAAAAACCTCAGTAACCTCCTGTAAGACCTGCTGTAACACAGGGAGGGGACTGTGGGGCAGAAATCTCATTTCATCTTGTTAAACAGGCTCAGCTACAGAAAGTTAACAAATTGCCAGAGAACCGTGCAAACCCTTGTCAGTGCAGTGGCAATGCATGACTGCAACAGAGAACATAGACTGCGAGCCATATGAAAGACTGGTGAGATCATGAAGCAAAAAAACCCCAACAAACTACAGACTAGTAAATTAAGAAGAGCTTGTGTGGGCAAGTCTGCCTCATTCCCTCCGGTTTTTGTAGTAGGAAAGGTGCCATTATGAAATGGCTGGAGCGAGTTAAACACCTTTCAAGTGTGTTCTAACAATTAGTGGTATTATGAAAAAAAAAACAAAAAAACCCTTGGCATTTGTTTAAAAAGAAAAGTTGTCTTATTTAACTACAACTCCAGTGTTTAAAGTATTAATAGCTGCCTATGCCACTCGTTCCTACATGCTTACATGCTTTTCAAATTGCATTTGGTAAAGCTCAGTCCATCTGTTTTCCCACACTCCATCAACACATGCAACAAAGTGAGCAGAGGCTACCTACAGTAGGGTTGTGTTTTGTTCAGAACTTTCTGCTTGCATACCAGAAATTCAGTGCTAATTCAACATGCTTTGGGTGCATTCAAGGAGGGGGCTCGGGAAGGGGAGGGGAGAAAGGTTTTCACTCATCACCATACACGCACTTCCAGATGAAAAAGTGCCCGGGAAGGATTTGTGCATCGTGGAAGCCTGGTTGCATACCAGTGCCTCTTGAGTCCAGGACAAACCTGTTGCAACACGACAATATTATGCAGCAGAAACTGGACAAGCAGCTGCTAATTCACCGCGCTAACTTCAAAACCCATAAATTTTCTTTTCAAACCCATCCAACAGGACAAAGAGAAGTCTGTTTGTGATTCATCTCAAGTTCCAGGCTGGTGGCTAATTTGTATGAAAATAGGTATGGTGGTTCCTGTAAATAGCTCTCCTCAGATACTCTGTAGGTAAGTGGCCTGGGGAGCATTTGAAAAGCTAAAACCCCCTACCTAATATGAGCCTTCATCAAGCCTAGAAAGAGACAAATGCTTGGACATGCAGCCCAGAAGGGATGGTGAGGTAAGGGGTCTTCATAAAGAGACCCAAGGAGGAGAAGGAGCAGAGGCAGAAAATTAGGATATGCTAAGGCTGTTTGTGGCTTTTCAGGTGGATTCCCCATCAGCCATACATTCTGGTCCTCTGCTGCTGTTCCTCCATCCCCTCCTGTCTCTACCACACCGTCTGTCTGTCTGTCTGCCTGCCACCCCCTCCATTGCGCCAGCAGAAGTCTTTCAGCGCCCGCATCCTGTGAACCGGATTAACTGGTCTGGCTCCAAAAGGGAAAAAACCCAACCCAACCTAAACCATTTTAATTGCCAGGCTATTTTTAAATTCTCCAATGTTGCATAGCATGGCAGGTACAAGTGAGGGGGTGGCATTTATCAGCACGAAGTAAGGGCAAGTGGAGAATGAGGATGCTCTTAGTGGGTAACACCAGGAAAGATTTTGTCAAATGAAATGCACTTCGTAACTTTCTCCTCCATTACAGTTCCCAATGGCTGCTTTGCCTGTCATTTCTTTCAAGCTGGTCTGATTCTGGAGTCATATTAGCCTGTGTGCACAGACATCTAAAATCACTTCTAATGTCTTCAAGGTTCTACATTTTGACTTATAAAAATACTTAAATAAATCTACTTGCTCTTAGAAGAAAGCCAACCACACACAAAATTTTCAGGATTCGTTTTTTTAAGGATTCTTTGGTGCACAACCTATATCAAATGCTAGTTTAGCATTGCATGGCCATCACATGTGTTATGAAATTGTCTGAAAACACCTGGGGAAAGACACTGTGTTGGACAAACCACAGTCAGAATAAAGACTTATACAAATCAACTGGAACTACCATCCCTGGAAGCAGTGTTAGAAGGAGAAATGAAGTAGCTATCACTTAAATCTTTCATGTAAGAAGCTTTGGAGGATTTTTGGAAGCAGAAACAATTTTCAAAATCCACAAAAGAAAAAAATTTGGAGTTAACTCACTATGAGTTTTTACTAATGTGACTTTTCATGTTTGTGCCACATCATGACAGATGAGCTGCTGAGCATTTATTGCTAGAGATCAGAATGGATATTTAAAATAACCCCTCTATTATAGATGGGTTTCTGGTGGTGCAGGTGGGATGCTACATACATTTATGATTAAACACACTGGCAGCAACCACCTGCATGGGGTCTGGATGCCATTTGAATATCAGCCAGCAACCTTGAAATGGTGCTCACAACAAAAAATTCCTCCTATCAATATACAGGTCAAAAGCTGTCCTCATGTGAAAACTAGATTATAGGTATTTTTTTCCCATTTAAAGCTTTTGTGCTCGAACACACTGAATTCTAGTTTGTGCTTCAGGACTAAATGTTACGATTTTAAAATACGCATCCCTACTTGATTCATATCTCCCCAACCATATATTCAATCTGACTATAAAGTCCTCGGGTAGCTTATCCCAATGTAAAACCTAGAATAAGAAAAAGCAGTTCCCATTTAGCTTTTACTCTTCATAGGAAAGTCTTCATGGTGGCATTTATTCTTTGGCTAAATATTTCAGTATTTGGTTCAAAGAATGATATTTCAGTCCTACTCAACTGTAAAATGTGGTGAGGCTACAATTTAAGGCCAGATTTAAGCTTCTTAGCTTGCCTGCTATGTTTGATGTACTACTGTCTCCAAAACCTATGTCATGTTGCCTTAAGTATGGAGCCACACTGCTTGGCCAACAAGTTTTGTCTTCTCAGCCTCCCTCACCTGGAGCTCTTCCTGTGGCATCAGGGGTGCTCACAGGTCCATAAACTTTGACTCTTCCCCCAAAACAACCCCTGTACCTTATGGGATTTCCCAGCCATGCAGTGTGGCTGAACTTAAGGGCCAGCAAATCTCTACTTCCACTGTGTTTATGCCAAGTGGCACGGAAACTCCGTGTCAATTAAGAGAGTTTATTTGGTGCCACCGTGATTTTTTCCCCCCACCCCTTGCTAATTAATATATATACAGAGGGAAAGGAGGGAGCTCTGCAAATACAGGAGACAGTTACGAGTTCTTCCTTCAGCTGTTCTATTGCTGCTTGAAGTCAACTTGTAGGGATTGGGTAAAGTGAAAACATGTCACACTATGACTCTCAGCCACACAGAGGTTTTCTCCAAACAGCCTGGAAGTGAATAATGCTAGGAGGTCCTTAAATATAGATGGCAACAGAAGATTGGGAGCAGAGCTATTTTGTGGTGCAAAATTACCCAGTTCAAAGAAAATCCAGAAGATGCAACTCTCAAAGCTGGAGTAACTAAAATATCTCTCTCCCCCTGTGCTTGGTTGACTTTTGCTTATGAATAGTGCAGAATTTAATATCAATCTGGACCTTCCAGCCTGCTTTTGACATCTATATAGCAGGCACCGGATGCTTGCAGAGGCTCACAGCACCTTCAGCTCCAAACAACCCTTGGTTCTGTTAAGATGATAGCAGAGAACAGCCAGACTTTCATTCATTGCTTTTACAACATCAGCCAGGTTGTAATTCACTGGGAACAGGATGAGGCTATCAAAGCAGCACTGGGGAATTTCGTTCACTGCTATTTTTCTTCCTAAGCCCAGTGTTTGCTTGAAAATGTATCACTTTATCTAGGAGAGATTTTCATTCACAAGCAATTTGTCAAGCAACTTCAAACTTCTGGGACTGTATTGATTCCAGAACTGCAATTGCAGTTGTCAGCAACATGGGCTTCTGCAATCTGTTAAACACATTCCTCAAAGGTGGTTAGTATCCTCCCTTCTCTTTTCCTGTGGGAAAGACAGCCACAATAGGCTCTCACTCTCAGCATCCACTGAAAGGCTGCTCTGGGATAGTTTATTATACTAAACCTCGCTGGTCTTTGCCCTTCCTCCCTGTGAGCCTGCCTTGCAGTGGAGCCAGCTGGGCTGGCTGATGCCTGGCTGTAGCCTGCTGACCAAGTGATGGATCAAGCCAGCCATAAGGGCTGGAAACTCGGTGCTCACCACCTCTGCCACCCCAGGACAGGGAGAGCAAAGCCACAGGGGCAGCCAGGCAGAAGACAGCCTCAACTTAATTTGGACAAGAGTAAAAATCTTCCCTTCAGTGTATCTATACTTGGGGTAAGAAGAGAGGGGTTTTTGTTAGCTTTTTCTTTTTTCCTTTTTAATGTATCTAACAGCAATAGAACAAATCAGCACCAAAATGCTTGATCCCCTACATATGGTCAAAGAGCCAATAGCCTGGCAGCTCAGTTGCTGCTCCTTGCTGCTGCTGCCTTGCTTAATTCTGGCTGTGGCAATGCCTCTCTGTAAGAAAAGGCCCTGAGTCACACACAGCATTGAACAGACTCATTCTTAGGTCCCCTTTTCTTCCATGCACCTTTCCTTTGCAAATTAAACCTTTTTTCAGACACAAGAGCAAGGTGAAATGAGGTATAAGGAATCACTTGGGCTGCTTGGCCCGCCCTGCAGCTCACAGAGCCTGGCAGAGGGCCACCAAGAAGCAACGGTGCCGGGCTGATTTGCACCAGCTAAGGCTTTGCCAATAACCCTTTTAAGGATTTGGAAAGAGTCCCTGTGAACTAACAGCCTGAGAGATTTTAATCCGAGTGAAAGGGAAGGGCGATCCTGCCTGACCTTCGCCTCCTCTGAAGGAGGGGAACGAAGGCGGGAACGGCAGAGCAGAAATTATCTTAAATAAAAGCAGGTGTCAGCATACACAAGGTACTGCCTGGAAAACAGAAAGCTGCTGCAGCCTAAAGCAACATTCCTTCATACCAGAGAGATGAATAATATCAAATAATACATGCAAGAAAAACACACCATTCTCATCGATTCTGTTTCCTTCCCCCTTGCACTTCTCAACTATGACCAAGATCAAAGACAAGGCTATTCCGATGTGTAGCAGAGGCATTTGCTTGATTTATTTTAAATAAAAATGCAACAAACTTGCCAAAAATAACACTCCAAGTATTTGCACCAGAACAATCCCACTAAGGGTGAAATGTGGACAAGTGGCACCAGGGCTAAACTCAGGACAGTCACAGCCCAAGAGGGATTACTTGGCTTTGTTGTAAGAAACTCCTCTCTAAGCACTTTCTCTTTCAACACTGCTGAAATTGTTGCTAGCAACGAAGCAAAGCAAAAACAGAAGAAAATTTGGATCTAACACGCTTTCAGCAAGAGCAGGCATTAGCTGGCAGGCTGCATGGCCAAGCAAACCTGCAGGGTTTCTGCCAAGCTCTGCCAGAAACACAATATATGTAGTCAGCCCTTCTGAAAACTCCACAGTTCGCCTTTAATTAATTTTACTGTCATATCATCTAGCCATTTAGTTCCTCTAAAGAGCATCTATTCAATGCTCTTTACAGGAACTGCTACAGATATCACAGTTATCATGAAATTATCAAGGGCAAATGGCATGTTTCAAGAGCAGCCACTTGAACTGCAGCTCTTTTTACTAAACTTACTCATTTAGGGACAAGCTTTCTCCATAGGCATCATACACTTAACATCAAAGGCTGCTGGCTCTGTTTCTAAAAAGGTGTATAAATGCATATATGGTCCTGTATCTCCTTAGAAAGCAGAAGACATTGCATAAATGCTAAGTGCTGTTGAGAGAGTAGGACATACTAAAGGCATTCATGGAAACACCAATGTACAGACAAGACTGATGTATATATGACTGCTATTATGTAAATCACATTGTATTAGTCATCATGTTCCTCTAGATATTAAAATCCCTTTTTCTAATGAACTGCAACCATAAGCTATTCCAATTTTCTAAGTAGGTCACAGGACACTGGGACATGAAAATCCTTCCATCCATAGGCAGCAGCTACAACAAGTGCAAAATAAAAAGCATTTGTATTTCATCTGATCAACCTTGTTTTGCTGGTATGCTTGGCTTGATACTCTTTGCATGTGGACAGGAAGAGGCAGCACAGCCTGTAAGTCTATGTTTGTATATTTCAGGAGCATAGGGGAACAAGAAGCAGAGAGAAAATAGTCACGCTAAGCTCCCAGGGAAGCAAAAAACACTTGACTACTATTAGAAAACCTTCCCTAGTTTCCAGCCCATACCTGACCACCTCATTGGATTCTGCAAGGTGTCTGGGAATTTCAGTTCATGCTTATTTTGGGGGGGTTAGTTAATGGGATTTAATATTCCAAGAGTCACCCGTGACATGACAGGATTTCCCACGTTGGCTTTAGTTCTATATTGGTTTTCCCTAGCAGGTACCAAAAATGCACTGGGCTATCCTCTAACCTCTCCTGAAAGTCCCCAGTCTGCCCTGTCCTAATCTCATTCTTGTTTTAAACACAAATTAACTACTCTGACCAAAGGACCAGAGACTCACTTTCAAGTACAGCCCTAAGTACAAACAGTTGTATAGGCACAGGGTGGAGGTGGAAAACTATAGTAGGTGACTATGAAAGAGGGGGCAAAGCAAATATTCCCTAAACCAGCTTTGTGGATGACGAAAAGAGTTGGAAACAGTTTCCTAAATACATGTATACAATAAATTATATTGGTATTTCATTCCCTGCCTGTACCTTCTACTCCACTGCCTATATCAACTTCTCATACACTGTACTTACAAATGTTTTAAGTAAAGCAATGGAGGTTATTAACTGAGGCTCTGTTCCACATAAAACCTTCTCCCCTGGGTGCTTCTGATTCATTTTGGTTAAAGCTTAATAGAGTAATACACATTGACAGGCCTTTCTACATTTCTCAATGGAGAGTCCCCTCTTCTCCTGCCAGCTTAGGCTACAGAAACCCTTCAATTTAAAACAAAAAAAAAATCAGTTGAGATTCATTTAAAGAACTCTTCCTCCTCTTTAACTTTTGCAATTCATTAGACCTCCATAATTAAACCAATGGGAAATCTTCCAGCTCCCCAGTGGGTTTTTGTTAGTCAGAGAAAAAAAAAAAAAAGTTCTCCTGCATGTGCCTTTCAGCTTGCACTGAGAATCCCAGGCTTTTCGTGTGAGCAGCTGCAGCAGGGTTACCCAGGGTCGGATTGGGTAGGAAGCAAAGGTTTCCTGCAGTCAGATAGGGGGAACATAGCCATGGTTGGCAAAAGGGAAAAGAGAAAACAACTTCCCTTCAATTCAAAGTGCTTTTAAAAAGAAAAGCAACAAGAAACATTTCGGGAAGGGACTTTGCTAATGGAGAACGATGAAAAAAAGGAAAAACCAGAAAAATCTAAATGAAGTGCTAAATATTCAGCAAAAAATGTAAGCAGAATCCAAATAAACCACTGACACGAACTTTTTATTTTATATCTGTGCACACATCCAGGGTACTTTAACATTGCATACCTGCTTAATACCCTTCTTCCAATCCTCAGTTTCAGCTGAAGCAGCTTGGACTCACATGGTCCCTCCATCCTTCACTAAGCAACCCATATCCCTAAGAGCTTAGCATCCCAGGCTTCCCAGGTGTGTGGTTACGCACAGCAGCATGAGCCCGCACACGTGGCCCTGTTGTTTTAACTGCACTGTATTTCCTTTGGAGCAGGGCAGGAGGAACACCCCCCTGTGCCTCAAAACAAAGGAATCAAGGGGCAAAACCTGTCTTGAGAGCATTACCTAGGAGCAGCCACCTCAAATGGGCTCAATAAATCCCAAGGCAGTATGGGAAGATGCCCTGGTCAGAATGCAGGTATGCTTTGCTGCATCCAAGGCTCCACCTCTCTGGGGATTTGAAAGTCAATAATAAACAAAACCATCCTCCTCCTCCAAAATACTCCCAAAGCCCTAAAAATGCACTATGACTTGCAAGGTTCTTGGACTGACAATTTCCATCCTGTTTATGAGAAAAGGCTATTCTTAGTCATAAAAGAAAATCAAAGCTGATCCATTTTAAGATGACTAACCCCAAAAGCAGCTCTTTCTATTCTTCAAAGCCTGCCCCCCACTTGTACACATGTTTATTCTCTTTGCCCAACATATGCCACTCATTAAAACCTCTGGGAGACAAGTCTGCATGGACACCTGATGGAAATACCTGCAGAATTATTTTCAGTACTGGCAGTATTCATATCTCCTCCTAATTGAATAGGGGAGGAAAAAAGCATAAACCAGGCTTGAGAATATTTGCTTAAAAGTCAAAAATAACATATGAGCAAACTGGTTTTTTTCAGAAGAAAAAGAAAGAAAAAAACCCATGCAGCACCTGGCAGATTACAATACCTGCCGAAACAGTCTGTTCATCTCTGCAAGGAAGGGATGTAGCAGAAGCTGCTCCAGCTAGCTATCCTGGGAATGCCTGCCTTCAGCAACAAGGAACACTCCCCTGCCTCAGCACAGAGGCTGCACTGAGCAGTGCCAGCTGCATTCTGCAGAGGCTCAACAGCCAACAGGGATGTGACACAGGGATGAACTGGTGGTCAAGATATTTAACAAGACAGACAAAAATAAGCATGTTTCTTTCCCCCACCCCTCCCCCCCACCATATATTAGTGTTATTGCAACCAATAACCAATAACTTGGTGCTGCTTTACATATTCTCACTATTTTCCTCTCAAAGCATCAGCATATGTATGTATATGACATACATACATATTCAAATAATCTCCAACCCAATATTGATAGGGCATAGATCTTGTTTACCATGTTTTTATCTTACAAGCTGAACATCTCACTGAGAAATCACATACCTATAGGAAAAAAAAAAGGCTAACCCAAACAACTCTTATTATTTGATTCGTGACAAGATTAAGGACTTGAAATGCAGACATTTCAGACTACACCAATCCTGTAACAGCAGATCCCTGTTGTGAAACGAAAGAGTACAACTCAATATGCTATTCATGAATAATCCAATGTGGATACAGAGTTATTCAGCTACAATGCAATTAAGAATGAAAAAGAGAGGGTAACAGTGGTAAACACCCAGGGATATTTTGAATTTAATTGGGATTAGCATGTAATACTCTTACAGCCTTTTGAAGAGAGGCTACACAGTAGCACACTGAGAACATAGGCATTTGAAAGCCTCGAGCACCTCATTTAATGATCTTTTCAGCTAGTGTAAGTTGCCTTCAACAGTGGGTTCATTTGCAGGGACTTTAACCCAGCACTGCTGCTTGAAGCTGAACTCTGCTGGGGGGGAGCAGACTCCAATGCTGAAGTACATTCTGCAGTTTTAGGGCAGGGGAGCTGAAGCATGTGAGTGTATTTCTGAAAGCTCATGATCCAATCACTTCTCTCACACTCAGCTCCTCTCACATAGAGATACTACATGCAACACCAGGAGTGTTTGCCTTGAGGAGAATAGCAGAAAAAGACACATCTGGAGCGTTGCCAATGTGATGGGGGAGGTGTGTGCAATGCACCTAGACAGATTCTACTTGGAGAGCAGGTGTCATCTATATGCTTTCTGTGCACAGTTCTTCTAGGGGATATATAAAAAGGGGGGAAATAATCAATGACTATTTTCAACCTATGTTTTGGGAAGATGTATAGGAAGAAATCAGGCAGCCCTTGATGGTTTATCCTCCGCTCACAGAAGTATTTACCAATAACTACCAATGTTCTGGTACTGCCCAAGCTGTTTAAAATGCAATGGTGCAAATAACTGCAGCCTGTTTGCAAAAGCAGAGCACCCATCAGCATCTCAGACAGTTGTGCTGCTCTTGCCTTGAAGAATGCCTCAGGGAAGAGAAAGAGCTGGTTCAGAGTCCATATCACTGTTAGGGGCCCCAAAACATAACCAGTAGCTATCAAGCTCACAGAGGACATCTGAGGCTCTGACAAGCCTAAGCAGAGGGGAAAACTGAAGTACTGTGAATTTTACCTTGTGAATTTGCATGGCCTGCTCATTTTTTGGTAAATGAGTCTAAAGGAGGATAGCAGGGAAACTTGGGCACACAGGGGAATGAAAAGTAAGAGATGTCTCTGATATTTTTTCCCTTTTAACCTGCTTCAGATTTCCCTTTCAGATTGCAAGTGTCAGAATGGTTTTGTGAAAGCCAAAGTTTGTGGTAGGGCTCTCACTGCAAAGGCACTATTGTCCTTATGTAGTCTTTGAAGATTTTTACCAAGCTGTTCCCACCGTGTGTCTCCTCAGTTACCAAACCCACTGGGAATCAGTTGCACATGTTGCCTCAAGTATTTCTACAACTGCACAGCTTTGTTTGTATGTGGTGGTAGTGGGGGAAATGGCTTTATTCTAAATATATCTCCTTCTTACATCTGGGTGAAGAACTAGGGATGAGGTTATCCTTTTAAGTGCTGGTAACCGGGTCTAGTGTATTTGTTATTGCTGCACCTCTGAGAAAATCGAATTAGGGACTGTTGTACTAAGTGTTGTTTTTCTCATGTAAAGACAGATCTCTGCTCTGGTGAGCTTATACAAACCCACCTTCTGCCAACAACTTAGCAAAACACGGAGCACATATTCCGCTGACTTATGTCTGCAGCAGTCCCACTGAAATCAATGAGGTTGACCTTCTTGTAAATGGAGCAGAATTTGATTCCTGTGTTTATTTGTGAATGGCTACGGAAGAGGCTGACCAAGTCTGCATGGAACAAAGATAACCCAGAACATCAGAGGTAGCTTCTGCTTGGACTAAACTTCAGAGGGTTTGAGGACAGAACATGGGAACGGATGGATGAATCCTTACAAAAACAGTAACCGGACTTAGCAGCTTTGCTTTGTTAACCTGAAAAATGCTCAGGGAATTCCCATGCTGGGAGAATTCATGTCATCTCACTATTACTTACTTCCCACTTTACCAGTTTTCACTTGTGCATCTCACTTGAATATAAGAAAACCAGTTGCAGATAAATAACATACCTCAATACCATAGCAGTGGCAAATTGAAAGCAAAAAGCAAAGGAAAAACTCAATAAAAGGTTTTTAGCTACACCATGCAACCAGCAAGGCAGCATAGCCTGAGACATGCTTCATCAGCCAGGCATAGCATTTGCAGCTGCCCTGAGCATCGAAGGCAACATAGACCCAAGCATGTGCCCTGTATTGTAACAGGAGAGTGCTGGTGTTGGCCAATCAACTTCTGGCTGCCACACATTTAACAGGGGTAGGAGAAGTGAAGGGACATAGCTCAGAGTCGAAGTAATTAAAGGTTTGGGCTGATAGCTGGGATTAAAATACCAACACCACTGTTTATCTATAAGCACCCAGGAATCCTGGGAGCACCTGCAACCATTGCTGAGTTGCTATGCCAGGTTCAGCAAGGACCTTCCTTGACAGCCTGCAAATACCACTCTGCAAGGACAGGAAGGGAAACACCTAGATGAATCCCCAGCAGGCTGGAGAACACTTCTGAAGCTTGCATCTCAGCTGCAAAAAGGGGGTTTTGGAGACAACAAGTTTTTAAACTCCTGGAAAGTATAAGCACGCAAGAATTGGAAAGACCAAGGATTTGCATCTGGAAACAGCTGGGAATAAAACACTTCTCCAGCATCCTGCAGAAAGCAAGCCAGCCTGCTGTTAGACCTGACAGAAGCTGTGGTTCTCACTCATTGACTAGCCAGTGTGCTGGGCTGAGAGACAGATAACATCATGTCTGCACCCTCATTGCAGAGGCAAAAATCTGGGCAGGATAAAAGTATACTACCATTAAGTGAGCAAATATAGAAATTATTTTAAAGCTCACTGGGAAGAGAGGAGGAAAAGTCTGAACACAGACAAAGTAAAACATCTTAAAAATGAGCCTTCACACAAGGCTCTCCATCATTTCCAGGATACTCTAAACCAAGCTGGCATGCTGTGGTATGAAGCCAGTTTTCACTGGCACATAGTAGCTCCTGGCTTTCAGTGATTTCCAAACTCGGCAAAAGCTAGGAGCCAGGAACCACTACCTCTCACAGACACTGTACCAGCATGCTTAATTTGGGAAAGGAAAATACAGTCTGGCACATTAGCCCTGAACAGCTGCCAAGCCCTGCTCTCATCTATGCGGTGCTGGAGCCGGCCAAAAAATCGGGAGAAAGAAGTCCGACACCAGGTTGGATTCCCTCAGTAACAATCCCCCTTCCCAGCCATCTCAGTTTCAGTGTGCTTACCTCCTTCCAAGCATTACAGGGAATCAGAGCTTACATTCAGAGCTAACGGGAACACCAAACCACAAGCAATCTGGGAAAGACTGGGGGCCTGGTAACTCAGAAGTGAGTCCACAGAGGTGCTTGCACACCCTATATTGTTGAAATAACCAGTTCTGGAGATTGTGCCAGGGCTTGGTTCACCATCCTGTTCAATACCATCATCAAGCACAACAAAAATCTTGCCTTCAAGGCTGCTCCACAGTGCACAATCCTGTGCCTAGTCCAACTATAATTAAATAAACCTAATTTCAAATGGGAAAATTTCAAACCTATTAACAAGAAACCTGCAACTATTATATGCATTAAGAAGCATTTTGGAATTATTAATACATGTGTTATTAACAGATGTTAGGTCTAATCAGAAGAAAACCCCAACGTGTTTGAATAGTTTACTACAATCACCTGGGTTTTTTCAGAAGTCTCAAAGTAAGCAGGTCTCCATAAAGGAGTTTTATAAAAATAAATGTATGATAACAAATGTGGAGAGAGCTGTATTTATTTACATTTTAAACCCTAGGAAGCACTGATGTCTTATTTCATAACATTCTCTAAAAGCGGAAGACTAAACCAGAATTTTGGGTGGGCTTGTTTGGGTTTGTGAGGTTTCTTTAAAAAAATCGTTTTGTAATTTAATCACTTGTTTCCAGGATACTGGGCTTTGAAGAAAATGTCAATTGTCATCAATTGACGCTGCTCAAAATGGAACAAAATACGTTCTTGTCTGTAAGTATAATACAGGATCTTAAATTTGGCTTTGACCAGTACTAACCAGCAGTGTTTACCCTCAAAAAACATGCTCCAGAAAACAGACTTAAGTACACAGGCAAATGTCTTTGCTTGCCATCTTTTGTTTCAAGTACTGCTCATAAAACTTAGAAAGTTTTCTGCATTCACTGAAAGAAGAGCAAGAAGAAAGAACTCTGGTAACACACTGTAATGCAGGACAACAATATGGTGTGGAGATCACAGAGCATAATTTAAAGTTATGCTATACATCCACAGTCTCATGAATTGCTTTTAGCAACAACTACAATTCCTATTCCCCATCCCTGGAACAGTTCAAGGCCAGGCTGGATAAACTTAATGCAAGCGGAAAGTGTCCCTGCCCACGGCAGGGCAGTTGGAACTAGATTATCTCTAAGATTCCTTCTAACTCCACACATTCTATGACTCTGTGAAGGACACAAGTTAACAATGGAGCACATCTGCTTCCATCACCCTCCAGGGTTCCCACTCAGCCATACCAGGCCACCGAGCCTGGCGGGGATCTCTGCCCACTACACCAATACTGGCTGCCCCAGTGAGTCAATCAGCTCCACACCTCTCACTTTCCTCCCAAAGCTGAGTCACCCTGAGTTTTCAACCCCAGGAATAAGCCTATCCTAGCTGCAATGGGCAGTGGTGGAACCAGCAGCTGGGACCAGCTTAGAGGGTTTTCTCATAGAGATGAGCTTGTGTGTCTCCTCAACTCATCCATTCCCCAAACTAGGAAGCACCAGATGAAGTAAGGTATCCTCCCTGGTCAAGCATTAAACAAAGGGGATCAAATAATCCATTCTTTTGAAACGTTCCTACAATTTATAAACTAATAAAAAACTAATCAAAAGAAAAACTAATCAAAGCTCACAAGATGCCATCTTAGATTTAAGAAAATAAAGGCCTATCTTGGGTAGAGAAATTATTGAGAAAGGTCTTAGGGAAAAAAAGCGCAAAGTTTTTCCAATGAACCATATAGATAAGGGAAGCGCCTCATTTTTGAAGCTGTGTTGATTTTGATGCTTTCTTGCCTCCTCTTAGGTTCAATCAGCTAAAAAGTAACTGCTCAGAAGTGAAGGATAAATATAAAAAGATGAAGCCACTCATTCATGGGAAGCAGACCTGCTTGGAAAGCAGCACCCAACACTCTGCTTGATCCACTGCTCAAAAGAACTTATTGTGTGAAGGAGTACAAAAACCTACGTAAATAAGTAAGTTTTGTAAGCCCTGTTCTTACAAAACCTTAATATTCTGGACTTACATTGCTAACTTTTGAGGGAGTTGAGCAGCTGGTCTGTCACACAAGAATGACCCAGCCTCTTGGACATAACATAGACTAAACAATGATAGCCCACTTTCAGAACCTGGCAGAAGTGTCCCAGCCTCACCCCACCCTTATTTTAACCACAGGCTCCCTTCCTTGATCTCTTTATTTGACATTCACCACCTGCTTACTGCTCACTGCCTAAAAACTGCCTTAGTCTCTGGAGTTACAAGAATGCTATTTCTCTCACAACCCAAACTCCTTGGTTTTATCAGAGAAGAATGGAACCATCTTTCACTCTTTTTCACAATTTGTTTGAACAATCAATGTTTTGAAGAAGAAACAAAAGGCACTCACATAACCAAACAAATGAGTAAAGACAAATCCCACTTAAACTGACCATCCCTATGTAGACAAGTATTTTCTCTTAAAGTGTTGGCACTGCCCAGATGAAGGGGCTGAAGAGGTTTGTGAAATAATTGTGACGTCCTCATGGTGCCTACTTTGCTCCTCCTCTGTCTTCTCTACTGAGAAACAGCGAGTTTGTAATTAATTACTTAACATTTTAAAGCAGTAATAGTGCTTCACATATCTCTCTCCTTGGAATTTATCTAGGGTGAGGTATTGATAGTATCTAATGAAAAGCTTTGAGAGGAGTTCATGATCAGCTGTCATTTTCAAACATGTTTTGGTAAAGAGCAGAAACACACACAAACAGAGCAAGGAAAATAAGCAGAATATGTTAAAAGCCCCTGTTTTTCAGAAGTACCATCAGAAGTTAAAGTAACAGGAGGAGGACATCTCCTTCTGTTCCATAGCTTTCCCATACTGATTCCCTCTCCCCTCCTTGCTGGGTGGTATAGAGAGAATCCATGCTCCTGTTTATGATATGCTTCCACTCCAGCCCACTGGAGCTCAGATATTCTATAGGCAGCCACCAAACAGTCAGTAAAACATGGCAGACCCAGCTACTGGGGTCAAACCAAGTTAATCTGAACAATGTGTGATGGGCCAGAAGAAAAAGAAGGGAGAGGGGAATACAGTTCCAACATTCACCCTGGCAAGTTGACTCTGAAATTAAACACAGCTCTTTCACTTGCTCTAGGAACTATGAGCCATGCTGGAATAAAGGATGCCTCATCCCTACTTTCCTTATAAGCATTTCCATGGTTTGTTCTAGAACAGGATAAAGGGGCCTTGATCATGCCTGGGACCACTGGTAAGCCACTCTAGGAATGAGCATAACAGGAGCTCATCTCTTGACTGCCTCACTTGCAGATAGTGGAGACTCAGTTTTACACAGGCAGAATTTCATGCAACAAATCCTTGTTTCAGCTGCACTAATTCACTATCCCCAACAATGCCATGGGGAAGCATTTCAGTGCATGCACGTTCTCTAGCTGCAGGGGACATTAAGCCTCCATAAAGACTATTTTAAGAAGTCAGCTCATCTCTCTCTCTCTCTTTTTTGTTTGTTTGTTTGTTTGTTTTTTAATTCCTGTACTCTACTATGAAGCTGAACAAAACAAGACAAATTGTCATTAATCTGTCAATTCAGATAGACCCACTGAGCTAAGATAATGGTATATATTGAGTGGTACAAGACTTAAGAATTATGCTGAGCCGAGAATGCGTTAAGCTGCCATGAGAAATCTGTTGTGTCTCAGCATGGTATCACATTGTAATTTCCATTCAAGGGAGACCCTCTCAATCAGGCTGTATTAGAAATGATCTAAGGTTTCTGGTGTTGCATGAAAAGCTCTCAAAGCAACCAAACTTACACCAATGTTTCAGTTTTAGCTTTCTATATAAGAGACTATGTCAGTGATTGGGATGTTCAATGCTATCACAGCATAAACAAGCCAAGACACATAAGCAAAAGTAAATTAAAATATGCCCCAAAATTGACATGCAAATATTAGAGCATGTTAGAAAACAAGCAGCAAGTCAACATGGAATAAAGTGTTCTGGTCTGGTCCTATGGCAGACCATAGGAAAGTGATAAACAAGCCTCATCCCTAAAGCAAAGTAAAACAAAAAAAGTATCTTTTTCCTTAAACAAATGTTAGAGGACTTGTAGATAAAGGTTTTGTCTAAAAAAGCCCAAAAGAACAAGTACCTATCTGCTCTTCTCAAAGAGAAGTAAAATCTCCAGCTGTAGCTAATGGCAGCCCATGATGGGCACCAAATCCTCCTCCCTCCTCAGCCAGGCCTGCTGCTCACATGCAGTACACAGACGTCTCCACAGTCTTCCAGCATCACCCGCCCCCTCACATGGCTCCCTCTTGAATTTTTTGGCTCAAGGCTCACCTGCCCCATGTTACTCCTATGACATGTTTGATCTGTGTACCCAAGTTGCCATGGAGTAGGACAAAACTTTGTAAATCTCCACTGTTCAAGCAGATTCTCTCAAGATGTGTCATTTTAATGCATTTTCTCAGCTTCCCTTTTCATATCATCTCTCTGCCCTCCTTCCCCTCCAGGCCCGTCTCTCTTCCCAGTACCTTCAAGAATAGTTTATGCAGTAAGAAGTGAAAATGCAGCAGCTGCTCACTTGTTAAAATATTTATCTTTTTCATTTCTGCTTTAGAGATGGACCCAGTTATGTTCTCTGACCCAATATTAAAAAAGATCTAGAGCTGTATGTTTTATTTAATCTAAATAAACATGCAAAGAGTCCATGGCATTTGGGAGAGACAAACACAAATGACAGGTTGGAAGATGGGACAAAAGGAATGTGTTAGCTATTTTTTTTTTAATGATATCAGCCTGCTTTCCAATCCTTTCTTGGGAATGTTTATTTTTGGTTTAACACCACAAATTATTCTAGCTGCACTGTAAATATTTCTATTAATTTTCTAGTTTAGTTTAAATTTCATTAGCATCTTAAATACAGAAAAACGGGAAACTTTAAACAATCAACAATATGCAGAGAATTTCTTCTGGGATGCTGGAAAAGCTCCTGTTTGGTACTGGGCCCACTCCCTCCAAGATCCCAGTAGTGGTTTCTGTAGCTTGCTCTTAAGCAGTTAAAGCAATACACCCCCAAAACACTATGAAGTTGGAGTGAAATGTAACTAATGTGCATGCAAAGAGGTGCATTTTCTGCAGTGGTAAGTACAGGAATTAAGACCTGCTTGGGTTTCAGCTGCATTAACATTACTTGAGCACAAAAAGTCAGTCCATATGGAAATAATCAGTTAAAAGAACACTGAAGGCTTGGTCCGAACTTTCCTTCAGCGTAGCAGGAAAATATATTACTCTTCAACTGTACAAATGACCTTAGCTCTTTTTTTGTCTTTTCCAGTAGAAAACTCCCACTGTTCATTAAAGCACCTCACATACAAAAGAGGCCTTAAAAGGAGAAGTGGCTCTTGCCAACAAGCAAGATGGATATCTACCCTGCCCCTACCCCTACAGCCTTCTCAGCTCATGAACTGGGGAAAAGAAATTATTGCTGCAGGTCTACTCTTTCTCTTCTTCATCTCTTTAATTTTCCTCTTAGTTTATCTTTGCTTTTCACAACATTAGGCTGAACTGAGTTTGGATAATATGTCATCAAGTGAGAGCCGAGGTTAATACCTATCCATGGGTTTTAACTTACTTCCTTTTCTATTTGGTGGTTCCCTAAAAAATAGAGGGAAACAGGTCTTCAAGTGGACACTTACTGTTTCAGACTTTCACTGCTCTGTGGCAGAGATCCACAGACGTGCCCTTATTTAGCAAACAGCCCAGACAACTGAGCATCCACCCATTTCCCCCCTCGCTGCATGTCCATGCCCTAGCTCTGCCAGCAGAGGCTGATGGACCCAAACCCTGAAAATCTTGGCTTACATTTCCTTTCTATCCTGAGCACAACATGTAGGTTTTAATTCCCAGCAGGTTCAGTGTCCATAGCTTATTTATTGAGCCAGAATTATAAGTACCATATGAGGGAAGCAGACTACCACATGGAAAGGAGCTCTGCTTTACCTTGTTTGTTTTGCTCATTTCTGATGATCCATCTTTCGTCTTCTCCAATACACAGATGAAGATCCCAAGTCCATGTTCATCATTCCTATTGCAGCAACAGTTTTCTACCCCTGTTTTGAAGTCCAGGTTAGACCAGATAAAATGCTGGACAGAGCAATGAAGAGGGCTGACCTGAGATGACAGCTATATGACCATGGACCCTGGAGCTGGAGGAAAACCATAGCCCCCACCAATGCAGCACAGGCACACTTACAGCACGGAGTGACAGCTGGAGGAAACCTCATCAGGGCAGGAGGCAAGGACAGGAAGCAGAGGGACAAAAGCTCCTCTTTTCCCTCTTTCTTGTTGGCACTAGTGATGTTTATTTTACCAGATCCAGATACTTCACAAAAGGACATAACAACCTCAGAAACAAACTCTAACTCAGTTCATTTTCTTCATTTATTCAAACAGTGCCAGTGCTGAATTTATTTTCCACAGAAAGACTCAAGACTGTAAAGAACTGGATGGTTCTTACATCAAAGAACCAAAATTTGCTTTGGTCCTTCACAGATAACTCAGATTACTTCTAAAGGCAGAGGCGAACCCCACCCAGGTCTTGCTATTCAGCCTTCACTCAAGAACTGACTTGCCACAAAATTTCACAGGCTTGCAGCTCAGGAACCAGGCAGACTCTTCCAGCAGCTTCTTTTTCATTCCAGAGTCACAGCATACCTATCCTTGGTACATTAAAAAAGAAGAGATGCCAAAGCCTGATGTTTGACAAGGGAAAATGAGGTCTGTCCCTTGAGACATTGCTGCTGGAGCCATGGTGGATTGTGCTGAACCCTCCCACCTCCCTCCTTGGTTTGAACAGCAGGACTGGAAAGCTGTGGCTCCTCAATCACCTATGAAAAGAGTCCTATGGAAGGACATGAGGGGTTCAGGTCCACCACAGGCACATGACAGCATTTCTGTTGGGTTATCTGGGGCAGGTAATGTGACATTTATTTTGACTCAGTGCCTTCACATCACCGTCATGACAGCTGCAAAACAGCCAGTATCTGCTCAGGCATCAAGCCAACTGGTATTGAATTACATAATTCAGCTTCTCTTGTTTTTATTTTAAATAAAAATCTTGAGACTGGATGAGCAAAGAACAATGAAGTGGGATTTATGTCTTTGTGAAGCCATTACAAGTCAAAAATAGTAAGCTGGGGAGAGGCATCCACACAACATAGATCAAACTGCCCATCAGACTTGGCCACTGTTTAACACCGCACCTCACCCTTGTCCTTCCAGTCATGCCTCACAAAAGCCTCCCACAAGAACCAACTTCCCCAGTCTGCCAAAAGGCTTAAGAAAAGCACAAAGCTTCTCCCTGAAGAGAGCCCGAGGCTGAGGGCTTGTATGCAGCTAAAGGAAGATGCCCTGACAGACGTCCTCCCTGTCATTGCCAGGACATGCCACCTACCATACCTCTTCTGGAGCTGGGTGTGTATTATTCACAGGACATCTTGCAGGTGCCATGACCCCTTCACTTTCCCTGTCCCTAATGCATTTTCAGTGTTTTCAGACCTCTGACTCCATTATACCAGTGTGGTTCCTGGTCTAAAGAACTCTAAAAGAATTAATCAGCATGAAAAAATATCTTTCTAAGGAAGAGAAACTCTCCTGTAGGCACTCAAGAGTGTCCTATTTCAGCTGGTACAGTAATCCACATCTTCCTCTTCATTTTAACTCAACAATTCTATTTAACTAATAAAGCCATTCTAAATATTATCTGCCTACTGCTGGCTTCCAAAGCTAAGGCACAACACAAACATCAAGCAGATTTTCTTCCCTTTTTCTCAAACATTCTCAGGCATTTTTTTGAGGGATCTTTCAAAGAGTGTATATAGACTCAAGGAAGTGGAAGTACACATTCTTAAAAGTAGATTGCTATGGATACACAGAAGAACAGAGAAGAGTTTGCAGACTTGGTTTGAGAGAAACCCCTCCAAGCCCCATACCCAATGGTCTTCAAACTGTCAGTGCAGACTGACTGCTGGAGAATGTACGAAGCTGCAAGTGGACAAGAGCTAGAGCTAAGCTTTTCATCTCCTACAACCATCATTTTAGGTAGCTGAATCTGTGATAAGCCTAAACTGCAGTGCTAGATCCAGGCTTTTTGTCTAGGTCTGGCTTTATTGTAAAGTGAAAATGCACATGTATGCTCGTGCATGTAAATGTTTTGGGACACCTTCTATTTTATGAAAGGATCTGCTGGTATTACACCAGATGTCTCTCCATTTACAAGAAATGATAATAAAAATTTCACTTCTTTTTTCCTTGTATTTCTGAAATGTTGGCCTAAATAGTTTCATCATTTTACCTTAGACCACCAAACAAAGTTCCTTTGGTGGCACTATATTTAAGAAATCTGGTGGTCTTCCTCATCTGCAAGCCATCACTGTAAAGACATTTGAGATAACAAAAATTACTTTTCTCATTTGGAATTTTAGGCCTCAAAAGTCAGAGATTATCTGAAAATATTTACACCCCAATTAAATTTAGTAGAAAAATCTTCAAGCTATTAAGTGAGCTTTAGTATGAATCTCAGATGTTTTCAGGCACTATGAGGTTCTCCTTGAGCAGAAAATGCCAAAAGAAATATGGAGTTAATCCTACACTGGTTGGTTAATCTGTTTTCCAACACAAGTATGTCTGCTGGCAGATGTTGGCAGGAAGCAAACTCTAGACCAAAGGTTAAAACCATTACAGGGAGAGAGCATTGCTATAGAAAAACCCATCGAAATAGTAACTAGAGGAAAGAGTTTTCCAACTCATTATTTCTCCCTGCTCTTTCATATAGTTTATGTATCAGTTCTTCTTTTTTGACCCCTATTTAATTTATTTTCTGGCAATCCAGCTGACAGTGCTGGATATGAGGTTCAGGTCCCCAGGGGTAGCAGTGTTGCTATGACAGCTCATGACGCAGCTTCAGCAACTGCTTAAGAGTGGAAGTCAACCTCAGGAGTTTTTGTATAATAGCTCTCCTTCCTCCTGCAGAATCCCTCCCTCATCTGTTACAAGGACTGTCCAAAATGCCTTGTCTACCCATCTGCAAAGGAAAGCAGCATGCGCTATGTAGGCAGCCTCACCTATAGTGACTCAAAAGTTAGGAACTTTAACAGAGAGGACATGGCTGGGAGGAATAAAGCCCCAAACCCAAATAAGTCCAAGCACACTTGGCATCACAGGGGAGTAATTATGAAGGGAAAAGAATCAGAAATGAACAAAAGGCAATATAAGGGCAGTGGTTATTTCCTGTTCACTTACTTTTCAAGTTTTTTTTCTTAATGTGTAAATTGACCCCATCTGGGTTTTTTTCATGCAAGTTTTGAAGGGAGAATATGGGCCACAGTTTAATAACAATGTTCCCACAAGACTTGGCAATCCAGCATTATCTCAATACATTGTTCCAAAACTGAGAAGAAGGAGGAACCACTCAAAAGGCCAAAGTACCACATGACAAGCCATCACCATTTGCAGAGACCTGCAGAATAAGAGTAAACTGACAGCAGAACAGAGAAAAAAAACAAATGTAATCCAAGATTAAACATTGACGAAAGAGTGTACATTGTGAAAACCAGTTCTAGCAAGGCCGCAAGCAGCAAGAGGACTATCCCACTGCAACTCATGACATGAATGTGGATGGTAACCATGGAGCACTGGCAACGTTGTGAGAAAGTCACAGACTGGAGACACTGTATTTTAGAAAAAGTCTCTCTAAATAATTCTTTTGAAATCTCTTCAGATGAAACATTACGGAAATTGAAAAATGTAACAATATTTCAGCAACCCTGCAACATAATATTCTAAATGCTGCCAGGCCTTCTCTAAAGAGTGCTACTGAAGCCATGTGAATCCCTGCCTGACTGAGGTAGCCATACTCCTCCTTCCAACAAAGACAAGAATTTCTTCACTGGAACCCATCTTAAACTCTACTTTTACATCAGTCAACTTTGAGTACAAGCTTCCAGAGTTAAAGACTAACAATATCATGTCTTAACAGCTATGTGTGTACTGACCAAAACCTTCTTTGTGGACAAAATAATCGTTCTGTGTTATTCGCATTTTAGTATTTTAATGCACATTTTGAAGGTTGTGGCCTTGCTTTAGATGTAAGTCTTATTCACAACTTATTCATAACAGCGTCTTTCTTAAAATAAAAAAGTTGTCATTCATATTTTTCCTACACACCTTGGGACTAAGGTAACCAGCCTTGCTCATGGTCCTCTAATTTGGGGTTACAATCAAAGCACGAAGTGATTTATTGCCCTAGTACACTCTATGAAAGGCACTCAGCTCTGAAAATGGGCTCAAAAAAGGGGAGCTTTCATCACCAGGTTCATAATAGAAACATTTGAAAGAAAAAGAGGAATAAAATAGAAAACACATGCACAACGCAGATTTTGTAGGAAAAAATCTGCTTGTTTCTAACACACTGGTGAAACTGGTCAAGACCATCACGTCTGTTCCGAAGCACAGGTCTCACAAACACGGCCACAAGCAAAGACAATGATCAAGCAGAAAGGAGGAAACGTATAAGGCCTTCCCCCCTTTATCTGTGTTGACCACCGTGAAATATATCCTCATACTTTATGAGAGGCTGAGGTGCAAACATATACCCTCCTAGAGATCTGTGACCCTTCTTGTCTGAGCGTGAGACACGGGGACGTGCTCTAAACAACTCGGCACCAGCTCCTTGGGAAAGCTGTTCCTAACTTACTGCATCCGTCTGCTTCGGGACACAAGCACAAATCCCATTGCAGATTTTTTCTGAGAAAAAAGAGACCTCATAAAAAAATAGAACAGGAAAAAACCCCACAAATCAGATGCCTTTTCAGTAGATTCCAAAACCCCCCAGATATTAGAAAAACTTTAGTGAACATAGATGGAAACTATATTTTTGGAAACACAAAATTCAAGCACGTGTAAATTGAGAACAGCCAAGCACTGTCCACCCCGCAGAAAAATGCCTCCAGAGCACTCCCTCACAGCCCTGCAGTTAGAAACAAATCATTTTGCTATACAGGCAATCAAGTTCTATGTATAAACTTTTGCAATTCAATTTTCATATCAAAGTCAATGGCAAGTTCTACAAAACAAAAAAAACCATAGTACCTTGGTCCAGTGCGACTTGTATGTGACCACAAAATTTATAGAAATGAAATTATAATACTCTCAGGGTACTTTCTGGGAGCAATTGTTGGATGCAGCTAGTTATAAAATAAAGATAGAAAAATCAAGTCTGAGAAAGCTTTTGATATGTTGTATTTGCCATGGAAATGCATGTAATAACACGGTACACTGAAATGGAAGAGTGGGAAAAATCTGCAGTTGCCAAGGAGGAAGCAGCATGAACAAATAACTGATTTTCCTCTAAACTTCACTTAAGAAAGAAGGTGCTCTAGGGATCCTTAGAGGTAAAAGCCACTACATAACAACTCAATAAAAGAACAGCTATCCTATATAGAGCAAATCTTTATTAAGATTAATTACAAAACACTGTGGAACAATAAACTTTCCTTTGCTGTGCTTAGTTGCCATTTTCTTTTAAAACCTCATGACCTTCTCACTGTGCCCTTGAATTGTGCCATTAGTTATACACAATATATTGTGAACTAAAATGAACAATGATCACCCATGCCCAAACTTTATACATAGATTTAAAAAAACACTGGCAAATGGGCTATTAGAACTGGATGCACCGTATTGATTCCCCCTTAAAGCAATTTACAGTGAGATAGCGCTATTCACTCAGTAGCTTTAGAACAAAAATTGCTTGTATTTATCTTGATGGCAAGGAGAAAACACATCAGTGTATTAGAGCTGAGATTTATATCTTGTTAAAACAGTGCTAAAATACTGTCCATTGTATCTAGCACAGACCTGCACATGTGCAAATGTGACTACTTTAAAAGATGAAGATTATCAAAAGAAAGAAATCTTTTGCCGTATGATTGCATTTCCAAGTGTTTCCCTATATCCTTCATTCCTCAGTGAGCCTTCAAGACAAGTAATTACAGAAAACACTTTCACTGCAAGATGTCTGGAGGTTTAATAGTACATTTAATCAAGACAAAAGTATCTCTATATATGATACTTTAGCTGATGGTGTCAAGAGCAAAAAGCACATATTATAGGGAAAGACAACCACAGAGGCCAGGAGAGGAAGGAACAGGTATCTTGATGGACAAAACAGTGCCTAAATCAAAAAAGGAAGTCAATATGACTAGCTCCTCACAGTACTGTGGTTCAGGGTAAGTTCCCCAACATGCCTTCTTCCCTCATAGGCTTCCTCTTAAGACATCTTTTTCCAGGTCCATTGTTGGAATTACTAGAAAAATTCAAGAGTATTGCATTTTGCTTAAGTCAGTGAGAAAACCACACAGTCCACTCTGCACTGGTCAGTGTTTTATTACAGATACACAGAGGTTCCCATCAGTACATCTGATCGAGTCACAATGGTTTCAAAATCTGCCCACCCTCTCCTGACTTTGGGTACACACCTTTCCACTTTTAAAAACAGCCTTTCTTAAAAACCCCCAGATTAGTTTAGCTGGTGAGAGCAAGGTGCTAACTAACACCAAGGTTGTGGATTTGATCCCTGTATGGGCCATTCACCGAAGAGTTGAACTTGATGATCCTTATGGCTGCTTCCAACTCAGAATATTCTGAGATTCTGTGAAAAACATGCTTCCCAGAAAGTCAAACAGTGATCAAATAAGTCATCAAGGACAAAAGAGACTGAGGGAAAGGCTTAGTTTTGCTGCTTTGGAGTAAGATTAAACATGATAATCACTATCCCTACTGACTGCAAGCATCATTTAACTCAGCTAAGGACTGAACCAGAAGTTAAAAACAAGCAGGGATGCCACTGATGACATCTTAACATTATGTAAGATGACTTGAGACTGTTCCTTCTGTATCACCAACCACTGCTCCACTGCTCCATGCCCAAGCAGCTATTTTTAAGTGTCAAACTACATTTGCTCCACCACAACATGATGTCACAACACGATGACACCCTGATCTTGACCTGCATTCCTTTGCTGCTCTGGTTTGGAACCTCTTATTTGTGAGTGAATGCCATCTTTCTTTCATACTTCTTACCATCAGGAGAGTAAGGTAAACTCAGGTAAACAATTTTCTCATTCTGATAAAATCTGAGGTGGATCCATGAAAGGGATTTACTGATTCAGGGATACAACTGTGAAAAACCAACCTCATGTCTGTCTGTAAGGAGGGAGAGCTTTGCGTCTAGAGGATACCAATGCCTCACACATATTCCTGCAGTAATAAATTAATCCTTATTCACCTAACACTAATTATTTTGTTCTTGATGAACTTAGCAGATATCATCAGGGTTGAAATGTCTAGAGCAAGTTCAGGAGTTGGTGTCCTCGTAATTAACTGATCAGCCATAGCTTGAACTGAAAGCTCTTGATAGCCACAGTCCACTGTCCTTTTTAGACAGTTGATGGGAATGCATTCTAGAGAAACAAGGATTCATCTCCAAAGAGCTTAGGGAGACAAGGGAAACCACGGAAATCATACAGCCCCAAAACTCTGGCAAAAACAGTGAGGCCTTCTCCAAGGGGTGTTTATCTGACATGTGCCATTTTGGAGGACACTGGAGGGCACATCAGGCAGGCCTCCTGTGCCAAAGCAAAGGAATCATCTGCGACCTCTGAGAGGAGTTGTTTTTATCACATGTAGTTCACGTACATGCAGGAACGCTTCCAGTGACCAAACATAACTGGCATGTACTGGAGATTGGAATCAGCACACAGAACAATAACAAAAACCCTGCAGCTGTCTCCACGTCATGTGTTTGGATTGCACAAGTCATCGATAGCATTTTTCTACTGCCATTCTACAAAAAAGCCTTTTCAGTCATTGATGGCTGAATGTAGTGGCCTCCCATCTCTTATCAAGGGGCATCATGGCTCCAGACACACCCTGAGCCTGAATGCTCCATGCACTCCTTGTTCCGGCTTTTGGGTGCCCATAAGTACCTCTGTTAACAGGAAAACACACCACTGCACTACACACCTAGTCCAGCAGATCAGATTTTACTACCATGTTCACCACACAAACATCTCATCAGTTACACACAAATGCCATGACTGTAGAATAGGCAAGGCGTTTGTGTGCTTTGACTGCTTAAAAGGAGAAAAAGGAAGATTTTGGAACAGGCACAAAGCAAAGGCATACAAAAACTGTGTAACATTAATCTGAAAAACAAAACAGAGCTTCAAGTTTCACTTAAGGCTTTTCACCGGCTTCTGCAGTCATATTAGTTACATCTTTATCAAATGCTCTAAGAAAAAGCTGCTACAGAAATAAAGAGTATGTCACATATGTCTTTTTTCCTTAAAGTACATAAGTATTAATTCATTAATATACTGGAGATGGCTGATTTACAAAGGCCTCATCCCAAAAGTCACACCCACGCACTGACTTGCTTTCTTCAAATCAGTGTGATACGAAGTTATTCGAAGTTATTCAAAGTTATTCAAAGTCTCTCCAGAAAATCTTCAAGGAACAGCACTTATAGCTGCTCTTTAAGAATTTATAGGCAGGACAGTGTTAGTAAATAACCAGATAATATTTCCATTACATGCTCCATTTCTATCTTATTGAAATTTTATGACTAAAGCTCAGTTTTCAGTGAATACAGCCTTGGCACAGTTGCTTTGGTGCTGCTAAAATCCACAGTAACTGCATCCTTAGCTATTATTGCCATTAACAGAATGAATCTGTGGTTTGCCATATCTGTACAGGCAAAATGCAGGGTCTCCTTCCAATTCAGGTAAGTTCCTAGATGCCAAACAGGACATTCTCTTTGAATCAGCTCTTCTGATTCTTCGAAGCAGTTACTGAATTCTGCAAACTAGACAGTGGCAATTTGCTCAGCTCCTTTGAGTGCCTAATGCTCAATTCAAAAATGAGCAGAGACATGTGAAGTGAACAAGCAGCACAAGAGCTCTCCTGGAGAAATTTTTTTTGTTTGTTTGGTTGGGGTTTTTTTGTTTGTTTTTTGTGGGTGAAGGGTGGAGATTTTCATCCAAGAGGCTTTAGTTTAAAGAGGCGTTATGATCACCTCAAAAATGGTTTCCTGGAGTTCCAATCAGTGAATGCTAAGAGGTAAAGAGCACAAAAAACCCAGCAGCATCTTCTGCCCATCTGAATATGACTGCCAAGAGGAAAACCGAAACTGGTTCCTGGAAATACCAATAACTTGAAGGAGCTGCTTTACAAAACCATTTATGGCAGCTATGAGAAGCATCTAGGGGTCAGAAGACTGCACTAGCCAGCACCAGCAAATCAGCAGGAATCACATTCAACCAGCTGAAGAACTGCATATTAATAGCCTCTAGTCCACTTAGCAGTGTCCTGGTTTACTGTAAAACACCTTAAAATGGACAAATTGTTTCAAAGGCTCCACAGGTCAGCAGAATAAGAAAAGCACAATCCTATAAACCATACAGATACCAGACTGGTGGTGAAACAACTTCACAAGAGAATTCACAAGTTTGGACTCAGCTTCCTTTTTAAAATCCAAAATCTTATTTAAAACATTAGGTATTGTTGTACTGGACAGTGGTCTGTGATGGACAACTAGCTCAAGTTATTTTCTTGGAAATTGCTAGAGAGTGAAAGGAAATTCTCTGAAATTTGACATGAAGTTCTACCATTCCTCAAAATCTTTGCTTTGATCATCCATTTCCTGCTGTCAAGTCACCCTGTTGTATACTAGTCTGATGTTCACTACACCACTTAAGAGAAGGAAACTCCCTGTGTTGGAATAAACTACTTTACTAAAACTGGGTTGGCAACTACTCAATGAGAAGAACAGGCCAGGCCATTTTCTTCAGTACTGGCTTCATGTCCAAGGACACATCTGTTTCTTTTCTCCTTCAAAGCCTGTATCATTTCAATCCCTACTTTAACCTGTGCAGAATTCAAGTAAATCAACCTCAGTGTGTCTCAGGACTGTAAAAGCCTTCTGGTCATTTGAACAGTAAGTCTCTCCACCTTCTCCCTGCTCCAGTAGTATCAGCAGCAAAGGAAAGCAGCCAGGACAGCAGGGAGGTACTAAAAATACCTTTCATTATATTTTTTATCACTCCATCAACCTGCCACTAAAATAAATTCTGAAACAAGGGGATGCAATTCTATTTAAGGGTACTTGATAGATATTTCATCTACAGATTTCCCCTGCTTGCTCTCTGAACCTATGTAAACACTGTGGTAAGGAGTTCAAGGGTTTTAAAAAATTCTAAGTAAAACCTGACACAGCTGTCAAACGGGACATAGGATACAAAGTACTGTGGTATTTATGTGGTTATTTATGAAAAAGCAAACACAGGAAAGCCAAAGGCATTGGTGGATGCTTTGAAAAGGGAATGTATGGGCCCATGTCTCAGCTCCTTTGGCAGGAAGAAACTCATTAGTGACACAGGGTCATGCTTCCAGTGGTTAAATGTCCTGCAACCATTTAGGCTCCAGCTCAGTTGCAGTGAGATTCCTTGCATGCTTAATGCAAAGGCAGTGTGTAAATGTTTGAAGAATGGCCCTTTGCTAACTGTAAGAGCACTGGGTATTTGTTATTGCCTTGGACAACCTGGGAACTCTCAAAGAGATGCTACATTCCTATTCACAGAGGTATTCCGCAGAATTTGTATCCCACAGCATGGCAGACAGTTTCAGAAGAAGAAGATCAAGGGAACAGACCTGTTAATGAAATGCTAGAATTCACAACTTTTGCTCTTCCACTTCAGAGAGTGTCACCCGAGCCCCTTTCAGCCTCAAAAGCCTTTGACAATACTTAGTTCTGTTTCAGAAACTCAGAACCTTGGAAATGTATACAGTTCCCAAATACTGTCTTAAAAAATATTCTGCAGCTTTTCTTCCTCTAGTCATAATGACAGAGCAAAGAAGAAAAGGAATTTAAATGGGGTTGTTTGGGGCTTTTCTAAGTACATTCCCTTGTTTAGGATTGGAAGATAACAACTTTTGCTTTGCTGCAGAGCAATTACACAAATACTTCTATTTACTTAGAATCTTTTATCCGGAGAGATCCAAGGGGTATTTATGAAACATAGGTCAGAATTTTTAGCTCAGGAATGTGTGTAACTGCAAACAAACACTCTCTGGGCTTGCTCAATTCAAACATTTTGCACGTAAGAACATCCAGCTATGTGTTCTATTCCATCTCCTTTTAAACAAACAAACAAACACTCAAGAAAACATCCTATTTGCAAAACCGATTTGTAGAAATAAAATTCATGTGAATTTGGGAAAATAATGAAAAAAATTACACTATGAAAAAACTCACTCTGGTAAAATTACAAATTCAAGTGCTGTCCTGTTTCAGATTCCATAATAACTATATTTAATTATACCTGTGCATACCAATTTAACTTCACTTTCTCTAAAATAGTTTTATTGCTGCACTACAAGAGTATCTCCCAGGCAACTCACCTGGGGGAGTGGTGACAACTGCTGTTTAATCAGTACAGCAATTAACTTAAGTTCTGCTTAATGGCTGAACATTCAACCGATGGCATGGACTTGGAGTGATGTTTAACTCCAGGGATGCAGCAAAGGCAAAAGTTTAAATCACAATCTTGTTTCAGAAGAAGAAAGTCTGATGAAGGTTAAATAAAATAGAAACATTAAATAGAAGAAGTATGAGATACCAACAAAATCGCAGTAAGACTCATCTTCAGGATTTATTTTTTTTTTAATAAGTGTGGTCCTCTTGGCCAAACACAGTAACACAATTCCCAAAGTGAACTTCCTAAGGGAGGGCTGAGGGTGGGAGGGAGAAACAATCTTCCTCCCACTGCAAAACTGTTTTACATCCGATGGCTGAAAGAGCTTTCTGCAGCCACACTGCTCCAGAGAGCTTGTGGCACAACCAGGAAAAACCTTCCAAATGCTTCCAGATGCACCGTGAATAACTAAAGTGAAAAACCCACCAAGCCTTCTACCCGATTCGTGAGACTCTGAGTCTCCCGGAGAGGTCAAGAACTGGCTGTGGGCTGGGGAATGCAGTTCTCCAACCCTTCTGGGAAGTGTTAGGACTCCTTATCCAAGCTGTGAATCACAGTATAACTGTTGCTGATGAGGTGGGGAAGGGCAATACCGCTCTAAAAGCCTTATGGCCCTTGTTAAACTCTGCAAAAGAAAGGCAGAGAGCCAACCAGGCATTTAACATCCGGCAGTGGACACGCGTTTGACTGAAATTCTGATTTGGGGCTTGATAGCTTTGCCAGGGACCCAAATCGGGCCTTTTGAATGTGATGAGAATCCAAGCTGTACTTCCTCATTCTTACGTTTTCTTGAGTAACACTTGAGCAATTGCTGTCCTACGTTTTTATTAATATTATCATTTGCATGAAAAATACCTAGATAAAGGCTGCTATTCATTCTAACAAAAGCTAGGGAGCTCTTAGTAGTCACAATATAGTATTGGAGTTGAAATCTCAAGTGAACTGGTTTTATCTATTCTGTGATATCTGGTGTTATCTGATCTTTTGAATATGAATCACTGCGACAAAGTAATGCTAAACCTCTGCTATTCAGAGGACAGGGCAGAAGATACAATTCAATTTACTTTAAGTGGACACAATTCACTAACTTTTAGAAGCATATGAATAGCTCTTCATGTTATGTCTGTGCCATGAATAAAGTTCATTAACTTTACCACCTTTCTTGTGTGTAGGTGATTTTTCAAGCCTTTCTCCTGAATGAAAAGTGAGGATCAAACCAATTTATATCCTCTGAAAACAAATGCACTGAAGTCCAAACCAGATGTTAAAGTGCCTGCTGCATATAAAAGGCATGCAAGGCACAAGCATATTGGGGGGGGGGAAATGTTGGTGCATTAGTAATGGGCCTGTAGCATTCCTTTCTTTCCAGTCGAAGACACCTTGTGAAAACACTGTGCTGCTAAAAATAAATCTGATTATATGATATCAGCTGTCTTAGGGCCATATTCAAAATAACAGAAGAAGCCTTCCCAAGTGCCATAGAATAAATCCAAGAATATATAAGTTTTAATCACTGGGGCTGCTTTAATGCAAAGCTTCACACACAGACACACACACTGCTCTTCTACTACACCACCACCCACACACTGTGCTCATCAGAAGTACGTGCTCACCATTAAACAGGCAGCTTTCCGCTTTCCTATTCTGCTTTGACTTTTCAGAGTGGATCTGGCCACACATGGAGTCACTCTGACCCATCAGTTTATATTCAGCCTTTTGCTTACACCTCTTCCATCGAGGACAGCGCTTGCAGGATGCAACCACATGTAATATAAATACAGGGGTAGGAGAGCCAGCCAGGGGCTCCTTCTGGAGAGAGATTCTTCTCCATGGAGGCTGTGGACGTTGCCCTTTACTCTGACCACTTTGTCCTTCTGCCACCAGATCATTACCCAAGGGAAAGCTGGGTCCCACCTCTGCTGCTCCTACAGGTGATCCCAGGGCTGAAACCTTGCTGGCGAGGGCTGCTGCTGCAGAAAACCATCTCAACTTGAAGCTCTTCAGAGAGGGCAGGGTGTAGCTACACCAATCAAGAAGTTCAAGGCAGAGGAGGGGAAACATGTTCCAGCTTTCAGTATAAACACAAGGAGCTCTACTCAGCCAAGCCGAAGTTTTTTTGTCTCCTTTGTAAAGCTCGCAGAGGTGTTCCACATGGCGGAACAGAACAACAGGGTTGTTTAGCACCCCGGGCAAAGAGTGAATGTTTATTAACTGAGAGAAAATATTCCTGCTCAGACATGGCCTGGCATGCACAGCTCTGATGAAAAGTCTCTCCAGCCATCTACATTAATCGGACTAAGCTCTTCCTTAAGACTAAAAGAAGTATCTGCTCCACATTTCATCATAGCTTTTACTCTCTTCTTTCTTTTATTTTTAAAAAAATAATTTACATTTTAGCTTTTTTTAAAATAACATACATTTTAGTTCTTCCATTTTAGCTTTAATTAATCCATCATTTCTACCTGTAGTAATTTTCTGGCTACATCATGGATTCAAAATAAAAAGGATCTGTTCAAAAGTGTCCTCAAAATTCCATATGTAAACTTCTATGCCTTCTTCCATTTCTTAAGAGACTTGAAAATACACTAATTTATTTTAAATGCTTCAAGAAAACAAGCATGTTAAACAAATATGATATGAGTTTAACACCCCAAAGTTTTAGCAATGTGCAGGTAAAGTAGAATGGATTTTAGGTGTCTATGTGTAAAAGGAGCGGAGATTTTAGCAGCAGAATCTGTTGCAGAAACATTTCATTTTAAAACTGAGTACAGAAAATGTTAAAAAATTCTCCTGAAGTGAACAGTCAAAGTTGCATTTTCCACTGGTATCAGAGCCACAGCACACACACACAGTGAAAATAATCTAAATTTCTTTTCCAAGCACTATCCCTTATTTGTACTTCCTGTCTACAGATTGTAATGTCCCTCCCACATGGGCTAAGTGCCACCACTGAATTTGGATGAGTAATGACCAGCTGGGCTGAAACGTCTCCAGTAAAATGTTCCTTCACCACAAAGTATGAAACCTTTTTTGTTTTCTGGCTTTTAGTTCAGACTACAAAGGCTACAGATTCAAGAAAGCACCCTATGTCTGAGCCAAAGGCTTGATCTACAGAAAGTTCATGCTTGCTTGGTAATGCAAACAGAGCACACTATCACCTGGAAGGGACTAAATCACAGAAACAGGGTGACATGAAGAACAACACAGCTTAAAAAAAAACCCAAGCTGAAATACAAAACACAATAAATTACCTGTACAAAAGAGGAATCAGCATTCCTCTCAGTAACATTCTAGGTCCTAATTACATATAATGATCTTGCCAGGTAGCAGGTTACCCATCAGATCTGCCACCTCAGCACAAGAGAACCAATGCTTCTACCACAACATGCACATTTTCCTGAAAATTGTAGGAAAAGCCAGTAACTACCCCCAGCAACTTAAAGTCTCTGTCCTGACTTCATTTCTCCTTTTCAAAAGAGATAGGCTACAGCAGTTTTCTTCACAAGCAGTCTTAGAGGGAGTCTGTGACCCCAGGGCAGACATTCTGAAAACCCTAAAGATAACTCCCAGATAGAGATGCAGTGCTACTCTGAGATAAGTCTAACAGAACCCCTATTCCACACCAACTGCCCATGGGAGAGCATTTTAAAATCCAAACACCAAAAAGACCCTCCTCTCCAAAACACCTTGCTCTCCCAAATAATGAGGGGTGAGACAACAAAGGCAGAACACCTACCATTCCTCCCGCAGCCAGGGTCTAAGCAATGCAACTCTGAGTGTCCTCCATGGAATGGATTCCATGGACTGCAGCGTTGGCCATGGGCATTTAACTCTACGCAGGCAAGCACCAATCTGAAATGTGGGAAGGGACCCAGAAATCTCTTCTCAAAGACAAATGCATGCAATTCAACCATGTTATCTGTAAGAACTTGGAGACTTCCCAATAACAGGTTAGGACAGCCTTGGCATATCTGATGCTTCAGCAAGAGCCCTGTGGGAATGACTCACACCAGCCTGTGCAGCTGGCAAGCATCCACCTTCCACACAGAGGATGAGGAGAGTCCCAAGAACTCAGTGGGCCAGTAGGGAATGATTAACAACTTCAAAATTAGAGCAAATTTCCCTTTTACAAGGGTGGGAGAGAAGACCTGTAAAGGTCAAATTGCCCGAACACATTTGCAACTGACCTGTATTCTCCAGTTGTAACCTTCTACCTCTCTCCTGGAAGAAGTGAAGCACCTTAAATGGTATACTCATGGGATGCATGGAACCCTACATGCTTTCCAAACCATTAAGAACCATGCAGTTCCATGCATCAGTGAGATTAGCAAACGACTTTTCTACCAAACAAAGGCTGCAAACATGAGTCATAAGATGATAAGATCAAGAAGATCCTCCATGCTCCACTCCCCAGAAATTTTTATAAAAGCAGGCTCTCTACAGCATCCTCTGCCCAATCTCAGTTCAGCTCTAAATGTTCTACTACCTATAGATTAATTTCTGGTATTAAATTGCTATGGTGGGGGGTGGTGTTTTGTTTCACTGCATATTTGTATCACTGCAAGTTTGAAAGATGATTAATCAACCTGCTCAAATTTGCCTTAGGGAAACAATTGTTCCCTTTCATTATTTATTGATTTTTTTAAATTTTTTTTTTTTTTTTTTTTTTACATTTCATTACAGCCAAGACCTAGATTTTGAACCCAGTCCCTAATCAAATGGACATACCTTCTCTTTTGGAAGGTGGAAAGTGAAGATGCCTTTCAGCTGAAAAACAGTAAGAACTACTTCACATTAGTGACTCCTCCCTCAGTTCTCCACTCTCTGTTTGCACAGCAGGATCAAATCAGGCTAACAGGTTGCACTAGGGTCGCTACCAACTTTATCTTCAGCTAGTAATCCCACATATCTTTAAGAGGCAGGAACAACTTTAGAGAGTGTAATTGTGAACAGCACATGAGCTTAATTGAGTTAGCTTTGGCACGGGCCTTTCAATTCATTGCACTTCCACCTGGGAGGTACAGAAAAACACCTCTTTTTCTCAACTCCATGGAGTTCTAAGTGAATTTCAACAGAGATGTAACTGCACAGGATACATCTGCTTTCCCCTCAGTGAGTGGTAGGGCTGCAAACCAACATTTCATATGCCGCTCCTACTTGTTTAATCTAGCAGTTCTCATTATGTTTTCAAGAAAAAATAATACATCTGAATAAAAAAAAAAAAGTAAAGGCTGTGAATTTTTTTCCCCTCACACAAATATCTACAAAGTCCTTGGATGTTCCCATAATTTTCTGGCCTTGTCTTTAAAGACATTAATATGCTTAAATACCTGGGAATTAGGTTTCAATTACCAGGATCCCCCAGAGGTGTTTTTACTTTTTCTTCTTCATTATGCAAAAAACATGAAGAAAGATCAAGTTTTTTATGAGCCCACCCACAAAGGCTTCAAATATGCTGACTCTTAAACACAAATTTGGAAAGGAGAACCTAGTCTTGGTGAATGTATTTTAATGTAAAAAAAAATTTAAAAGAAAATCATGGAAGATGTCCTTTCATTGTGACAGAGCAATCACACGACAGGAATGAAAACAATGTGACTTCCCAGTTTCCCCAAAATATCAATCCATTTAATTTCATCACCTACAAGGGTACAGGGCAGATTTAACCATTGCTGCTGCCCACTTTCCAAAACAAACAAATAAAAAAAGTGGAAAAAAGAGATTTGGCACCTTCACTTTAATCCTGTTCTCCAGGCAGAAACAACACTAGCCATCACTCACTACACCTCCCTGGTGTTGGAAAGACTGAGCTGGTTACCAGAATAATAATGCAAAAATCAAGAGGTGTAGACCCATAAGAGGCAGTTAATGCAATTATTAATAAATACAGCCATTTAGTGAAACCATCCACTTACTTTGTTTATGCTCTAGAAATTTTTGGCCTCCTTGTAAATTATTTTTCATCCTCTGGGAAGAGAGTCTCATGGTTGGCTTCAAAGATGCTGGCACAGAGCGCAGACCTTTTGTTTAATTGCCCTTTTGAAGCAGAATATTAAGTCAGGTTAGACTGAGTATGAAAGGGAGAAGCCATGCTGGAGTTGATGGGAATGAAAGACAGTAGTACAAACCATATCTACCCCCTTCTCCTCAGCTCTAATGGTATTAAGGGAAGCATACTTTCCCATCCAGGCTCTGCAAAATGCTCCAGCAAGGAAAGGGGAAAAAAAAGAAAAGTTTAGGATGGAAAAAGCACTATACTTCCCTGAGTAAATTTTATTTCACTTTATTTTTTAACATAGAGCAATATGCACAGACTATGTATCTAAAGCTGTCAGTCTCAGAAGTACTGGTGCTGGAATAGCTCCACTTGTCAGGAAATATCTGATACTAAGTTAGACTAAGGCTGCCTGATAAAAACCTCACTGGTAATGTTTTTAAAGAATCAGGGTTTCTACACAGCAGATGTGTGAAAATAAGAATAGACATAAATTTCCATGGATACATGTAAGTAAATACATACAGAAATGCACAACCAACCACACCTCTGTGGACACTAAGGGTTGGTTTGCCCCCAGGACATAGGACTTTTCCAGCATGTTACAATTTAGTATTTGCATTTGTCAAAAAGAAACTGCCAAAGTGAATAGCTTGAAATGTTTTCGTTTGCTGATACAAGTTGTTATGCAAACAAAAGAGAACAACTACTCAGAACCTAGGATATGCAGTGAACTGCTTTACTCTTGACAAGGAAAACTTTACAGGGGGAAGAAGAATGGTCTCTTCTCCTTTTCCTGTAACAGCAAAATTTTCTACTCTTTTTACTGACATTTAGGGCATTGCTTACTTAAAGCTTCCAGAATTTAAATGAAACCATTGCATTGGCTTTATCCAGTTAAGTAAGCAATCATAGATGCTACAAGCAATAAACCTCGACTACAAGGAGGTGGGTTGCTTTGTCAGCTCTATTGAGTGCCCTCAAACTCCTCTTTAAAAACATTAGTGATGGATTTTTATTTAGTGTTTGAAGTATTATTTTTCTTTCCTTTGTAAAGTCTTTGCGTCCAGTTAGTTATAGCACACTGGGATCTGATGAGGCGAGGGGTAAAACCCTGTCCTTTACTTTTGGCCCTGGGAAGCGCATGTCATTCCCATGCAGGAGATAAACTGTGGTCCTAAAACAGATGTGCAGCCTGGATTTAGACAGTTGATAATGAGTCATTACACGTAACATACAGCGAAACACAGAGGCCATGTGGATCCAGACCACTGTGTGCATGTAAGACAAATGCTTTCTTGGCCAAATACAGAAATGCACGCTCTTTCCTCCCTGCCATGGCAGACAGGGAATTCTCTAGGCAGGCGTAGATCCATACCGTACTGTAAATTATGGCCTGCTCTAAATGAAAAATGCTGATTTGGGGATTGTTCACTTTGTTATAATTTTCCAAGAGTAATATCCTAGAGGGAACAGCCAAGTTAATACAATGTTTCCACTCAAAAATTGGCAGTGTGAGCACAGCCAATGGGGTGTATTTAATGAGACTTTGCCTGCTGATAAAATGTTATTGCAGAATGTGCAGGCTAAGGAGAGCCTCATATTTTCCATCCCGGATGAAATGTTAGCCTAGCAAAACCCAGTAACTAGCAATAGTTCTCTGGACTTGTAATACAGTGTATAGTCTTACTCTGTTTTAGACATGTTCTATAATTCGTAAGATCTTTCAGCCATCAGAAGCGTACAGATGTCCTTTTGTCTAGTTTATTCTCAAAGGGAGAGGCTTGGGATCTGCCATGGATACGGCTCATACCCGTTATTTTCACACTTGGCTCTGCTGCGCTGCACAAAGATTCATCTGCTCCATCTGAACCTAAGTGTAACTTACGGAGCTAATCACCTCCAACACAAGTATTTGCTCATCTTTCCTGAACCTATTCAGTATTTTCTCCAAGTTTCCTATTTTTGGCACAAGGAGTGAATAATTTGCAGTGAAATGTGAAACTACAGTCATGTACAAAACAAAATCTGGGATTGAGCAACTGAACTGAAAAAAATCCAAAGTGTCAAAAAGCCCCCGCTGCTCTGTTGTGAGCATGGCACGAAGGTAACAGATGTGTGCAGCCCTGAAACCATCGTCTCTGCTCCTCTCCCTGCCCTATGCCTACAGCGCTCAGCACTCCTTTTGCGTCCATCAACTTACATAAAGCTCACAAGCTGCTGAAGTCTGAAACTCATGGAAACATAACACGTGGAAAACTGCATTTCACGCTACATCTCCATGATCAGCATCATGCACAGATTGAAGTTTCAACTTCTGCATCCGTCGCCAGATGACAGATCAGTGCCTGAACACTGAGGGCTCGAAAGAAGAAGCCAAGTACCACAAGAGCCCCTTGGCCTGGGTACGGGACGTTGCACAAATACACACCAACAAATGTTACAGGTCTCCCCCAGGGAACTTGGGGGAGCGCTGAACAAGATACAAATTGCATGGAGAAACAGTTTTGCCCTAATTTGTACAATACTGTTTTGCAGCATAACTGTTTTACATCCAATATTGTGCAGAGGAGGAAAGGAACCCCCCCCCAGCACAGCCTTGAAATCACAGGCCAAGAGCTTGCTAGAGCTACTAACAAACACGTGCGTGTGTGTCAGCATGTGCGTGTAACTCCACAGCTCTTTTCTCCACCCCCATACGCAGCACGGGGAAATCTGCTAATGCTTAAATGATGGGGAAGGTCAGATTTATTGTGGAAAAGCCAACAGTAATTTTGCTGCCTCTCTAGAATACTGCAAACGGCCAAATCGCACAGCTTAAGCAGAAAAATAAAGCTATGCTTTAATGTCAGACTTTGAAGAAACTGTAGGTTTACTGGTCATAGAATCCACCACCCGAGGGTACAGCCCCACTGTATATTTCCATAAACTGAGGGCAGCAAGTTATTCCCTCATAAGCAGAGCTTCTTCTACATAACGTGACAACAAACTTTCCAAAGGTAGAACTGGAATGTCAGAAACCTCCCTGCTTACAGGCCTGCCAAAAGCCCCAAATCCCTGCCTTTCACAAGGATTTCTCCAGCTTTCCTTGTGCCCCTCCACAAGAAGAGGAATGAAAGCACTTTGGCAAGAGGCAGAAAGATCTCATGGGAACACTGTGGAAAATGTTGTACTCGATCTGGAAGCAGGAGTTCCTTTAACACCGTGAGGGATGAACTGAGAGAGGTTTGCTCTCTCCCCAAGTACCCATCTGCTTCTGGTCACACACACAACTTTGGGGAACATCAAGTGCTGCAATTGTGAAGTGTCCCAAAGAGGAGACATAACCAAAGGCTTATTCAATCTCTGCAAGACGGCATTTTGGAAGATGTTATCTGAACCCCCAGGCTGGTCCCACGCTCAGTCTTTGCTTATGGGAATACATTTTTCCATGGAAGAAAGCTGCTAGTGGGAAAGACCCTCTGTCTCTGTGCTCAGGAGCGGCTGCATGTTGCAACACCCTCGTTTGGCAGAGGAGGCTGCAGCGTCCCTGCAGCTGTCCTGGGTAGCAGCCAGGGGCTCTCGCCGAAGGTGCTTCATCCCCTGTCCAAGTCTTTTATGAGTCCCAGACTTGCACAAGAGGACTGATGCCAAGTTCAGTATGTTCTTGGTTTTACCAGCTGCCTTTTTAAATTAAATTGTTCCAATTCATAACGGGATGAGAAACTATGAATAACAAGGTGCAAAAGCTTCACTTGATTTTGTTCAGGTTCCTTGATGTTTAGCTCAGGATGTTCACTCCACAGCCCAAGGCTTCAGTCAGTGCCAGTGATTGATGAAGACTTTTCTCTCATAGGAGAAAGAGGCTAAAAGCATTAAGGCGCCAACCCCATGTGAAAAAAAAAAATGGAGCATCTAGCCTGTCCTATGTTAAAGTAATGCTAAGTGACATAAAAAGTGAGCATCTCTATGTACTTCACCCCAAAGCTTCCAGCAATTTGTTCCATTACCAAACCTCAAATGATTTATTCTTTCAATCAGTTGCACTTTAGACCTCTGTGCACTACTTTTTCATTCATTTCAGATACACAGAAACCAGGTACTTTACGATTTTTGTTCTCTCCACCCTTAAGCACACTATGGAAAAAAAATGGGGCAACACTCAGTGTCAAGGACCCCAACTTTACTTTTCAGACGTCACCACAAGTAGACCCCCTGATGACTGGGCTCACCAAGGAAAATTTTCATTGCTGTGTAGAGCCCCAGGCCTGAGGGAACTTCTCCTGCATCATATAAATTTCTCATCCAACTGGCAACTTCTTGCCATGATGATCACAAAAGCAGATTAACAAGCATTCACCAAATTTGAGAAGAAATCCTGAGGATGCTTGTCCTGATGAACCAGCTGGGTTTGGATAGCATGTGTCCTGTACAAACAGCTCCATCTTCACCAGTGAGGGTAATGGAGTGGACAAACTAGGCCAGTAGTTGAAATGTTTTCTAAAAATCACTGCAAATAAATAAATAAATAAAATTTAAAAAATTCAATTGCTGGCCTCATGCAGTACCATCAATAATGACAGAAAGCAAGCACTTGGTTTCAAAGGGGTCATTAAACCTTAAACTATCCACTTAACAGGAACGCCAGTAGCAATACTGGTCAAGTCAATGTTTGTGCATGATTACACTTCAAATTTAAATGTGAAGCTGTTGTACATAACAGGATCTGTGGAGACTTGTTTCTCTTTCTAATGGATTTAAATTGCCAATAAAATGGAGCCCAGGACAAAGGTACAAAACAAGCCTGAAGAACAAACATGCAATTTCAAAACACCATGAAGTTATCAAGGGCATTTTGTGTTGCCTGTCCAATGAACATTATTTAAAACAAAATATTCAATTAAAAATAAATAAAAATTGTGGGGAAGGAGCACCTTTTGAATCAAATCACAGAATGGACAGCCATCATATGGTGCTCTTCTCCACTCTTCCCAGCTATAAGATGCTTTTCCTTCCTATGTAGCTTTGTCCAGAGGCACAAATCAGCCCTGAGAATGCTCAGCCAACTGAAAACTTACGGTGAGGGCAACAGGCGAGTGGTTGGGCAAAGGAATACACCTATCCCACATCAGGAGAAAATAAAGCAAACACAACATGACCAAGACTGGCATCAGGTTCTTTGGCCAAGGAGAAGTGTCCAATCCTCTTTTTCACAGCTCACTCTGGCCAGTTTGCAAGTATCGTTGTGATACAGTCGTTAAGTGCAGAAGTTGTGCAGCACCTTTTGCAGGCTTCCCAGATATTACAGGGCTAGTTACACCTCATAGAGGCCTTCTGTCTTCAGAAATTATGTTAGAACTGCAAAACAGCTATTGTCCTGAGATTTTGCCAGTGGACAAAACTCTCTTTCTGTGGAAATAAGTTATGCACTCCTTAGGCCTCTATGGTATCAAATGCTATAAAAAAAGAAAGTAAGAATGGAGATGTGAATATTCCACCTGTTATCCTGGCATGCTGCAGAAAGTAATGTCTCTAAAAAATCACCCAAAACCCAGCCAAAAAACAATAACAAAAAGCAAATACCCAAACCATAATTCACTACGCCATGTAGATGCCTCATAAATATCCTCTTTAAGTCTTTACCCGCAGTTGAATTTGGATTGGAGCAAAAAAACCTCATTTGTATTCAGCCAAAGGATTGCTGCTAATGCTGCAGAAAAACACATTGCAGATTAATTCTCAATATTAATGAAAGCAGAATATCCTAAAGCTGTGAACTAATAAATATGCAATCATGGCCAAAGACAGTCTGTAGACAATATATAGTTCAAAGCTTTGAAAGTTTGTTGTTTTTTTTTTCCTTCCCTGTTTCCTATTGGTCCACAACTTAGAAACCCTGATAGACTTAGCGAGAAAATGCCATGGACAGACAAATTAATGGGACCTTAAGGAAGCTGTTTGTTACACAGCCCTCACCTAGAGAAGTTTTAACAGGGTGAATCATGCCTAACCTAAACACAACCTCCCAGCTTATCAAGGAGGCTCCAACCTCTGCAGATGCCAAGCCAGGGCCAAAGAGTAAAGGCACAGAGCTGGGCCAGCACGCAAGGGCTGTGCGCTGTGCCAGGAGCCGTGGGGCAGGCACAGCTTTCCCCCCCAGCACGCCCAGACTGCGGCTCCCACAGGGGCATCACCCACCCTGCAGCAGTCTCAGTGCAGTGTTTGGCACTCCAGGATGCCCACACACTCCTTGGAAAGTCAGAGGCAATTAGTAACAGGTACATTTCCCCAAACCAGTGGGTTTTGTGGCAGTTTCCAAACATGCACACACAAACAATTTTTAAGACCCCACCACTCACACATAGCTGTGGCTTCACTCACCCTGTGTTTTACATCTAAGAAAATGAAGTCTCTTTAGTACACACACCTTGTATTGCAGCACATAATTCTTGATAACGCACAGTTACTTGAGGTTGGGGATGAGGTGGGGCTTAGACCATATCAAATCTATATAACAGTGCAGACAATGATTATACACTGATCCTGATTTTATAATCCTCTTTTGACTATCTCATGGGAAATCCATTATTCTGATCCCTATACACTCAAGTCAAACAAAATCAAAACCGAAGCTCTCCCCAAAATCCAGAGCTTGCTAAGGATTTGATACTTAAATTCAGGTAATTTTAGCTCCTCCTTGGTATATCTTTTTCTCAGGCACACTTCTCCATGCATTCATTCTGAGACACTAAGCCAAAATCCTCTACTTTATCTGCAACAGATTATGATTTCTGTGCAAAATTCCTTATTGCAGTTACAGTGGCTTGAAATAAATGCCCCACACAAGAAAAAGTAATTGGCAGACTATGGCATAGGACTTATCTACAATGAATCATAAACGGCAAACTTTTTTTTTTTTAACAAGTCCTTTACACCTGACAGCCCAGACTGGGAGCAAACCTGAAAGACCTGCATCCCTGCTTTTGAACATTGCTTTTCCTGACTGTAGACCCAGTTCTGCTTTCAGACTTGAGCACAGTACCTGAGCATTTCAGCAGGGCTGCAGATTTACCTAAGGGTAGAATGTGACCTAATGTTTCCATATCGCAGTGCTGCAGATACTTACAGAGTCCCCTTTTCATACCTCTGCATGTAAAAGTACTGTTAGCTTTAGATAACAGCTGCCCATGCAGCTGCCTGCAGCACAGGTAAATGTTTGCTATTCCTTCCTATAAATGAAAATATGCTAACAAACTTGCCTGGCTTTCAGAAGCCTCTGGTGTTTAACTTAGTCCATAGCTAAAGCAAGCTCTCCCTCTTTAGCATATCATGTTGTCTACAATCAGGAATCCCAGCGAGGGAATGCATGCATTCTAAACTGGTAGTGCTAAGCATTATAATAAATCTGGTGCAATGAAATATGGACTCCATGAAATAACATTCTAAACTTTGGGAAGCTTCCTCTCCCTGACATCAGTCACTCACTTTCACTTTGTGCACAGGCCATGAATTATGGACAAAATGTTGTTTTCAGGTATCAACCGTATCTACCACCACATCCTTTAGAAAAGGCCCTGAACTTCATGTACTGAAAATATGCCACCGCCCTTGATTTTAAAATTCGAAACAGGCTGTCCCCTCAATGTCTCTGTGAGCAGACAAACAAATACATTTCCTACCTGGTTAAACTACTACAAATGGTGAACCCAGTTCCTCTGCCCCTGGGAGCTCCTTTCAGATAAACAGTCATCAGACTTCTAAGCTTTTCTGCCTCTATGTCTCCAAAAGCATTTTTAATATGCATCTCAAGCAGCTTGTTAAAAACTTGCTAGTGCTGGAAAGCATTCCCAACATATCATCAGAAGTGAGTGATTAATTAGATATCAGGCAGACAGGCTGGATTTTTGAAGGTGGATGTATATTTCTGAGATAAATCACTGCCTCACTGCATTCAATTTTTGCTGTAGTACATCTAAAGTACTACATACAAAAAACAAAATATATCATTAAAAATTCTGCTTTTGACCACAAACTAACTTCTTTTTGTTGTCTCAGGCAAATTATCATACATGTTATGTGTCTGAACACCTTCACTACACACCTATTCATTTAATACAGTACTGGGAACACACATGAAATATCTTTTATGCACGAACTCCCCTGACATATTTGTACCAGAACTGAATTGAGTTTCTGAAGAAACTTCTTAGGGACGCTCTTGATCCATTTTTCTTATTGTCTGGGCAGCACCACAAAGGTGTTTCCAGTCCCAGGATACAGCAACTATTGCTGCCTTTAACTCAGTGAACTTCCAAATGCTTTTGGCATCTGTTCAAACAAAACATACTGAGGCTGTAGGATCGTTATCAAGTACAAACCTGCTCCACCATCCTAAAGTAAGAGTGACACTAAAGATAGTTACCAAGAGAGAGAATCCATGAGAAAGATCAGAATGGGGACTACAGAAGAGGAGTATCAGCTTAAGTGCTGTGGATTATATCACAGTGAAGGTGTAAAAGGTAGAGGTTCACAAACCATCCAAAACTGATCTTTCAATGTTTGTGCCTACCTGATCCAGGCTAGGAGGGGGAAAGTTGCCTTACAACACAGCATGGCTTTCACGCAAAACTTGTGAATTTTCAGAGGCATTTTAATGACAACAACCACAATAGCTTCACCAGGGCTTGGGCTCAGCCCCGAACACCCAGCTACAGCAGAGTCTTCTTACACATCAGTGTCTTAAAAGGAGAACTCACAGGTTTATACTACTAGGTTCAGACTAGCTTAAAACCTTTCCTAGTCTTTCTCTACGTCTCTTGCCTCCCCTTAAACAATTACTTTTTATAGTACACAAACTTTTACAATGTACTGCTCTAACGTTTAATAGACAACAAAACATATTTATATACACACCCCTCAACACAGATTCCTTGCTACATCAAATACAAGTGATGCCCAAACGTAATATGAAACCTTGTCCAAAATTCAAAACTACCCACAAATCAAAACTTCTAATACTTCCAGTTACTCATGACTTCCCTTTCAATCATTTTCAGTGGCTCACTGTAGAGAAATGCCAGGTATCTGCCCTCACCAGTCACACCCTACAGAAGTGTCACCACTGGAACCTCTCAAAACCATCACTCCCTTTCACAATGCAATCTTTGTCACCTGTAAAACAAGACTCTTGAACCTGTACAAACTCTAGCCCTACAAAGAACTCAGCTGATTTCAAACAGTTTGCACATAGACTTGAAATAACAAATCTGTCAAAGAGCTTGCTGAATTAGATCTATCGCTATTTATTTCCACTAAGAACTTTTCTCAACTTCTGAACAAATTCATGATCTCCTTCCACTGTAGCATTCACCAAGTGTTAAGTTCCTACCCTCACTTTAGCTACATGCACTTTAAAAATCTGTCTCAAGTGCTTTTATAAGTGCTACATAGATGGGAGCTGCTTCGGTACCGGATGGCATAGCAGTTGCTGTGGTAACACCATTTTTTCTTAAATGATAAAGCAAGAGTGCCAGAGGCCTCTATATACTAAGAATTACATATTAATGTATCATCTCAGGCCTATAGTAAATAGTTCTCAGGAAGAGAGAGAGAGGTGTATGCTACACACACACACACACATTTCTTTGCAAGAGCTCCCATGTAAAAATTTTGGCTTCAAGACATCCAGTATGTGTGAGTGAAATTCCACTCAACTCCATCAAGTTCATTCCAGCAAGTTTAGAGATATCTCATTTTTGCTAATCCATGAGACCACCGCTTTGGCTGGCAGAAATCAATGCCTGAAGCCACAGAGCTTTACACAGCCTAAAGAATTCGCCCATATTAATCACATCCAAAAATGTATCTAGAAACAATCTTTTTGGAAAAGAAAGTGGAAGCACAATTACCAGAACATCTACTTACTAGACATACTTGCTTTACCCAGGCAAAAGACTCATGAGAAGTTAAAACACTGCTACCATAAAATCTTGGGATGTGATTATCATCTTACCTTCTGTTTTGGGAGAATTATTTTTTGGCATAGTGTTCATATAACACAGTGTGGTATTCCATATCAGTTTTTCCCTTTAAACTAGATGAGAAGAATTTTCTTAGGCAAATAGAGTAATTAAAAAAACCCCTAAACCTGCAGTGGCAGGCAAAATATCCACAGACTTCAAAGGGATATGATGCCTATGGTTTGCTGGATTGAGCTTGAAGAGAAAATGCATGCCCCTGCTGCAGTGTTACTGTAACTGAGAAGCAAGAGTTTCAGATTTTCTTCTCTCTCCTCCAGCTCCCCATAATTTTACCCTTTCCATAAGCTTCCATGCATATAGCTGAAATGTTTTTTTTTTCAAAGTTGCACATTCTGAAGCTGGTGAGCCAAATAATTTTGAGGCCCTCCTTGAACTCCACTTTACCATCCACTGGCAAGTACATCAGGAAGGTGGAGATGGAGCAAACAAGTTTGTCAATGGGCCATTCAAGATCATTAACTCAAGAATTGTATTCTTCTGGGGTAAAACACTCCTGAAGCTGTACAGGTAGACACTGGAGAATATATTCCCCCAAGATACTATCCTACCTCTACCATCACCCCCTAAAGGAAATAAAGCAGATAAATATGGGCAAGCAGTAACTCTAGGAGGACAGACCTTTTGTGTCTATTTAGCTCATTTCTGTTCCCCTCCTTCTCAGAGTGTAAAAATGAAACTCCACATACAGGCAGGTAAACCAGCTCCTCCTTTCTATCCCATGCTGCAGAGGTGGAAAGTCCATGTTCAACTCTTCATTAAGCTTTGTATTAGCAATGCTTATGCATTGGATATGTTGAATATCACCAACAAAATATCAGAGCTGGAGCAATTCACTGCTTGACTAAACTAATGACATATTTTCCTGCTGTCCTCACTACATTATCAGTGCAGTATTAACAGTGATGTTGCTTAATGCACTGTTAAATGCCCTGTGCTATTTATTTTCTTGCAAAAGAACTTCCTTCTCTTCCCACTTTGGATTAAAGCCCATTTTGCATCACACTACAGCCAATAATTTATCTGACCAATCATGTGGAAGGGATGAGGGGAATAAAAAGGAGATAGGAAGCTAGTAGCTGTAAAAACAATTTGAAGGGACCATACATTGACACAGCTTGTAAGCTATAGACAAAATTTAAGCACTTCTGCACTTCTTTTTTTAAATGGAGTATTAATGCTTATGAAAGTAATTAAGCCTTTTTAATGTTCATGTTTTAATAATTGCAATGCCAAAAAACCCCACAGTGAAAGCTAACAATGGAGTAGAAATATAAAAAACTTAAACTATTTTTTAATTTTCATACAAATCCTGCACTCACACTGCCTATTTCTGCTGACCTAGTGAGCAACTGGCAGAGGTAATGAAAAAGTGCCTGTTCTCTACACACAGGAACCTCAGATGTAAACCCACCTCAGCCCAAGCCAGTTAAGGGACTTCTGGGCAGCTACAGCAACTGTGGACCTGAGTCATTAATTCTTAGCTGACAGTATTTTTTATTATTTATTATTAGAGTTACTACATCTTCAGAGTAAAAGCCTTATTTTATGAAATTACATAAACACAATTGATGGTAGCAATTTATTCCAGGACCTGAAGACACTCACTGGCAATCTAACGATGGATGGAATTATTGTTGACAATTTTACAAAAGCTTTTATCAGAGTTTATGGGCCATTAAGCCCAACAGTGCGATTACCAGTACGATATCATTTCTCTCCGTAGTACAGTGTTGGCCCACAACAATCTGTTTTCTAATCCTCTCTATTATAACCAATCTGTTTACTTAGAAGTCATGTGTTTGCTATTTCTGAAATGAACTGAGTCTTTGAAACTGTATTTTAGTCCACAGATAGGATCCAATAGGTATTATACCAAACAGGATAAAATAGCTCTTCTTTAAAATTCCAATAATCAATTCAGATTTTCTCTTCATAAGTTGAAATACAAAACACAGATGTTAGCATACCTGTATTAAATTACATGATACAGGCAATAGAATAAAAAGATAATATTTCTCTCCAGAACATCAAAGGATTCAGTTCTTGACCTGAGTTTGTCACTGACACCCTTCCATGCCCTATGCTACAATGAATTAATTTGGCTCATAGTAACTAATGACCAGACAGAAGAGAAATAGAGAAGGTGTTAATTAGCTATTTTTACTCTTAATTCACTGAATAACATGCGGTCATTGAAGCAAACCAGACTGCTGCTGTTCAAATCAAAATGACCCTAATTTAGAAAAAGGGTCTGTTCTTCCTTTTCTGCCCATGCTAAATCTTTCATGTGTCAGTGAGAATTATCCACACATACTGATGGGAGCATCTCACACACTGCTGAACACAAACTTCCTTGGTGCTGGATTAGTTCATCTACCATAGACAACTGTGATAAACTGATGCTGCCTAGGGGATCTGCCTCATTAAGAAGGGAAAGAGAGAACAAGAGCAGATCTGAAATAACAAGAGCACCTTGAAGAGCTTATTAGGTAGGAAACAGACTGACAATACCACTGTTCGACACTTAATTACTTTTTGAAGATCAGATGGAAGTAAGAGAGCATTTCAGTGCTCATCCTTTCAAATCAAAAACAAAAATACAAATATCAAACCGATCCATTAACTGGGCATGTATCCTAAAACAGATGTTTTAAGAAATAATGAGATCCCACCAGATAACTGAAGATCCTCAAGTTTTGACTTCACCTCTTACTGCAGACTCCCTCACTGCAAGAGGTCAAATTAGGAACTACAAATTACTTTTACACCAAATTAAAAATGCTGCAACTCAATTACTTATCCTTACAGGCAGGTGGAAGCTGAACACACAACATACATTTGTCTTACATGCTTTCCCTCCCAGATCTGATGTGAAATACTTGTCACTGCTCCTACTCTCAAAGACTGAACTTCTGCTGTTAATTTTGGGGTAGTGATCCTGGCATCAGTATCTACCCAGCTGTTACAAGCATGGCAGTAAAGGCAAAGTGTGGAGCTGATACCACCTTGCAAGCTCCTCACTCAGTCTCCTGCACAGACACCAGCTCAATTCTCATGTTGACCTTCCCCTGCTACACGAGTGAAACTTCGCATAGAAGCCTCTGTTGTGTCCCCAACACGTTTGGATACACAAGGACCAGTTAGAAGGGATTTTTTTCATTAGAAAACCAAACACCAGATGGTTCATTTGTACAGGCAATCAGTGCCCTGCTGCCCATTGTGTCTCACTAAGGACAGTCTCAGCATTCTGATACCAGTCAAAATTCAAATATGGAACCTGAGGTGGAAAAAAACTCTCTTGCAGGGCATAATTCATCTTCTGTTCACATTACCATGGGTCTCCTTTAGGAAAGACCTGGATCAGTACCTGAGAGAGAGGAGATGTGACTGTTACCACTGGTTTTCCAACAGCTTGGTTTTAAGGAATGTTTTCAGAGTCAGACTAAGGGACAGAAGTCAAAGTCACACTTCCACCATTTCCCAACCCTCCTCAAATGCCAAGGGCCCCACATCGTACACACTGCTCTGTGGTGCAAAACTCATGTTCGTGTGGAAACCTACCAGCTTCAATTACAGTCCAGCTGTGACAAATCAGCTTCCAGAGTCAGGACTTTGTCAACTAACTATTCTGCTTCCAAAAAAATTGGTTTGTTTTGTTCTGGTTTAATTGGTTTTTCACTTGGGGTTTTCTGTTTGTTTTTAATGGGAAAGAAAAAAAAAAAAAAAAGGCATGTACTTGGTGCTGNTTGGTTTTTCACTTAGGGTTTTCTGTTTGTTTTTAATGGGAAAGAAAAAAAAAAAGGCATGTACTTGGTGCTGAACTAGTCTGAAGAGCAGCAAAACAAACTGAATCCTGTTCAAGATTTGAAAATGTCAAAAATCCATTCATGAGAAATAGGTTGCAATAAAAATGGAGGAGAACCACTCCACTCCTGTAACTTAGATTTTCACTAAAGGCCCTTACTATTCAGCAGTTTCCAAAACACTGTGCCAACCAGTCACTCAGACTTGAGGACAACTCCCCCACATTTTTGTGGGGGAAGGTTTCCTTGTCTTCATGCGCCCAGCAGATGACCTGTGACCCTTCAGATTTAACACATGAGAAGCAAATTTGTCAAACAGCCATATCTGCTCATATCACAGCTGTCCCTTCCCAATGATTAAAGGAAATTAAGAACTTTTTATTTTTCTTCCACCTTCTAAAGTTTGTTCAAAGTTCACCACCAATGCCTTCAGGTAGGAGAACCATAACTTCCACTCTCAGAAGAAACAGTGATCACACATGGAAAATGGCATTTTTATCTGGCACTGAAGATCTGATATCTTCATTATTTTGAAAGTCTCTTTTATCAAATAGGTATCCCTTGTCTCTAATGTACCTTTCACGCCATATTAATTGAAAAAGTTGCAAAGAAACATGATAGCAAAATTTTCTCCTGAATAGAGCAGGTGACCACTTGGCCAGTAAGCCCTAAATCTTACCTATTCTCCATATCCCCTTTATCCAGAGCTATTTATTGCCTTTGACAGTCCATTAAATTAACATTGCTTTGTCCATGGTACAAACAGGTAAAGTGACAATACATTTTTTTAATGCTATTTTCACAACACCAAAACCACCTGGGATTTCATAATATAGCCTAAGTTTCATAATATAGCCTAAAATTAAGCCAAACTACAAAATAGCATCAAGAAACAAAGAAAAAGATGTTTTCTTCCTTGTCTTCTACACTGAATTGCAATGCTTCCATCCAAGTCTAAACCCAAGAGCAGAAGTTGCAGGTGACCCATGAAGCACATCCCCTTCCAAACACCAGGGACAGCACATAACCCATGAACACATCTGAGAAAAGCAGTGCTCTGCACCTCTGGTTATACACATCCATGGGAGTTGATGGCCAAGTAAGACACAAAGGAAAGATAAGTCTGCAGCAACTGTAAATATTTGGGAAGCACCTGCTTGAGAATTGCCCACTACAATTACAGAAAATGGAATTCCTTTTCCTGTTAAGTATCTGTTTGTAGAAAATTCACATGAAAATATAAGTGTAGAAGATACAGCACAATGCCGCCTGTGCAAAACAAATGTGCACCTCATTTTAATGTGAGCTCTGGTTAAGTGGCTTGTGTTGAAATGCTACCTAGCATTCCAAGTGTAAACCAGCTTAATCATATCTATTGAAAACCACATAATAAATAACATGAAATATACAGCATGCCATCCTAATTGCAGAGGTTGTCTCACTTACTAGAAGTCATTTATTTATTCAAATGATTTGAGCTACGTGATTCAATCTGAATCATGGGAACTAGTTACTGATTTGTGCAAACAGTCTCTTACTTCTTTGCTAAAGGCATTGTTGAAATAACTGACCCAACTGCTAAAACAAGCTTCTTCCTTGAACCCTGCCTCCTGCTTTAGTCTTTACCTCCTAAGTGAACTTCAGAAAACATCACTGTTCTGCAAAAATAATAATTAAAAAAAAGTGAACATAATTAAAAAAAAAAATCCAAGGTAATGACTTAATAATGCAATGGAAAAATTGGTATTTTCAAGACCAAATAATTGCTTAGTAATAGAATACTGCACATGCATCCATAACTTCACTTTGCAGAACTGAAGCACACAGCTCTCAAGAAGAAACATCCACTGCCTCAGATGTGAATCAAGCTCAACTTCCAGAACTGCACATATATGTCAGATCTTAATGGGGAAGGGGCAATGAATACATATCCCCACACAGAAGAAGCTATAGTTTTGGGGATTTTTTTTTTGGTTGGTTGGTTGTAGGGTTGGTTTTTTTTAAGTTAGGCCTTGCAAATGTGAAAACTGCCATCATAACTATGCTGCAGCTATATAGAAAGCATAATTTAGGAAACAGTTCAGACTTTACATCTGCTTACACCCAGGCCTGATTTGCAGCTACTGTCTCACACTGCTGTTACTTCAGGAGGTGCCGGGGCTTCCCTGGGGCGGCGGAGCAAGGGGCCAGGCATGCCGAGCCCTACCACAGGCAGGGAGCAAGCACGCCTCAGCCGCCAGGAGCCAAGCCAGATGCATGCCACCACAGGTCACCTCATCCCAGGCTCTGGCCAGCCTCCATCAAGGAACATGTCCCCAGGGAAGGGCACACAGAAGGGCCTTCAGGAAAGGGAAGGAATGATGGTCTGCATGAGACATTTTTTCAAAGCTTGCGAATAAGCCCCAAGTAGGATGTTGGTTACCTTCAACTTCAGGCAGTGTTTATTGTCGGCTTGGGCATGGGGTGACAGGCCAAAATACCAGCAGGCAACTTCATCAGTGGCCAGATGTGTTGCCTCAGGCAAGCATTCAAAGTCTCTGTGGCTTCCATCCCTTGAATCATGATAGGTAAAACAATACTTTTCCCTATCTAGGAGAAGTGCTGTGTGAGCTCGCAGTGCCCCAAGACTGGCTGATTTCCAGGGCTTTCCTGGTTATCTTTGTGTTTACTGCAGAATCTGGTGATGGGAAGGCAGGGATTATGCCACCATATCCTGATTACCAAACATATAGACCCCATTTCCACAAAGTGATAATTTTCTTCTTACAAAAGCCAGAGTTAAAATACTACTATCCTGTCATCAAGACAGCTGGTTTATATCCTCTTTTCCCTTCCTTCCACCTCTCACCCAGAAAACATCCTGTCTGGCATGGTCCCTGCCGACTCATCCAACCCTACTGGTCTCTGCACCCAGGAAGGAGCCATCCAGCTTGGCAGAGTGGTTCTGGCACACCTGCCTTTGCTGATCCTGAATACCTACAGTTTTTCAGTTTAGGATGGCTGGCAAATCCCTCACTTTTCCAAGGAGCTAGAGGCCACTCCTGGGGAGGCTACCCACCTTTCACACAGCACCTTTGCAAGGTAAAGCAACCAGAGAGAGGTAACCTGCTCAGCTGTGTCACCCTGCCTGCCCAGAGCCACTGCCCACCTGCTCCGGCACCTCCAGCAAGGAGCCTGCAAGGCTCAGGCTCCTCCTCTGGAGCTCAGCAATGTATGGCAAAGGTGCCAAACATGCAGAAGCCAGGGAGGTAATAGACACCAAGCTTCTTTTATTTTAAACATACTTCTTCATCCCTATTTCATTGTTTTCACTATTTCATTATTTCAATGTATGAAAATAGAAAAAAGTGATCAGAAGCATTTTGACTTCATTTAACTCCATGTTCACAGAGATCAGAGCAGAACTATTAATGTGTATACAAATGACAGTTTACCCCACTCCCAAAACCTTAATTTTTTGAGACAAGCTCAGCAAACATGCCTTGGCCAAAAAACTAAGTGGGAGGGAGGTATAAGAAAATCAAGTGGTATTCTGGTATTTTCAAAATAAACCTGCACATTTTCATTTCAAACAACATTTCATTTTGTTTCTTACCCAACTTGAAACGAAATCATCTCAAGTAAAATTTGATCTTTCAGATTATATTAAAACAGGGCTTTTTTCTTGGTGTTTTGTTGCTGTTGTTTTTTTTTCCCTTCATTTCACTAAAACCACCCCTGACACACTCGTTTCAGTATGACTGGAAACTATTCTTTTTTTTCTGGGTTTTTTTTTCCTCTCCAACCACTGAAACAAACAAAAGCCACCCGTGATTCAATGCACTCTGCTAGCAGAACATGCATGTGAACACGTAGATGTTTACTTTCATGTACGCAGATGTGCCGAGCAGATGAAGGAATGCTGGCAGAAGGAGAATCCCTGCATCTGCCTTGCATGGATCTGACAACAGGCAAAACACGCTTTGCATTGAAGCTTCCCAACGAAAGCTCACACATCCCTATGGGATACGTAAATCCAGTGCACCTCTCTCCTAACTATGCCTTCTGTTGGTTAAAAAGTAATTTTAAAAAGGTGTGGTGTGGTAGCACTTGCACTTGCCAGCTCAACAGCCAACCCACACGGCCGCATCTTTTCACCCTGGTCATCAGAAAGATTTCCAGTTTAAACACAGTCTCACAGGTAGGTTTCTCATGTTTCTTCCTTTGAGCAACCCTCAATAACATTAAGAATAGAGAGCACAATACCCACACCTACACATCCTGCCATAAGTCAAACTACAAAATTGTGTTGCAGTTCCTAATACATAACCATCTTGCTTCAGCAGAAATAGACATTTATTTTGGTCCAACTTCTCTGTATAGAGGAGTACATCTTTTTTTTTCTCATTTCCTTGAAAAACGACTTCTTCTGCACATATTAATGCCAAATGTTCTGTAACTATTTCTGAAATTTAAAAAAAAAAATACACTATTACTCAATACTATTAGGTCAGCAGAAATCACCATAAAAAAGGAAGCATTACAATTCCATTTGCCATAGTTGGAAGTCAAGAAGTAACATAATCAGAATGGACTGAAACACCACTAGGTCTCATACTGTATCTACTAATAGTGTTCCTGGAAGTTCACGGAAGAAGGGGCACAGGAGAAGGTCAAATTCATATGTACTTAACAGGATCACTAAGTACTGTATTAAGCTGAACAAGGGCTGTCAAAAGTCCACACAAAACATCAAGCAGTGGATTTCTACCCTGTGTACCAATAATGCCTGGAAAAACAATTCACCTGAACACTCTCTACCAACACCTACAGCACCTACCAGCAATGCTGATAAACCCATAGTGCAGGCCCTCCATGTCCTCATGCATTTCATGAGCTCTCCAAAGCCAAGAACTATGTATGAACAGCAGGTGTTCTCAGGAATGGAGGACTTCTGATGAGTCACATCCAACACAGCCCTTATACCATCCTCATCATCAGAGGTGTCTGGCATTGCAGAAGCTTTGTTTGGAGAGTGCATCCCAGCAGTGAGGGCCCCTTGTTATTATCCCCATTCCTCTGCCATAGAGTGCAGCATCACAGAGCTCCTGGCCATGGTCCCTATCACAAATGCTGGGTGAAGCACTGCTCAGGACCCAGAGAGGCACGTTCTGCACTCAGAGCAAGATGTGCTGCTCAAGCTAACCTTCAGGCGAGTGCGAGACAGGCAGCTGTCCCTGTCACCACAGAAACTGCTGCTCGAGTGCCCATCGCAGGCTACACACCTCTTACAACTGCCACAAAGCCAATGCAGGAATCAAAAAGTGAGAACGATCCTTCCACTGAGAAGCAAATAACAGCTCTGGTGCATTTCCTACTAACTTTCTGATAAAGCTAGTGATTTCCCAGCCAAGTTGAATGCTATTCTTGTGCCAGATGAGCCCTGACTGACAGAAGTTCATTTTCCACTAGTAGACGTCCAACGAGAGCAATACAGCAGAACGGGGGTTTGAGAAATTATAAACACAATTAGAAGATGCCTAATGCAATTCACACAATTCCAAAATGACAATTATTCTATCGAGCAAGTAATCTTTTTACAGAATTTGACTAGTCTAGATTTATAAAGGCTTGTCAGCCAGGTCACCGCAGGAAATGTTCCTAATATAGAACAGCCAGAAGATGCTTTTGTGAGTACAGCCAGTTCTGGCTCCCTCAAATGAAAGTTCTACAAGTCAAATTTGTTCTTTTGCAATACAGATCCAAGCCTAACATGAGATTTGACACAAGTTCTCATACCCTTAAATGCTGGTGCTTATAACATAACATGCTGACACCAATTTTGAGTTTCAGTTCTTTTTGGGATAATCCACTCACATACACAGTGTGACTGTACTCTCTGATGCACACACATACTACTGAAACCTGGACTAGAGCAAGGGTTTGTAGCAACATCAACAGTTTCTATGCAAAACCATTCCATGAAGGTACTGTCATCCTCCCGAAAGTGAAGTAAACCTTCCACTAGGCTTGTTTCTGAAGAGCTATTAAGCAAAGGCAGTTTGTGCTCAAGGAAGATAAGAACACTTTCTGAAGGAACTGGTTTGGCTAGTCAGCTATCTTGCTGCTAAAGCTAGCATAACCCAGTGATTTCAGTGATACATGGATACCTAAATGCAAAAGTCAGCCCTGAGGACCATAATGGCATTGTGCGACACTCCCCAAAAGTCTCTCTTTATAAATTAACAAATAAATTACAACGGACTACTCTGATTGTAAAGTCTCCAGGGCATTGATCTTGATTTTCTATTTATCTGCAAATCTCTTAATATACTCTTGATGCAAGAATTAACACATTTGTATTTAGTAGCACTTCAGCATCTAGTTTGCTCACCATACACAATTTGCTGAGAAGCCAATCTCCCTTGTAAAATCCTGCACATAGTCACTACATTTTGCAGATTGCCTGATTACCTTCCCTTCGCTGATCTTAATGATGGGTTTTGGGTTTTGTTCTTAAGCACACATTGAGGCACTGGAGTAAAAGCAGCTCTACACTCAACACTATTTATTTATTTCTATTATCTCACCAAATTGGGCTGTTTCAGTATATAAGTTTCCATTTCTCTAACTGTATTTACCGTCAAGACTGCACAGATTTATTTTAGTTTCTAAATCCAACAGAATATAAAATAATGTGATTGCAATAAAATAAGATGGTTGCATAGGCAAGACCTCACATAATAAATACCTACACAAACATGCTAGCTCCTGTCCATACTGAAAATTCCACTCGTGTCAGTGGTAACACAAACACAGGAATGAGAGAACAGTGTACCAGCTCTCCCGGGACTTTAACCTGAGTATGAGACATCCTTCACCTGGCACCAGGTAGACAGAGAACACTGCTCATTCCTCAGCCAAGCTGTGGATGTGTGGGCAGCCACCTGCTCCTAGGAGGCCCCCATAGCAGGCACAACTCACAGGCTTCTCCTGCCAGATCTCTGCCCCACAGAGCAGCAGCCAGGTTACACTGGAGTGCATCTGAAAAGGCATTGGATGCCTGCATGTAACTGGACCAAGCTCTGCACAATCCACAAAGACTCGTCTACTTGTACACATCGGTCACAAGTAAGCATGGAATAATACACAGTGCAGAAACTACAAGACAATGTAAAGGGCAGCAATACTCAACATAAGTGCACACACAGCCCACACTTAAACACTGCACAGGATATTAGACAAAGGCTTTTCACTTCACATGGACATGAGTACTCCAATACCCTTAAAGAACTTAGTCCTTTGTATAAGACTCCAGATACAGAAAGTTACCACAGTCCGCTCCAGCAGCTCCCGAGCTGCCCGGCATGCCTGCGTGCACACTCCTGACACAGAGCAGCACACTCCCATCCCACAGCGGCTGCAGCTACAGATCAAAACTAGAGATATAAAGCCAATATATAGCAACAAAAAGCAATTTGCTGAACCGTAGCACTGTTGCTGAGCACTGGCACACAAAAAGGACATGGGTCAAATGTATCCAGCGTAAGTGGCACGCCAGCTATCACAGGTATTTACCTCACGTACCACCAAACAGGCCTCCCAGGGTACATTAGTGGAAATCCGGATTAGTTCCACTGCGCTTAATGTGGGTCAACATCAGAGCAGGTAGACAGAGGTGGGTATTGATCCCTGTGATGAGGGTACTTCACTTTTGAGCAATGCTGTTTGGTTCTGGAATATGGTCAATTAGGCTTTTTTTCTATCTTAATGACTACAGTGTTACAACAAAACCAGTTTTCTCTCATCCATTTTCAAGAAAATTAATTCTACAATTTTGGGAGAAGACACAATTGTATTTAAATTTCCATTGAAACATTATGTTGATTGGACCTTATAGGTTGATTCTGATGTTCTTCTAACAATTGCCCAGGCACCTTTCCTTTTTTTGAGACATGTCCTTTTGGTAATAGAACAAATCAGGTTGAAGTTTTAAGAAGTGTCATTTCACATGCGATTTGAACTTGCAGAAGTGTTGCATATATTTATGACAGCAAGTTTCTCTGAATTCTGATGCTAGGTCTTATCATTTGACCAAGGAGGCAGCCCCCAACATACACTGACCCTCTGCTACCTGCTGGACCTGTTGCTTCAAATCAATATCTCACAATTCTCAGATGCTGCTTCATTTTGTGTCTCTGAGTAATTTTCTTGCTCATCTTCAAGTGTGGGGAGAAACTAATAAAAGTCCGATCAATTGATTAATGTTTTCTGAAGAAATCCTTCTGCCTTTGCCTCTGGCACTGAGTCTCTAGCTCTTATCAAAGGAACAGTTACTTGCTGACACAACATCCTGAGAATAACCTCTATTGGATTTATCATGCAGCTGTTGATTATTTAGTACTCTTCAAAAAACTGGTAACCTCCTAAGCTTATGAAACACAGAATTAAACATTACAAACAAGATATTTCTCCTCTCTCTTTACATGTTATACAGGACATGTGCACCTGAGACTTCATCTCAAAAGACAGGCAGAGCAGATGGGAGGCACTTCTCATTACCTTCAAAGGGTGAGGAAAAATAAATAAATAAAAAGAAAACTGGGAAAGAAAAACTGCCCATGTTACATCAACAACAGGTATGAACTTGATTTCTGGAACAGGAGAATCCTTCTGCTTTTTAAAGGTTGTGCAACTAGTTCTTTTGGATGGGGTGTTCCTCACTTTCAGGGCGGCTTTACAGTCCACAGTCATGAAAGACTTCAACTCAGTTGCTCTAAGCCATGCAATCAGCCCTTCTAGAAAGTAATAGTTCTCTTCTCCCGCTTTTTCTTTAAAAAGAATGAAAGGAAAAAGAAGAAAAACCAAACCACCCAAATCTGCATTTTTCCTCTGGCTGGCAGATTTCCAAGATAAAGAGGACTGCTCTCCGGCTGGAACAGCAGCCGGGGCCTGCTCTCCAAACTCACAAAAGAGAACACCACACACAGAGAGAAAGAGACGGGTCTGACCGGCCAGAAACGTCTTCTGAGACAGTTTCTCCAATAAAGCAGGAAAACCCAAGCACCCGCGGCAGCCGCACGCCCCGGCCCCACAGCCAGCCCCGCCGTGCTGTTCCCACGCAGCGCCGGGACGGGCGGGCAGCGCCGGCAGCCTCGGGACGGGACGGGACGGCGGCTCCTTCGCGCCGGGTCGGACAGGGATAAATCGCTCCTTTCTGATAACTGGGGAAGCAGAACCCACACGAAGTTTCCCTTCTTTTCAGTCGCCCCTCCCCAGGTGTCTACTTCTTTCTATTACGACTATGACTATTTTCGAACAGGACCAGCGGAGGTGTCCGTGTCAGAGCGACAGCGGGTTCCCGGAGCGGTGCTTCCTCGGGAACCCCGCGGCTTTTCCCCGCTGCCACGGCGCAGGGGAGCGGGGAGCGGCTGTGCCGGGCTGAGCCGGGGAGCGCTCTCTGGAGAGTGAAGGGGCAACGTGGGAAGGGGGGAAGAAAAAAGAAACGCTGAAGGAGAGAAGCGCGACCGATGGGATGTGCCAAGGCTTATTCCCTTTTATTTCCTCCACCCCCACAAAAGAAAATAAGCCAAGAATCAGGAAGTCAGGGCTGCGCGATCGCTGCTATAGGTTTGGTTTTATCCCCGCTTCTCCTCTCTCTCTGTTTTTGGGGTGGGTTTTTTGTTTCGGATTGTCTTTTTTCTCAGGGAAATAAGTAGTCGGGACTTTCCCTTCGCCTCTCCCCACGGGAGGCCGCGGCACGCAGCCGCCCGCAGCCCCGGCTCCCTGGTCCCCCGGGACGCAGCCGGCAAAGGGTGGCGGGACCCCGCGCCCCCCCTACCTTTCTTTCCCTCCACGGCGCGGCAGAGTGCGAGGCGTCCCAGCAGCAGCAGCACCAGGACAGCGGCGCCGCGGGGCCCGGCGGCAGCGAGGGGGCTGCGGCAGCCCATGCTGCGGGACCGCCGCTCCCTCGGCGGAGTGGCTGGGGGGTCGGACGAGACGGGCGCACGGATGAGTCCGCGGAGCCTCTCCTGCTCTGCTCTGCTCTGCTCCTCTCCCGCGGCAGCGATCAGCTCCTCTCCGGCGCTCTGCCCTGCGCGGCTCCGAGCAGCATGCTGGAGGGCGGCCGTCGAGGTCTGCGCGCACACGTGCGTGCCCCGCTGCGGGCGGGCTGCTGCCTTCCTCCTCCTCCTCCTCCTCCCACCTCTGCTCCTCCTGCTGCAGGCGGCGGCGGGTGCACCAGAGCTGGCGGAGCGGCTGGAGCCGGCTGTGGGACGGGGTGCGCCCGACTGCGCTCTCCACTCCGTCGCGGAGCGCAGGGGCTCCCTCTGGGGACGCCAAGGAGGAGGAGGATGGGGAGGGAGCAACGAGGAGAGGGGAGGAGAAACCGGCAGTGCCTTCCCCGCCCAGGTGGAGAAGGGGCGGGCCCCCCACCTGTCCCAGAATATAGGATGAGAGGCGGTAGGAGCGGGGACGAGATAGATTAGCCGTTTCTTCTTGCTCGGAAGGGTGTGGATGTGTGGATTTTCTACTTCCCGGCAGTTTCCGCCCGACAGCTGCCAAAGGCATGAGCGTGCATTTGCGCCACTGCCCGCGAACAAGCGGAGCGGCCCTAACTCAGCTGCTGCCTTCCCTGTGTCCCCGCCCCGGAGCGGTGTGGGGCAGAGGTTTACAGCAGTGCCGGTGTCCCAGGACGGGTTGCAGCAGAGGCGCTGTCCCGTCCCGTTCCTCAGGGAGAGCTGTCCCATCGTAGCGCCAGAGAGAGGAGTGCGGGCAAGGGAGAGCTGAGGCATTTTACTGGGGAGCAGAGAAGGCGCTCCGGAGGTTCGATCCGCTCCCCAGGGGAGCATCTCCGGGGCTCCGGCCTCATTTCTGCCCCCCGAAATCAGCGGAGCCCATTCGGTCTCTGCGGATAGTCCTGCTCTCGTTCTGGTCATTTTACTCCCAATACTTGTAAGGCCAAGTGTGTGCGTGGGATGAAACAGCGCAGTTTTAGTGCATATTTAGCACACGGATAACAGCGTCTATGTCTTGCCCGTACCGCTTCTATTCCCCTGCCACCAGCACTGAGAAAGTGCTCCTTGCTCCGAGCAGCAAGTTACTTAATAAATACGAAATAGCACAAGTGCTCCTGAGGTGCTCCAAGTACATCCACAGACATTAAGCAAAAAAGTGCCTGTATGGTGCTCCTTTCCCCCCAAGGGGAAAACACAAGCTATTCAGTAATCATTAAAATATTCCTATCGTCTTTTAACAGGCAACTTTCTCTGGAAAGTGGGAGGCAGCACTGTCTTGTCACTCAGGTATGTAAATAGGACACAGACGTGCCACTTGTCTGGGCTGGGGTTTCTCCGAGTAAATCATGATTCAACACTCAAACTTGCTGAACGCCGGTGGTAATTTCTTCATACAGCTCATGTAAGGGCTTATGTTACACGGTCAATAGGAAATGAAGACTTAAAACTGCTGTGATGAAGTGGGAACTCCAGAACTAAAGCTAATAATGACACGAGGTTTGGGAAATTCCGTGCCAAATGCCGTCACAGGGCATTGGGACACAATAGATTGCAAAACAGCCACTGAGTGCACCTTGACTTTTCTCTGTTATGCATGTTTCTCTGAGAAGTGCATCACCCTTCTCCTACCAGTCAAATTCCTCTGTAAAATCTTTTTTTTCCTGATAGTTTAACTAGCCACTGTCCTAACTAGGCAAAGAAAACTACCATGCCATTTACACATCCTAGCACAATCCCCCATGCCTGACCACATGCCTTTAATAATTTATTAAGATGAGTTGCATTACAAGACAGCTTTCACATGTTGTAGCTGACATTCTGGTTCGATTATATTTTGTAAATAATGTGAAAGATGCACGTTGAAGTAAATTCAGACACTGATATTATCCAAGGAACTCTATTCATATAATTATGGCTTGTAATCATGGTTTCATGGCTTGTAACTGAGGGCAGAACCTGAGCTTACAATACAGTATTAGTACAAATTTGCTTCAAAGATTCTCACACAGTGCAGCTTCCTACACACTATGTGTATATTGTTTATTTTCATTTATTTAGACAAATAAAAGGATCTTTGAAAGTGAGAGAGACCTAGAAAAAAGAGGCGATGATCCCTTATAGGGATGGAAGATTTTCAGAGCATCCTCAACACACACTAATGCTAACAGCTTGCATTATGATAAAGGAAATATAATTAATACAACCAAGAAATGAACTTCAAATCAGTTCTGAAGGTAAATATTAAATAAAATTGTGCCCCTAGACATGCACACTGGGTATCAAGTTACCACTGTAGAAGGCAATAGGGTTTTTAAAATCTAGAAGAAGAAAGGATTCAAAGTGACAAATGAAAACCAAACTAAACTAAACATAGGAAAAAAATATTTGCCTATGAATTCAGTGGAGAAACTGGTTTAAATCCTGTCTTAACATGCTGAAGAACAAATACTTGCTTTGCAGAATTTTTCTGATTCTACTTTCTATACTGAGAAGGAACATTTCATACTCGCTTCACCTCCCCATCATGTACTGCCCTTACATAAAAGCACATAAATTCAAGTATTCAGTCTTAACTAAATATCTCCCTCACGGTGAGCAAGGGGAGACTAGGTAAATTCCCCTTTAAATTTTTTTTCCCACGCTGATATCCACTACAGGGGACTCTCATCTGTGGCTGGCAGTGCAGTACTGCTGAAGGAGCTGCACAGCAAGCTGCCATAAATTCTGTCCTCCCACCTTTGTGAGCACAAATGTGTTACTTTTGTGGCATTGTGCTCTGCTTGCCAAGGTCACGAGACACGTAAAGGAACTCTAAGACTGAGGTTTGAGAAGCTTACCACAGGCAGGAATTTCAGGCCTTTTTTACACAACTGAGCAATTTCTGAAATGGTTTGAATTCAAACACGGCATTTTCCCTAAACAGCTGGTCACATACTTAGTGACTTTCTTTGGTATAACTCCTTTGAAGCAAGCATGAGTTTTACCAAGGGCATGCAATATTCATGTTGCAAAATTTTATTACTGGCTGAATGTGCGCATGGATCAAAGGTCATGGAACAAAGGCCAACCTTTTGATCATCAATTTTTAAATTGATAGTTCATAATGAAAATACTAAATGCAACATCTGTCTTCAGCTTTCTTTTGATTTTCTTTATGGTGTATATATATTTATATATATATCTTGTCTTCTATATATTAAGCATAAACATGCTGACCTATGAAGTGAAGATCATGTAATCTGGTAGTTTTTCCACATGAAGATACTTCTGGATTGCAAAGTTTGACTGTGGTTTCTCACCAGCACTTGCCTGCACCACTGAGCTGGTTACTTTGCCACACATGGAGCGAAGTAGCTGTAAGAGGATGAATAACTGATTTCCCTATCAGTGAAAAAAAGCAGGACTAATTCTCCTATCTCTTCCACATTCCCTCAAAACACAGTACAGTTTCAAAATCCTCTCAAGAGTAAAAAAACCCTGCTGCTGGATCCTTTCCTTACATGAAAAAAAAAATGTTGCTTTTCAATGTCCACCAAGAGTGGGTCAGCATTTGACCCTCTAAAAATTTATCAGCAGCCATTCCTCAGTGGCAATGCTGCTCTTCTTTGTGAGTTGCGAAAGTGATTTTAAAGGGCAGGCCTATTACTGGAAGAGAAGAAATTAAACAGAGATGAATTAGCGGAGTTTTACAATCCGGTTTGCTCAGATTTTGCATGATGTTTGAGATGTCTTCTATTGTATTTTGCATTGTAGTTTGTATTCTATGACTGCTCACTCAGGTTTTAAAGCAAAGGCTGAGATAAAAATTCATGGAGCTTTATGGCACTTTGCATGTTGAAAATATTGCACACACATTAACTAATTTATCTTTGCAAATCTCCTGTAAAGCAGGTTAGTAGCTATCATTTCCATTTTATAGATGTAAAATAATTTGCCTTGGGCGGAGCATTAGTGGCAGAGCTGAGGTTATCACTCAAGAGCTCTATTTAAGCCTTAGATCATGCTACTTCTAGAGAGTGTCCCTGATGAAAATGGATGCATTTTTACACAGATTAACTTTCTCTCTTTGCTTAACACTGTTTACAGAATCACAGAATATGCTGATTTGGAAGGAACACATCAGGATCATCGAGTCTAACTCCTGGTCTTGCACAGGACACTCCAAGAGTCCTGCCACATGCCTGACAGTATTGTCCAAACACTTCTTGAGCTCTGTCAGGCTTGGTGCTGGGGAGCCTGTTCCAATGCCCAACCACCCTCTGGGGGAATAACTTTTTCCCAATATCCAACCCAAACCTCCCCTGATACAACTCCAAGCCAGACCCTCAGGTTCTGTCACTGGTCACGGAGAGGAGATCAGTCTCTGCCTCTCCTCTTCTGTTCATGGGGAAGTTTTAGCTACAATGAGGTCTCCTCTCAGTTTCCTCCAGGTTGGACAGACCAAGTGACCCCAGCCACTCCTCATATGGCTTCCCCTCAAGGCCTTTTACCATCTTTGTTGCCCTCCTTTGGATGCTCTCTAATAGCTTTGTATATTTCTTATATTGTGGCACCCAAAACTGCCCCATGCACTCAAGGTGAGGTGGCCCCAGTGCAGAGCAGAGCAGGACAATCCCCTGCCTTGCCCTGCTGGCCATGCTGTGCCTGATGCCTCACAGGACATGGGTGGCACTCCTGGCTGCGAGGGCACTACTCACTCATATCCATCTTGCCACTTACCAGGACGCCCAGGACCTTTTCCAGTGGCACTGCCTTCCAGCATCCTATTCACCAACCTGTCCGTACACCCCAGGTTGCCCCATCCCAGGTGCAGAATCCAGCAGGTTGTTTGTTTGTTTGTTTGTGTAACACCACTTAAAAAGGACAACACCAACAACACGAGTGTTGAAATTAAACCTTAATTATAATAAATTGCACAGTCAGTATTTCAACACATGGCCAAGGTGCTATCTCAGAAGGGTTCCTACATGTTCTTTATTTCTTTTTTATATACGTGTTAGATTTATCTATCATCTTAGTCACCAAGTTCACTGTGGTTTTTTTCAGAGAAATTCTCTTAAATCAGGAACAGATTTAAAATTATTTAAAGTCTGTTAGGTATTCACAGCACTAGCTTATACATTAATGAAGGTAGACAACAAAAAAATCAGTTTAAAAATAAAATCTGTGTGGCTGTAGTGGTTTTTAGCACACAAAGACTTATTGCACCCATTGCATGGGAGAAAGTGTGAGCCATGTATTTTCTGAATTATGGCTTCTCTTTGAAAAGACTCCCAATTTTTGTCCAGTATAAAGCAGGGGAAAAAAAATGTGCTTTTGTGAAAAAAAAAAAAAAATTGATTAATATCCAAAGTAATTACAACAGAAAAAAAGGTATGGCAAATTCTTTCACTATTGGAGATAAACATGGCAATTGATAAGATAAACTGAACAAGGTTATCAGGGAATAGGAATATTAGAAATAACTACACTGTACTGACAAAAGTAAGCAGATTTACTCACTGTATTGTTGTTCTTTGCCCTCTCACAAAATCTCTGCTGAACTCCTGGGGAATGTGGCACCTCCATTGCCATCTAGGAGATAATTTCAAAGGGTACAATGCACTTCCTGCTTAAAAGCATCTGTCATTTTGTTGTTTGTAACTTCATGTAGAGACTGCTGTGGTTTTTCACAAACTCTGGCAAGTACCAAAACTAGGCACTTCTTTCCTCAGAAAGTTTTACAGTCCAGTGAGGATGAGGACATAAGGACTGATACTATGATAGAATGAGGTATATTGTATACAAAATCTTTGTTGCTAATCAATACAAGTTTCCTACATAAAAACAAGCCCCTGCCTTATTTCTGTACTTTGCTGAGATGACTTACACCTTGATATTAGTATTGTACATACATTCCTTCATTCAACCAGAAATCATACAATCCTGTATTAGTGTAGCAAATACAGTTTGAGCGTGCTGCCAATTAATGAGATGTCAGTGGAAGCAGAGATAACACAGAATCACAGAATGGGTCAGATTAGAAGGGACCACAGTGGGTCACTTGGTCCAGCCTCTCTGCTCAAGCAGGGTCATCCTAGAGCAAATGACACAGTATTGCATCCAGATTGTTCTTGGATATTTCCAGTGAGGGAGACTCCACAACCTCTCTGGGCAATGTGTTGTGGCCAATCTGCTTGGTCATCTGCACAGTAAAGAAGTTTCTTCCTCATATGCAGATGGAGTTTCCTGTGCATCAGTCTCTGCCCATTGCCTCTTGTCCTATTGCTTGGCACCCATGAGGAGAGCCTGTATCCATCCATTTGACACTCTCCCTTCAGATACATACATGCATTCATATGTTCCTCTCTCATGGACATGGTTCATGGACAGCTTGTTGTCCACCAGGATCCCCAGGGCCTTCTCCACAGAGTCCCTTTCCAGCTGGTCGACCCCCAGCCTGTGCTGGTGCCTGGCGATACTATCAGAGCACACTGTATAATTATTCAGGATGGGTGAGTAGCAATGCTAGGGGTCTGATCATGAACACTAATATTGCTGATTGCATTACTCTCACTGTCTGTTCTGCACTTTATGCCCTTGCTCACCTAATTCCTGACCCACCTAATTCCTGCCCACCTAGTTCCTGACAGGCATAGCCTGTCACAGCTCATGTATGTTCACAGCGACAAAGAGATGGGGACAACAAGACACAAGCCCATGCCATGAACTTTGACCCAGGAAGAGTAGAAGTGCCATGAAGCCAAGCTCAGGTGTGATGGATGGTTTGGGTTGGTTGTGTTTATTCTGCACTCTCCCTTCCCTTCCCTTCCCTTCCCTTCCCTTCCCTTCCCTTCCCTTCCCTCTTCCCAGCTCCCACACCAAGTTCAATACCACATGCAAATACTGCAAGTGGTTGCTCAGAATACTGTCTCCTTAGGTGTTTGTAGTGCTGAGAAATCTCTGGCACAGAGAGAGTGAGGAAATCTGGTAGCTCTGAGTAAACGCACAAAGAATATGAGTTGCCTCGAGGGTGTGGCTACCAAGGGTTTCAGCCATCTCCTGCCATTTGCATCCAAAGTGGACACAGATACGAATTATAAGACTTGCAACACTGTGATTCTTCTGAAAAACTACAGCAATCAGTCCTTGTATAGGCTAGCAAATATAAAATAAGTCAGCCCTCCCTTATATTCACTCCTGGTTTTGCACTATTTGTCTCTACCTTAACTGATTTTTCTACATTAATTCCTATATGCTACTCAAATTAAAACAAAGGTACACAAAGGCTGACTATACAAGTAACTGTACAGGGCCATCCTCCAGTATGAAATGAATTATCACAGAGTATTGTATCCATCAAAATGTTAAAAGCCTCTCAGCCCACAGACTCATGTGTTTGCACCCAGACATCCAGACTACCAATAAAGAGCTCTCCTTGCCCTCTGCTGCCTCTCAAACTGTATGTGGAAGAGTACTAGCCAGTCTAGCCTGAGACTGTTTGTATAAATGAATAATGCAGATGATCTAGCACAATGTGCAGGGAACACTCCCTGCACAATTGACCAACATGAACACGGTCATAGCTATTGCTCAATGTTTTGAAGTCAGCAGTCCTGTTCCTTACTTATCTCAGTGCACACAGATTCAATAACTAAAGTATCTGAGTAGGTAAAATTTCCTTTCTAGCAAAAAAAGCAGAGATGAGTAAGGAACAGTTCTTTTCTCCCAGCTCTGTTAATAAGTACCCTTATGTTTATAGACATTTCCTTGCTTCTTCCTTCTCTGTGATCCCAGAGATATGCCACTGAAATCATTGCCTTGCATATTTTCCACAGGAAAACTAAGCCCAATAGCAAAGCTGTCACTCAAGAGAAGGGGAAAAGCATTTTTCTGTCATGTGCTTTGAGGTTTTGTCCCCCAAGGGTTTTAACCACAGCGTAGATAATATTTTTTTTTTAAAAGCAAAAGAAGTCATAATGCTTTATAAAAAATTCTGTCATGTTTTATTCAGCTCTGCATAGCTAAATATAAAGACATATGTGGCAAAGTCTGATCAATTCAACATGATTAATGTAATCTAAATCCCAGAGATATTGCAACTGCTCTGAAACAAATCCCATAGGACATGGACAGGTAACTAGCTGACTTTTTTGCTTTGTCACACCTTTAACTTTCAAAATCTTTCTCAGGTAAAAGTTTACTGCAGCATGTTAGACACTGTCAACAAATGTGACTGAGCAGAAGAGCATGTACTGGAAATCAGAAATGTCACAAAGTGCCTGACTTCCCAGCAATGGCATCTTCCTTTTCTAATGAGGAGGAGCCAATGAAAATGCCCCTGAGGAAGGTCTTAAGGCAGTTTGGCTAACATAGCAAGGTACAATATTGAAGACTGAGATTTGTGGAAGTGACTAGGTGTTGGAGGATTGGATTTGTGAAGTAAAACGGCTGCAACATAAGCCCTGACATTGTCACTGCAGGGGGTTCTGGGCATTTCAGTTCATACTGCCTCTTGTGATCCTTTGGACTAAATGTCCACTACTCATTGGGGTATGCTATGAGTATGCCGAATGCTCCTGGAACACATCTTTCAGCTTAGCTGTTAGGAAGAAACACGGGTTTTGCACCCAAAGCCCATGGCATGAGGAGGATCAGCCTCAGAAGTGCACTCCCAATCCATACCAAAATGCTTTTATACATACTTGCCCACAATCTGCAGTTTCTAGAAAAAAGAGAAACAATAAAATATTTTAGTTCCTACAGAAGTCAGAATTTTAATCTTTAGAAGGCAAGACAAGACCTAGAACTTCAGTCTTTGAGGTTTCCAAACTGGGCTGACCCCAAACCCAGAACACAAACAGACCCAGTCTTTCACTGTTACCTAGAAAACCAATTGATGTGGAAATGGCAATGGGATGAGAATGCCAAGGACTTCCCATTACCCAGTGATACTGTGAGGTAAACAGCATACACAGGACCTGTAATGAAAAGATCAGGCTAAAAGCAGCCAGACAGCTCTTCAGGGAGCCATTCCACTGGTACACTTCAGCAGGCAGGCAGGGTAGGAACCAGGGGTGGCCACTGCATCCAGTGCTGCAACTCAATTAGGATGAAGTTTAGTCCCCAAACCAGATAATCAAGAGCTGACATCACATTTTAGGTGCTGTCAAAACATGGCTTCAAAGAAGGGTTGTGAGGGCCCACCTGAATGCTCTGAGCTTTTTCTTCCTTCCTATTTATAGAATGGTCCCTAAAACACCTCAGGATATCTATTTGATCTCAACTCTCTGGTATTTATTTCTTGAGCTCCCAACAGCTTTGATGGCAGTACTCCCTTTCTGTTCAGACAGATGAGCAATTCTTCAGGTATTTCAGTAAACCTTCCAGAGGTAATTAAGATATAGCTGTCTCTGTAGCTTCCTCCTCTCCAAACTCGGAGTCAGTCCTTAAAATCCTCGTGTGACTTGACAGTAAGAGGATGTGAAACTCTAATCAATTCCATGTGCAGACTCCCACCTCCATCAGACCCCCAGCTACCAGCGTGTGATATCCTGCACTGCTGGCAAGAACACAATATCCTGGTGTAATAGAAGGCATACCATAATAGAGCCCAGGGATATATGAGGATAAAGAGACCTGCCTCCTGCCAATTTTTTTCTGAAATAGGTCAGATTGAATAGGTTACTTCACATTCTTCATCATCCCATCTTCATAAGCAGCTCCCTAAAATTACAAGCTCCTCATCATTTGATTTCATGCATTACTTCCTTTCCCAGCCACTTCTGCAGAACTAGAGACCCAATTCATTTAAAAAATGAGACCCAGTGCAAGAGCATTAACTTTTCCAGACCTGCTTCCTTCCTGACCTCACTGCTTATTTGACTGTAAAACAACTGATGCTGCAGTTTTCAAAGAGGCGAGTGTGGACCACAATTTCTATTCCCAGTCTGTGGGAGTGGGAAAGCAACTTTGGCATAAATACATGTAATTTGATACTTTAAATATATTTTAGACCAGCTCCTTTTCCTTTAAGACTAATTTCCTCTGAAGATAGAAATTTATCACCAATGACTCAATCTTCCTCAAGGTTTTATCAATTTAAACGTCAGTAACGCTCTTCCTTCATGGGTTCATGCTACATTGCCTAGCCCTTGCTTATCCAGCCAGCACTTGCTCATGCAAACCAATACTTTGGCTTTTCTGGCTTATTTGCATGACTGCTTTTTCATTATGTGCCTTGCCTAATCTATTAATTTGAGATGAGGGTCTTGTGGGAATTAATAAGTCCGCAAATAGATGAGCTGTTTAAAATTTTGCCTGTTTTCTATATGGTTGCACAATATAGAAATGCCTTTTCTATATGAAACAAATGCAGCAGTGGAACTGCTGGAGACCATTTTCCTACAAATGATTTTGCTTTCTCCCTTTGTTGACTGTCACCTGCAGTACACTCCCCTGCCCTCCAACACCAGCTGGATTGGAGACAGCTGGTATGGAGATGTATCCATGGTAATTGGCCACATGGGCTGATGGTGATACAACAGTTGCTGAAGCTGCAGCATCTCCTCTTTACCTTCCACCTGATTTCACAAGGCTTGGGAGGTCCTCGCTCTTCCATAGTATTTGGTTAAAATTTGTTAACAGAGATGGGGATCAGTAGATGAAATGACTGCATGAATCTTTCTTCCAAACTAAAAAATTGGAGGCTGACCAGAAGCTGTGATCATGTGACTTGAAACAGTTGAAATGTGTCCTTGATGTCCCTTCTAGCGCCTCAGGAATAATGATAGGTTTAGAGAGTGCAACTCTGTGACCTTATTTGAATTGGAGCACGCCACAGTGTGTCTGAACAGCTCTCTCCAGGTTTTTTTGGTAAGTTTAAAGAGACTATATCAGGACATCAGTGTGGTCCAAGGTTACCAGAGTTGTTACAGCTCCTGGCAGAAGCATATGTGCTCCATGATTCTGATGTTTGTCATTCACAGATCTCCTCCTGACCATTGTTTTTATCTCTGCATCTCACCCTGAAGCTAACATAAAGTGCAATAGAAGCCATGTCTACTTGAGCAAGCCCACACAGAAGTCAGAGGGCTTCCTTGCAGAGTCGGCTGCTAGCTCACAAGGACTTCCCTGAGGAAAGGAAAACAAGGAGGTTGTGTTTGTTTTGCAGTTTCTCAAGAACCAGAAAATTGACTATAAGCAAACAAAAGTCTTATCTGAGTATGGAGAAGGAAGTAAGGGGAAATAAGAATTACAATGAAAAAAATCTTAGAAACACGAATAGGAGCCTGTCACTGCCTTTTGGGACACCTATACAGTTTACTAGTGCAAAAAAGAAAAAAAAAATCTGTCTCAAAGGAGGTAAATTTCTATGTGTGACCTGAGCCAGTGCTTCAAATGCTGGAAGTCTGTGTAAGACCAACCTTGCCTATGTAAAATGGGGATAAGAAGTAGCACAAAAACCTAAACACTTTTTAAGAATAACAACTTAATAACCACATGGTGCTTTACATCCAGGGAAGGCTTCAGGAATGCTAAATATTCTTAAAATCTTGATATCCATAATGATTTTGGTTTGGTATCTGCAAGGGGATGTTTTCTGTTTGAGAGACCAGCTGCACTCTCACTTCTTAAGTGAAGGTTCATCACTGAAATAGATATCCAGGTTGATGAGATACAGCATTGGTATTGCTGCTCTGTTCACTCTTAATTACTGACTTGGTGACAAGAGAAGTATAAATCAAGCCAGTCCAGCCAGGAGATCTCACCATAGGCTGGTTAACCTCTACATTAATATGAACACCTGACACTTCATTTTCTACAAGAGGTTAAAACAAGGGTAAAATCCTGGGGGAGTCCACTTGTTTGTATGTATGGGTCAAGCTGGGGGGAACAGAGGCCATGAGCAGGAAACTCCATGGCTTGAACCAGTGTAAATTCTTCAACCCTCCCTTTTGCCTGTGATGTGGAGCTCACTCAGACTTATTTGGAGCCCAGTGTGAAAGAGAGCAAGGAACTCAGGTGGGCTTTGCTGCATAGTGGTTGAGCATGTGCTTCTAGACAGGTCCAAAGCACACAAAAAATTCACTGCTCTTGGTAATCAGAGAGGAATGATGTATTTGCTTTCTTTTCATTTTAAAACAAAAATCCAGCCTGAGTATTTTAAATAGCAGCATTTCTCTAGGAAAGGCATTTGTTTACTCTAGTGCCTGTAAAATTCGTCAGAACAAGGGTATGGGAAATAGAAAGCCTTGTGTTGTTCACAGAACAAGTATAACAAGTTCTGCAAGTTCTCTTCCAATGTTTCACCAATTCACTCTACTCAAAGCTGGCAGATTAGACTTCATAGTCAACACAGTACAGAGATTTTCTTTAGTTTGCGAATTAAATACTGCAGTGTCTTTATAAATCTGGGCCTGACAGATGTAACAACCTCCCACCCAAATAGCAATGGCATTGCTAACAGGCACCAGTTTTGCTGGAGAGAGGGCCAGGATATTGAGAAACTTGCTCTGCTGACACTCAGCCCAGAAGAGCAGAAGTCACTGGCCATCTCCTGCAGGCCCCATAGCCCACAAGAACCTTATTTTACCAAAGCTGGGCTTTTCCCCTCAGTGCCCAGCTTTGCTGGTAAGGACAGTGCCATAGGATGTGGCGATGTATGTGACCGATTTATAAAAGAGTTCATTGAGGGTTGTTGAATACTGGGACACAAATACAGTTGTTGACTCAGGAAAGGTATAACACCACAGCAGCAACTGGGATTGTTTGGGATGGAGAAAGAGAGGTGTCATGGTGTCATTGATTTTGGTTTGACACAGTATAGCCTCTCTCCTCTTAATTAAGCAAGCAGAAGTGGAAGTTCTCAGGCACTGTTCTCCAGCTTTTAAGGCATTTACATATATAGAACACCTCTTCTCCTTCCCCTGGGGAGTGAACAGCCTTTATTCACCACCACTAGAGCTATTTCTAAACTACAGGGGAGGCTGTTCCAGTGTCAACTCATGAGCTGCTATCTCCCTGAGCTCATGGAATGGGACACATATTCTGTCCAGCTACTAAAAATGTGGAGTATTGAATGTATAGGGACTGACAGATCTCTGAGATATCCATAGAGGTGGGTGATAATTTGGGTTGAGCTCCTTTGATTTGGCTCTGATGCCAGGCTGCTGCCCATGTTTCTGACTGTTGACTTTATTCCCACAAGACACAAACCTACTACCCAGGGTTTATGTGGGATCACACCAACCCAGAGGTACAGGAGGCGAAAGGACCCTAGTATTTGTCCCTAATGCTGCAAGGAAAGGCTCTAAAGCTTGACCATGTGTTAAGTAAAGCTTAATTTCATTAGGAGCTTCCTTAATCTCCAAGGCATTACTCATGGAGGAGGGACCTGCTCACCATGAGTAAAGGTTTTGGAATCCTGCCTCTAGTGTGGAACACTAGGGCAGCAACACTGAATATGTAAATCTCTGCTTTGTACCATATGTGCATTACATTAGGAAAACACTGCATAACAAAGAGCAAAATAAGGAAAGCATGTTCAACACCTCAGTCTACATTGAAGCTGCTGGTTTACAGAGCCAAGGGGTGAGCTCTTGATCTTATGTTCCAACAAATTGCTGGAACGAGATGCTGACAAGTTATCTAAGGAATGTGGTCCTCCAAGACCTTATCAAACCTGTCCATAAGTCCATCCATGTGCAGAGGCATTGCAATTTTGGACAGGACTAAGAAAAGAGACTAGCCTCTATAGGAACATACATGGCTTCCACAGATTCTAGAGAAGTCTCACAAAAGATGAGGATACTCAGGACCATGAACATTTGTGGCTTGACCTTCCTTAATCTCAAGCAGCAGATTCCTCAGAATAATTTACAATGGCAGAGAAGGCAAGATGACAGCATTTGATCTTTTGCTTTGCTGTGGAAAAGAAGAGCATATGACAATACAGAAAGCATTTTTACAGAAAACATTTTGCGCTCTGCTTGTTTGCTAGTGCCACTACAAGAAATCAAATTCATCAAATTATAGCCTTGCGAATCATGTATTTAACTGACTTTGCAGGGGAGGCAGAAAGGGAAGGAGAAGGGATGGAGTTTGTTTCAATCTTGTCTGTCTTTATGACATAAAAAAATAAAAAGAGGGAGAAAAACATCTTTTACTTATTTTGCCATAACAGAATGGTGTTCAATGACCACACAGCAATAACACAGGTAAGTGTTAAAATTATCTCATGCCATCTATCACAAAAATACACATAGGTTCTTTGACTGCTTTAGTTTCATGTATGGCTTGCAATCCACAATCTGCAATGAGATGTGAGAATGTGGTTAAGAGTTGAGAAATTAATTTAAAAAACCCAAATGTGTTATTCTAATGAGCAAATTCTGCAGTCTACACCATATTCTCTCACTAACATCCAGTCTGAATATCTGCTCAGTTCCTGTCCTACACAGAGGTGTCAACAAGAGGACACAAGCTAATTTTTACGATGTGAATCAAGTCTGGTGGAAACTATTACTTCTTAAGTTTCAGTAGTGGGTTGGCCTGATAGATGGTATAAAATAAAGACTATCCCTGCCCTAGGGGGTTGCAGTCTAAAAAAAGACCAAAGGAAAGTATTTGTCTCTTGCAAAGTGATTTATTCAATTGGTTCTCTGAGTTTATTGTCTACTTTGAAGGTGGGCACATTTATCATGTAAATTCTAGTTTCTGTGAGAATCACAGAATAGGCCATACTGATGTATGCTGACTCCAGAAATTGTGTTTGGTTAAAAAAATAATAATAATAAAAAAATTCCTGTCTGTTCAGACATTTTGAAGCTGAAATGATTTAATTTATTGGTTAAGAATAAATTTTACTTCTAGACTTCTCTGAATAATATGGCTAAATAAAACATCTTGTGGACAAAATGTGTCACTTCCAGTAGTGATTCTTTCTCCATTTTTGTTGTAGGGGAAAAATTCTGGGGAAAAACTGTTCTGAAGGAAAAATATTCCGAATCTGAAAGCTGCCAAACAGCCTGCTGTTCAGTAAACTCTGCCACAATAAACAAGACTAATAATTTCAAGAAAGAGTGATCATTGTGAACAAACCCACAGCAAAGCACAGGACTGGACTAATTGTTGGATCAGGTAGTCTGCAGGACTCTGATTTAGTGTTCAAGGTCGTAATTGGGTCCCTGACCACCTGCTTTGGTCACTGGAAATGAATGCAGCTGGACTTGGCTGGTCACTCTGTCAGACATTTGCTGAAGGATGCACTGAGTGCTCTTGTTAGCAGTTGGTTGCTGTTCAGGCTTAAGTCAATGTAAATTGCTCCTGAGCTTAAGTCAGTGCTGTCAGTAACTTCAGAAGTAGTAAAAGCTCTTAGGTAAAGAAATAGAATTTCCTCTCCTTTGTCACAGGGCTTTCTGAAGCACAACAGCTTGAATGCATGTTAGATAATCTACAATTCAGAATGCTTCCTACACAGAAGAGGCAAAAAAAGTAACACGGCTTAGTAGAGACTGCAGGCTTTGTGTCAGAAACCTGGTGCCCTAGTGTATGTCTCTGCTCTGCATCCTTCAGCAAAGGGCATAACCTCTGACCCTGCACTTCACTATCCTTTAGATAACAACATCTAACCTCTTTTCAAAAAGCGTTTTTAAATATACATGTGAGATAGGTTGGATAATTTCGAAGCAAGCACACAAACACGTATACACACACCCAGACAAGCCATAGTGGTACATAAAATGCAGACACTCCCATGCAGAGAAATGTACTGATGACCTTAGGCTAATTGCTGGAGTCTGGGTGGTACTGCTGGCATTTGCAGAGCACACACTCAAATAGCTGTGCAGGTCTGCGCAGGCAGCCAGAGAGCCCTTTTGCATGAGGCTGGATGTTCCCAGGCATGCTGAGCCATTTGGGGTAGTTGGCAGCTGCTGGGGTGCTGCTGGGCAGGCAGCTCTGCTGGCTCTTCTCTAGCCTCAGAGGGCAGAACTTGCACTCACAAGTAAGGAAAAGGAAGAACAGTTGCCACTTTCTAGGGAGCTGAGGGTTTTACTTACTTATATATCAGAGCTGCTATTTCATTTAAAGCCCATATGTATTTATCAGGAGCCTTGCTAGATTAAATGTGGTGCAGCTGGTGGTGAAGTCTCAGAAGTGTCTCTCATTCAATGCTTACCACAGTGGCAAAGGGCCTGGCTTCTCCCGCTCAGTCTAAAATTACTGTGTTTGGAAGTGTGGAAAGGAAAAGCCTTGAGAGGAGAAAGAAAAAAGAAAAGGAAAATCAGTTGTGAGGAGCTTCTAGTTCCCCAATTTTAAGTGCAATTTTGAAGCAATCAGAAATAGTTCATTCTAGATGGGCCCACACCTTTGTAATTTTTGAACTTCCAGAGCCCTCCTACAGGATATCAGGTTATTAATATTATTTTACCAGAAACAAATTTCACAGGTACATCATGTTGTCAGCACAGAGTGCTGCACATTCCTCTGATGAGAGGTTAAGCCAAGCAATAACTCCTTCACTCTTTGTCAGCTTCAAGGCTTAGAGCAGCTCATGTGTGGTTCACAACTGAGTCTTGTTTCATATATTGTTTGCTAGATCACCTACAAACTTGTGAAGTGAAACTGTTGTTCCTTAAAAGAAAAAGCTCCAGTGATGCTCCTGCTCTCTATGAATGGAGCCTTTCCTCCAAATTTCGTGCAGGGTTCCTGGTCAGTCTGGAGCAGGGTGTTTCAAGCTGTCCTTGCCAAGCCCGTTAGCACAGGCTGAACGGCACTGGTCAAATTACTGCAACCACAGTGGTCTGGTTAGAATCGTAAACTGAAATTTACTTCATCCCAGGAGGAAGAGGCTTACCACACATTGCTCCCCTTAATCTAAGATCTTGCCCAGATACAAGTTCAGTCATGTGTGAACAGCACTGCTAGTGAACCGGAAGAGTATGTGAAACTTTGGACCCATCCTACCTCAGAAACAGGGCTCAAGTTCAGCAGCTAATCAGAGGCTGTTTCTAGCAGTTCTGTGCTATCAAACCAAAACCAAAAGCACACAAACAGTGATCGATGCCTGAACTCAAACACCTCAGCATGCTTTTGGCTGTTTCATAACCAAACAAATGAGTCTAATGTATCATTGTGTGTATGCAAACAGGAAGCTACTCTGCAAGCTCCCAGGTTGCATTTGACCCTGAATAAAACTGCTTTATCAGGCAATGCAATCCTAGTGTACTTACAGGAGTCTTAAAGTGTTTCATATGCAGTCAAATAACTTTATCACCCTTGACTTGCTTTATCGTTTTGTCTTTCAATGCATTAGACGTTATGGGATCTTCCTAAGTTTCTGCCCCAGCAGCATCTCCTTCCTTGCTGCTACTAATCCTTCTGGCACTGTTTCTAATTTGGTGACTGCTAGTTCCCAAATATAAAAGATTCTTTTAACCTGGCTTCTGGGATGAAATAGTCTTGTTGGATACTAGACAGTCCCCTCAGAGAGAGATAAATGTTTTGTAGTGAAAGGGCTTTCCACTGAGCTTCTCATCATCTTCAAATCAAAGAAAAGAAAAATAAATAGATTTAAATAATGTATTAGATTAATACAGGATCTCTACATATTTCTTTAATGGAACAGTTTTATAGAAAATTAGGTTTCTTTAGTTCATCTGTTCTTGGAATTACTCCTTTTCCTACTCTCAAGATAGTAATGAATTTTATAGATTTGTCAGAATTGCTCAACAAATGTTTATAATAGTTAAGACACATTCCACTTCCAAAATCTCTTTGAGGCAAAGGCTGCTCTTCATTTTTTTGATGCTTGATACTCTGTATTTGGCCGGTATGACTCAGCACGGGACCATGATTTCTATTCCCAGAATGCATGACTCAGTCTGTATATACAAGAACAGTGCCTGAAGAGCCCACAGCACACTGCATGCAGAAAAAGATAAGGAAAAGAGAATCTTCTGAGAGTCTGCTTTAGACATATTAAACATGCTTTGAGATATTATTGCCTTTTTCTATATAGGAATATAAATGGTCATGATTTTAAGGGAAAAAGTAGTCAAATTCACCAATAGTTCTTATACTCGGCACAAAATAATTTCCTGTTCTTTTGGAGTTTGGGGTTGGTTTGGGTGTGCGTTTTTTGTTTTGGGGTGGGTTTTTTTTGTTTGTTTGTTTTTCTTGGTTTTGATTTGTTGAGGGTTTTTTTTTGTAAATGCATTTAATGAATAGATTAGCATTTGTGTCTGGAGAAATAAAACTCTCCTCAAATATTCCTGTGTACAAATGTGATAACTAGTTGAGTTGCTTGATGCACTCTAAGAAGAAATCAGATGGTGACCATGGTACAAAGAGCATAAGCAGACAGTACACACATGCAATCTTGCAAGAAGTCAAGTAAAATGGACTTAGCAAGCATGCTTGTCAAAAACAAAAGCAAACATTACCAAATGACATCAGAGCCAGTGCTAAGACCACAAACTTGAAGAGGTGTGATGACTGCAGTGACCCTCAGCGTACAGAGGCTTTCCCCACTAAACATCTTGACAGAGCACTCACTCTTAAAACAGCTCACATGGGGCTTACTGCCTTTATAGAACACTCAAGAAAGCTCAACCATTCCCCAGTTTCTCACTCCAGAAGCAATAGATGGTTATGGAAGCATAGCTTTAAGTCTGTAGAAATGCTTGACCGACATCTGCTGTACTTTAATATTTTGGTTTTAGAGATGCTGGAAAATGAAGAGGCACAAAAAAAATTAAAAAAAAAAAAAGGGAAGGATTAAAGCTAGTATTTTTTTCGGTCTAAAGTGACTATTATTAGGAGTTCTCAATTTTGCTCTGTTCACTGCCTAGATATAGCCAGAGACCAGGGAAAAAGCCATCTGAGGAAGAAAACAAACAAAAGCCAGGCTGCCTTGAGTCAGAGCCAATGTCTCACAAACATGCAGTAGCCTGAAGCACACCTTGACCACAGCACTGAGACACCCCAGGCGAAGAGCTCAGTGGCTAAAGAATATGGATAGCAGGCAAAACACTTGGGCAGCTAAACACCAGGCACCCCACATTCCCACTGTGGGCAGATTATTTTGCCAAAGTTTATGGGTGCCATGAGGCATGAGTCGTACATATGGAATTGGCCTCTTGCCTTCCCAGAGCAAAATGTACCCATCTGCAGAACCAGACACTATTGCTTACCTCACAAGAGGTTTGGGAACTTTTAAGGCTGCTACTTGAGACTTCTACCTGAAAAGTGAATCATTATAGTCCATTACCAGGCCTGAAAAAATAGAAGTCTCGGTCACTTGATTAAAAGGTGATTACATATCAGCACAGACCAATAATTTGCTTCCAAGAACCCAAGGCATATGATTTGGGAATAAAGAATGCTTATGACTCTTGCACAGGACTTGCCAATAGCCATGCCCACCTCGTCGAGGAAATTTAGTCCTTAGCTGGCTTCTTGCTGAAAGGATTGTGGTGAGGCAGGCACGTTTGTTGAGTGTTGGTAGTCTTGCTCTGAGCTGTACAGTTCTGGGACAACAGAGATATTTGCCTATCATGGCTTCTTCAGGAAGTCCAGCGTTGGAAAGGATGAAAGTCCAGCAGGCAGATGAGGTGCAGAGTTGTTCTGGGGGCTGAACCACAGCCTGTGAGACCCAAGAGAGTCTTTCTTGTCCATGTCAAGACTTGAGCCCTGCAGAAGCACCTCTCAGTTGTGTGGCTATTCAAAACTATTAATTGAAGTGGTACAAACCACTAACACTTCCACATTCAATCTAAAACTACAGTTCAACTGAGATGAGTGACTCTCAGAGGGAACAAATTACATCTTGACTTATGACAGTGTGTAGCATATGAAGACAGAATCCAGCTCCTAATCTACCTTTTATTTGGCAATGCCAATTTTTCTTTTAAGGGCTTTTGATCTCTAGAGCATTATTTCCTTACCTTTCCTGCAACCTTGAAGTTCTTCAGGGCTGGTTAGTACTGCAGGGTCATGAAACTCTTCTCTGAGGGCATCACCTGATGAGGGAATGATTTGTTTTCTATCCTGCTGTCTGGCATCATTCTGTGAAGCCTGTGTGACACTGATGCATGCTGTTGAGGTTGTGCTTTTGCTAATCATTGGACTGGTCATATTTTACTTACTACATGTGTGTAAATAATAGTTTGGACAACATTCTTTCTACTGTGAACCTGTGGTATTTTGTATCTTTCTTAAATCCTCTGCCTTGGTTTAACAGAGAATTCCAATCTACATATTTTAAAGAAACTGTCATGCTCATTGGTGCTGCATGAAAACTTTAAAAATTGGTATTGAAATGACTGGAAAATAAATAAATGAGAAAGAAGTAAAAAACTCTATAAAAGGTGGTGATCTGTAGATGCAACACCAGAAGGCAAAGAAGCAAAATTGTATTTATTAAGATGACCTGATTACTAAAACCAATCACGCTATTTCTGAGTGACAGTTTTGAATGTTTGTGACTTGCAATACCAGATACAAATGTATGTGACCAGACACAGGGAGGAAGGGGAGGACAGAAAGGTACTATGGTGCCTCATCCCTGGCACCTGGGGATGGTCCCTGTCATCTTCCACACTGAGGTTTTGTCACAACCAGCACAGAGTTAATTAAGTTGTAGGACAACTACCAGGAATATTTTGTAGATGCCTCTATGCTATTTCTTTCTCTGGTTCTCTGTGAAGGCCAGGTTTGGAGTGCAGACCATGCCGAGGTTCCCTGGGGAATATCAGTGGATCATTGCTCAGTTCAATCAGTCCCAAGCGTGGAGTCAGATTGCCATGCACAGTTCAAAGCAGCCTTTCTGCAAGAAAAAATGCAATCTGTGGCCATTTAGCCATTGGCAATTTTCTACCACAGTACTGTAAAACTTTTTCTATTAGCAGTTACTTGTACCAAAAGTATCTCTTTTCTCTGTTAGGCATCTTTATACTTGCAGCATTAGGGAACGCCACCAGAATACACACTGCTTTACAAGCCTGTGGAGTTTATGATATGGTTGAGAGCTGGGAAAAATGCTTTGTCTGTGCCTTGCCAACTCTGTGGTAGCATAAAGCAGAAGCCAGACATCAAAACATTGAGAGAATTCAAAACAGACTTGACAGTATTTCACACTTGCCAGAGGCTTACTCAAATTTGGAGAGGTAAATATATTTATAGCTGCTTTCAGAAGTGTCTACACTGAACTGAATTGTGCACAAGTACTTAGTGCTTTCAATACTTAAACTTTAAAGGAAAGAAATAGTTCTATAGATATAATTCAGAACTAGACACTGCCGTCTTTGCTGTTATGAGTAATTATTTCAATACCAACCAAGCATTGTACATGTCACAATGAATTTGAGTAGCTGAATCTTGCCATCTACAACCTAACCTCAGTAATTTAGTTGCATCACACAGGATTTCACCCAACACCTAATTCCTACATCGCAGAAGCATATTGAACACTGGGGAGGAATTCCCTATTGAGAAGCAACTCACCCAAAAATAGCTTTAATGTGAAGCAAAACTTGAGCATTGGGAGCAGCATCTTACCCTAATCTACCATCCACACAGCTTTTTTTTTTTTTTTTTTTTTGTGGGGAGTGGGAAATCTCAGCAGTGGGGAATTCTGTAACCCTGTTGTGACCATTATGACTGTGTAGAGGTCAGAGGAGCAGCCACAGCATCTTGTTCCATGTGAAACAAAAAGCAGAGACAAATGTAGCTTATAATCATCTGCAAGGGGCTGTTTGGGACAAACCAAACAAAAAGCCTGACCATAGCTTGATGGTTGTTTTGAATGGATTTCTTTTCTTTTGAAAGAAAACCCTGCAGAACAACTTTTTGTCCTCTCCAGTCAGGACAGTACTCCATCAGGTAGGTTTAAAAATGGAATTCCACCATCAGCCTTGGATATGTTGTGATGTATTTCTTCAAGAAGAATAAAAACAATTCTATTTTTTAAAAGAAATATACTTTGAGTTATGCCAACTGCTCAGTACAGCTGTGTGTGTATACTGTATTACAAGCACACTCACACTTCAAAAAGATCTTAGTGACCTGTATATATATTCAAGGTGGTTTTCTTTTGTCACTTTTTGTTCTGCTTATAATTTTCTCTCTCTGTGTATATCCATGTTCAGATGTCATTGAACTACCAGGTGCCCAAACTTTAGTTACTCCCTTGCTATTTGAGGAAAATACCATTAAAAAAATAATCCTACTACACCTCATGCTACTTGCAGCTTGGTTTCCTAAGGCAATCAGGTTACTGTAATTGTGCATATGTTTATGTGTATGCATAACTTGACTCAGTCTCCTCCCAGCAACCTTCAATCCTGCTGGCCTGCCAGTTCAATGTAACAAACACATGGCAGCTTCAGATATTTTCAGTTTCTCCAGCATGGAAAGTAGGCCAGCAGATAGTGAGAAGAAAACCTCCATCAACTCCCCCAGAAGGCTGCAGCATTGTTGCCCTAGATGGATGAAATGAGTGAAATGTCCTGAACTCTAGTCCTGGGAAAACAGGAGGATTTTCCTTCTAATGAGATAGCAGATAACACACTGCAAGAAAAAACTATAGGAGATCAGACTCCACCACCTCCACAGCTCTCAGATGCCTTGGGCACCACCTAGATATAGCCATATAAGGTTTATGTTGCCTCTTGAGACATGGCCACTGCCATGTTCCTCGTTCAGGAGATTGCTAACTCAAATTTTACATCACTGAAGTGTCTATTGAACCTTCAAAAAAGTTCCCTGTAGCCTTGAGGATGTGGAACCCTTCTGTAGGCACAAGGGCCATCATAGTTTACAGATTAATCTCTGATGGTACATGCCATTTTCTTTCCTCCTTATTTAAGGTGCTCAGTAATTTGCTACCTATGCAATGACTGACAATTACAGCACGTTCCAGGCTGTGGCTGCAAATTCAGAGGTAGAGGAGGAGAGAGGAGAGCTCCTTGACCCAGTCTGCCTTAGGTGATGATGGCTATTAAAAGCTTAGATCTACAAATAGCTCACCTGGGGGGCTCAACTCTTTCTGCAGTCCAGGGAATTGATTACATTATCAAGGCTACAGATGCCCTGTGTATAAGTCAGTGAAACATCATTTTTCCAATTCTCTAATCAGCTTGCAACAGCACACCTTCTTCTGTGCTGCTGGGCAGCTCCACCCATGGTCAGAGGCCATGTTGTCTGTTCAGCAGCAGAGCTGATCCATCAGCAGGCAGACAAAGCTAGGAAAGGAGCATGCAAGTCCTGCCAACTCATCAAGCAGCATTACTTCCTCATACCCAGTTGGCTGCAAATTGCTCTGTCTTTCTAAAATGATGATTAGAGTTGGATCAGCAAATATAGCCTTCCATACTGCTCATTTTCTTCATGGGAATGCCTTGTTCCTACAGTGGCAATGCCTTCATAAAGCCAGTAGGAAGTGTTCTGGGCTTTGTAAACCATAAGATATCTCAAAAGGGAAGGGCCCCATAAGGATCATTCAGCCCAGTTCCCTGCTCCTCATAGGACTACCTAACACTAAAACATATGACAGCATCATCCAGACACTATTTGAACTCTGTCAGTCTTGTTGCCACAACCGCTTCCCTGGGGACTCTGATCCAGCACCCAACCATCTTCCCAGTGAAGAAGTTTTTCCTAATGTTCAGTCTGAACTTCCCCTGATGCAGCTTCCTTCTCTCTCCTCTCACTGGTCACCAGAGGGAGAAGGTCAGCACTTCCCTCCCTGTTGTCCCCTTGGGAAAGTCAGAGACTCCAACAAGGTCTCCACTCAGCCTTCTCTAAGCTGAACAAGCCCAGTGATAGCTGCTTACTTAACCTTGGCAACACCTCCAACCTTGGTGAGCCATCATCTTCATCAGTGTTTGCTTTGACTTCCAGAGGCTTGTATCTATTATACATGGGATGAGTGGAGACTAAATATTGCGTTATGATAAGCATAATTTGTGTTTTTTCTGAACAAGAGGCATGAAAATTAGATAACCAACCAGCACACAAAATAATGCCTTACCCAAATTTCAAATGAGTATTTCTGCCAAAGCCTCTGACCATGCCAGAAATCAGCAAGAGGAAGGTTGCTTCACAATAGAGGCTAAGCCAGACCCCAAGCCTGATCCCTGTGCAAGAAATGCCATCACCACCTAGGGTGCTACCCCACAGGGCAGGAGTAATATGGTTAAGTAACAATCCCTTACAGGACAAGCTAAAGGATCAGGTCCGGAGGACATTTCAGAGTCCATCACAGGGAGCAGGAGGCAGAGCTAGAGGTCCAACCAGGTGAACAGTCAGAGACAAAATTGAGCATAAGCAAACCCACAATATAGGTCAGACAAGAACCAAAGGCCCAGAACTGTGCCTGAATTGATCTTCTGGGTCCACTGGCACAGGGTGTGGGAGAGGCCCAGGTGAGTCTGATCTGGGCTGTTAAGGTCTAATAGTGCCCTAAAGGCACTGAGAAGAACTTAAAATTTTACCCATAGTCAAGTATCAGGAAAACAACTTTAGCTGTTTCCACAGTGTCTTTGTGTCTGTCTGTCCATCCAGATTCTCAAAAGAAGCTTCCACAAAACCTTCTGTGACCCAAGACTAACAAGATATGATGGAGTAATCACAGTGTGCACCTGCACCCAGGAAAAGCTACTAGCAACACAACGGGTGGAGCCACAGACGGTGACACCTGGGAAGGATGATTCACAGGTGATGGATCACCACCCAGCACTGGGAACCATCTGCAGGACAAAGGCAAATCTGTTGCTGATATGCAAAAAGCAAAAATGCTTTTTGGTTTCTAGGTCAGCAAAGCAGGTTTATTGCAAAGTACCTGCTAATTGATCAGCTCTTCAGCTTGAAGATGAGCCAGCTTGAACACCCAGGCTTTCTTGCTGTAGATAGCAGTGTGGAAATGTGAGGCATGGGAGAACTGGGGGAAGAATGCATGGACATTTCAGTGTCAGGACTTGTCCAGAGCTCATGCCCACCCCAGGGAGACAGATAATAGTCCAAGGAACTGCAAAACACACAGAACCAGCTAATTCCCTGACAGATAGTACAACTGGGGTGAAGTAACCAGCAAAGAAATAAATAAAAATTGATTGCAGTATTACCTCCTAAACCATGGGTGCCCAACTACAACACACCCATTAGTTGTGGTTATCCAATCTCCAAAGTAAATAGGAGGGCAAGAAAATGCTCATGAAAATGAGTTTACATATTGTACTTTGATACCATATCACAGAATCACAGAATCACTAGGTTGGAAGCGACCTTCAAGATCATCGAGTCAAACCCAGCCCCAACACCACCTCAACCACGACAATGAGTGCCATATCCAATCTTTTTTTTAACACATCCAGGGATGGTGACCCCACCACCTCCCTGGGCAGAAAATTCCAGTACTTTACCACCCTTTCTGTAAAAAACTTTTTCCTAATATCCAACCTAAATTTCTCTTGAAAGACTGTGTCCTCTTGTTCTGTCAGTTGCTGCCTGGAGAAAGATACCAAGCCCCACCTGACTGCAACCACCTTTCAGGAAGTTGAACACAGTGATAAGGTCACCTCTGAGTCTCCTTTTCTCAGGCTAAACACCCCCAGCTCCCCCAGTCGTTCCTCACAGGGTCTGTGTTCCCAGCCCCTCTCCAGCCTCATTGCCTCCTCTGGATGCGCTCAAGTGTCTCCACGTCCCTCCTAAACTGAGGGGCCAGAGCTGGACACAGCACTCAAGGTGTGGCCTCACCAGTGCCCAGTACAGGGGAAGAATGCCCTCCCTGCTCCTGCTGGCCACACCATTCCTGATCCAGGCCAGGATGCCATTGGCCTTCCTGGCCACCAGGGCACACTGCTGGCTCATGTTCAGCTGCTGTCAACAAAAACACCCAGGTCCCTTTCTGCCTGAGCACTGTCCAGCCACACTGTCCCCAGCCTATAACACTGCAGGGAGTTTTTGTGGCCAAAATGCAGGACTCAGCACTTGGACTTATTAAACTTCATCCTATTGGACTCTGTCCATCCATCCAACCGTTCCAGGTCCCTCTGAAGAGCCCTCCTCCCTTCCAGCAGATCAACACACCCTCCCAGCTTAGTGTCATCTGCAAATTTACTAATGAAAGACTCAATCCCCTCATCCATGTTGTCAATAAAATTATTGAACAGAGCTGGCCCCAGCACAGACCCCTGAGGGACACCACTGGTGCCTGGCTGCCAGCTGGATGCAGCACTGCTCACCACCACTCTCTGGGCCCGGCCATGCAGCCAGTTCCTAACCCAGCACAGAGTGCTCCTGTCCAAGGCATCGGCTGCCAGCTTTTCCAGGAAAGTGCTGTGGGAGACAGTGTCAAAGGCCTTGCTGAAGTCCAAACAGACAACATCCACAGCCTTCCCTGCATCCACCAGGCAGGTCAACACAGAGTAAGGAATGACACCTACTGAGTACCTCCCACACCCTGAAGCATCACTGCAAGATTCTTCTTAGTGTTTGGACATTAAAGCTGTCATAGAGTAAAGTGGTGTTGCTGAGAGGTTAAAAGCCAGAGCAGGAATTAACCTTTTGGCAATGTCATGTTCGCTTGATGATAAAGGGGTTTTCTAACTCAGAACTTTGAATGACAAAACCATACATTTAAATGGACTTAATTTCCACCCCCCTCCCCCCTAGAATTAGCCTCCATGTTGGAGCTTTGTTGCTGCTGTAGTTAGCAGTACAAAAATATTTGTGTGAATGCAAACACTGGAAAGGCAGAGAAAAGAAAAAAAACTTTCCCATTTTATCTATTAGAAAATCTTTAAAAAGATGCCATATAGGAAAAAACTGTGGAAGAAAATTACCTTATTTTGTTTTTATGGTGTGACACAGTGTCAGGCCATGCTGGATTTGGCTGTAATCTTATCAACAGTATCTCATCCTTTAGGAATCTCTGCTACAATTACTGTTGGAGTACCTTTCTGGAAAAAGAGGATTCTTGAGAAAGAAAAGCAGTTGTACAAGATGACCTAATAGTTGAACAATCTTTTCCCTTGAGGCAAAGCATGAAAAAACATGAAAGCTACCAAACGGGGTGATCAGAAATAACTGGAAATACGTGTCCTGAAGGGTGGTACATGATAGATCCCAAGAGTCACTCAAAACCTCACTACCAGTTACTTTTTCTCTCCTTTACTTTATTATCTTGCACACACACACACACACACACACACACATTTACAAACATGTAGTGCCAGGATCTACACAGATATGTACTGCTGATAGAAAATAAATGGCAGTATAGGAGCCCTACAGATTCAAGAACTTTCCTATTCTTATGTGAGGGTGTGTTACTCAACTGACAGGCTCTCCCTTCAGGTACCTGCCATACATATGTTGCACAAAGATGCATGTATTATATTCTACTTTGTTGAACATGTATTTCCTCAAGTTTTCTCTGCAGAGCTAATTCAGCATAATGACAGTGGACTGTAAAAACCATCACTAAGGACAACATTAATATGCATTTGTTTAATGGGGCCTTGTTAGCTCACTGCCAAGTAATACGTAAGCAAATCATCTTTCATTAGGGAAGCTTGAGTAACATTGTAAGGACCCAATTTGCTTAAAGAGTCTGAAGTTATTGTTGGGTGCCTGTCCAGAGTTTCTTCAGATTTGCAGAAGCATAGCAAGAGTATTTTTCCCCTGAAGTTACTATTGTATTCTTCTGTTTTTCAGATGTGTGTATTTAAATAGAGCAATTCACATGAACATAAATACCTGAGAAGTTACTTTCTTTATAAAAAACAATCACAGGAGGTAGGTCAAATGCTGGTCCCATTTCTAAATGCATTGACTTCTGTGGGGGTTTAGAAACCTGTCAAAGACTAAAATCTGACTTTGTGTTCCCAGAAAGGGTTATGGTTGAGAAATCTGAAACCACGTAACCTTTGTGCATTCATTAAATGTGTAAGTAATAGAACTGCTGGTGTACAAAGTACTTTCGGACTATGCCCGTGAGACCGGCTGTCAGCCTTTTCAGAGAACAACCTTTCCTCTTTCCTTTCCTTGAACTTTAATGAAGAAAAAAAATACAAAATCCCCCAGAACAGGTTGACTAGAATATAGTGTAGGGTTAAGGTAAGGGAAGTCAAATTCAGGCTTTTCTGAGGCAGATTAGCAGTGATCACTACCAAGTGATCTTGGTAGTTTGGGGTGTCAGATGCCTTGTGCCAGTTATCAGACATGTTAGGGAGGGAGTCAGAGCATCCTGCAGCTGAACAATGTTGCAGCAGGGAAACCGGCTGGCCTAAATGGGAGCAGATGGGTAGGCAGTCTTGGAGATGTCTGTAGCAGGACACCTGTGCCAGGGGACCACTGCACCACACCTGAGTTGAAGAGACTACAAGGCTGGCTCTGGAGATCAGGACTTCAGGCTGGCTGCTAGTGGCTTCTGGAACATCAGGGAGAGAAGGTATATGGAGCTTTTTGGGGAAAAGAGAGGATTTGTGACTCTAGGGAAAAGAGCAAGGGAAGACAAAGGATAAATGTCTGAGTTGCCAGGGTTAGCAGTGAAGCTGACAGCTCTCCAGTTTGGAAGTAAACAGCTGAAAATGTGCATTTGTAGCCCAGTAAACCAACCTTGTCCTGGTCTGCAGCAACAGAAGCATGGCCAGCAGATCAAAGGAGGTGATTCTTCCCTTCTGCTCTGGTCTCTTGAGATCCCACCTGGAGTTCTGTGTCTGGGGTCTTCAGCACAGAAAAGACATGGACCTGTTGGAATGAGTCCATGGAAGGCCACAAAAATGATCAGAGGGCTGGAGCAGCTCTCCTACAAATACAGGCTGAGACAGTTGGGGCTGTTCAGCTTGGAGAAGTTAGGGCTCCATGAAGAACTTATTGTGGCCTTTCAATACTTAAAAGGGGGGTTAGAAGAAAGATGGAGACAGAACTTTAGTAAGAGGGTGTTTTGTGATAAAACAAGATGTAATAACTCAAGACTCTTATAAAATAGTTGTTTAAGTAATCTTGTCTGATTTGTGGTAAGACCTGAACAGAATGTAAGAGAGAAGTTCTACCCTCGCTTTGGCCTACCATGAGATGCTTTAAAGGAGATTATTCTTCCATGTGTAAAGAGAAAGCTCTCAGAAGAAGTCTTTAACTTGTCTCAAAGGTGTTCTAAAAAAACCTGAGAACACCAGACCCAAGAGTAGCCTGAACAAGGGGACCCCACACACAAGCATAGCACATTCTCATGGAGAGTCAGAAAAAGAACAGACAATGCTGTGTCTCCAATGCTTTTACATCTTGCTGTGTCTCAAATGCTTTTACAGAATGTTATCTCCAGTCTGAGGTGCAGACAGAGATATTACCCTGGCTTGTGAAATGTCTAAGACAGAGAGGCTCAGACACGGCCTGAAGTGAATGTTACCGACATGTTTCCGAAGAAATGAGTGTAAGAAGTCCCAGGAGCAAACCTGAGCAGTAGATCCTTAGCATGGCTCTGTTTGGTTCTACTGCAATCAGCTGTCCCCAAGGTTTTGGACAGGGGTATCCCCCAACAAGCTGGTATGTATTAGGCTGCACTAATTTTGAACCTTTCACTCTGCACTGTGCTCCTAAACTATCCCATCTACTCTTGTACCCTTAACTATTTTATCACATCCCCATGCCATTTATCAGGGCATGAAACAAATGTCCTCAAGATGGACTACATGCTCTGGAGGAATACAATGCAGTCCTCACGTTAGTTCATTCACTCTGAACACAAAAAATGACAGCTTGCAGTCAGGAGGGCACTGAATTTGGCTGTGTGAGAGTGTGGATGTCTCTCTACATCTGCACCTGCAGGCTTGCCCTTAAACAGGCAGAGGTACCTGAATTTGGCTGTGGAAAGCAGACACGCAAAGTTGCAGGGAGGTGGTACCACTCTTCATCAGTTTTGACTCTCTCTCCTCTCAGTGGGCAGATGCACTTCCTGTACCTTCAGAGATTACTCTGCTATGAAAAGACATCAAAGTTGGCAATTCAGCCCCATGTTTTCTAAAAAAAAATTAAAGGAATTATTTCCCAATTTTCTCTTCTTTTCTACATTCCTTATGCCCGACGACAACTGCAACACCTTCAAATATCAACAAATAATAGGAGACACTGTCAATATTCCTGTTCTTAATGGAGAGAACCACTTCTTTAATGATGACCAGAGTGGGACTAAGACCAGTTCTGTCCTAATTTATTTGTCACTGAGCGCAGCACTCGGAAAATATATGTTGTGATGCCTGGTGCTTTCCCATGAGAGGTATATCAACTCACAGTGGCAATAGCTGTACTCAAAGATTGCAGTGTATGTGTTCTGAATTGCATTATTATGCACATACTCACGCATGTAAATATGTTGCATTGTTTTTGTGACCATAATCAAGATATCTATGCAAAGTAGATGTTAATCTCACATTCATGCACTGGGGTAGAACTTCCATTGCAAAAACGGATCAGTCAGGTGTTGCACTGGGTTGCCAGGTCCCCAAAAGGCTGTAGCTCAAACAGTTTCTGGCACCTCAGAAACATCCTTTTCCTGTGTTTGCTTCCCCCTCTTGTGTACTGCTGCCTGCATATGTGTTTACATGCACAGAGCATGTCCTTTGAAAGCACACACTGGGAAAGGGAACAGGTCCATGACATGGGTACATACATGTAAGTGCAGAGGAAATATTGTCTTTNTTTAAAAAAAAGTATCATTAGAGCCACTTGTTTCCTTTGGACTCCAATCAGTAAAGTACATTTATAAAGTAGCAAAAGTACTGAAGGAATTTCTGCTTGATGGCATGGATAGTAACACATTTAAATCTTTCTATTGCTTATGCAAGAAACTCTGATGATGTTCTCCTAAATACATGAATTTGAAAAATGGTAAAGAATGTTTTATGGATCACTCTTTAATTTCTGTAAATTTTAAATGAAGATAGCTTTTTTACTTGTTGAGGCTTTTTCTCTCCTCAGACATATGAGTTTCTGAAATATTTTACTAAAATCTGTACATAGTTTCTTGTAGCAGAAAAACTGACTGTCTTAGGAACATCTGCTTGCAAAACTTTAAGAGATGAAAAGTCAGTAATTTTTTAAAACTATTACACCTGAGTGAAAAATATTCCCTTGAGATTTTCTTTTTCATTTTTATTTAATGGAACAACTAGGACCATGCAAACACATATGAACTTAGTTATATGTTCAATCCTTTGCAATAGAAAAGCCTTAAAATTCTGCCTGTGGAAGCATGAGAATACCATACAGTTAATTTTTCTATACATGCATATACACCCACCAGAAGCTTTGGCTCATCCTCCTTACAAGACAATTAATTATTTGAGCCTTTTGATGAAATGATCTGTGGAAGATCAGTGCTCCAGAAACCCAAAGCTTTAATAGATATTTAATTGTATTTTTTTAGTAAGTGACAAAGTGATGGATGGAGTTATCACAAATTACATTCTCTTCAAGTGAAAACACCATCTTTCAGGTACAGTAAGCATCACCAATTTGGCCAAGTAATAGTTAAGTGATTTTATAATAAAGAAGATGATACAAAGTCTCAAAAAGTATTGAACTTTCATTTGCCTTTTGGGAGGACAGTGCAGAGACCAAATACTTGAGGAGCTAGGCTTTAAAATATAATCAAGTCAGGGATATTGTATTGGATATTTCTAGTGGAAATCAAAGGCAACTGTAAAGAGCTCAACAGCATAATGCCTGTTCTCACATAGATACAATCTGGTGGAGTGGTGTTTGTTACACTAAGGAGGTACCTTTTTAATGGCCAGATCACAGCCACTGCTCAGGATATGCAAGAAAGCCCATGAAACATGGATCATTTTGTACGAAATTGTAGTTAAACTCTTGCAGAAGGTCTATGCTACCCAGAAAACCTGTCTTCTTATCTTTGAGGCTGTGGCTCCATGCTTGCTGCCACCACAGCTCTGCTAAGCTCTTGAGGCAGGACTGCCCAATGCTGTATTTCAGGAAGGCTTATTCTGCCTTAAAAAGATGCAAATTAGTTAATCAGCATTGTAAGTTGGACAGCTACTTATAAACTTCTTTGCATGCTCTTTGACTGTCTTGCACTGTCCATATGAGCCAGACAGATCTACAATAAAAAAATAAGACCTGATCAAAGACATCACTGTTGAGTGAACAAAAGCTGGAGGGTCAGAAGGAGTCTGGGATGGGAGGAAGGCTGCAAGAGCTGTGTCCTCAGCTCCTGTCATATCATTGAGCCTGAGAAGAAAGCTTAGTCCTCTTACAGCTCTTTGTATAGGCAAACTATAGCTGCCAGCTTTAAACACCAAGGATTTATTTTAACTGGCTCTCCCTTATTATATGTTCTGCTAAGTAACAGTCTGTAATGGAATCCCTGAGAGAAACTCCAAAGGAGAAAAATTCCAACATATTTTTGCTTGTATTCACAGACACAGGCAGAGACCAAGCAGCCTGCATGGTCTAACTTTGACACCTCTCATCCATCAAACCAGTTAGTCCCTCTAGTACTTCATATACAAATCAGAATAACCACAGGCTGGGCAGACATGAACCTTCCTGCCCAGGGATGTTTGTGCTGCAGAGGAATAAATCCTAGCAGTGGGCAAGAAGAGTTAGTACTCAAACAGAAGTTGGAGATGTGGGGCTGCACTTGTCATTTTAAGAGTTTGGTGTTTGCAAGAAAGTCTGAGAAGAAACAGTGGTCAAACACCTTTCAGATGCACAACTCTTCTGCCAGCCCTGCTTTGCACCACAGTAACCAAGAACAGCCTTCTAATTATACATGCTGAGGAGTGCAACAGAAGGCTTCTCTCATCCTCACTGAAAGTTAAAGAAGATCAGCAGAAAGGCCTGTCTGTTTGCAAATGAGATGGGCTTTCTGTGTTACTTGTCATCACACATAGTTCTAAATAACAGATTTACTGCTAATTTTTGCAATTATGATACTATCATTTTACCTGAAATTTCTTAGAGGCCTCAAGCTCTCAATTTACTTTCTGGTGTAGAAGAGTTACAGTCAGTCCACATATTTTGATGTAGTTCATCAAGATAGAAACTGCTTTTCTTTTGTTGTGTTCCCAACCTAAGATTATAATCAAACATAGGTGGGAATAATTTCTAATTAATTGGTTTGAGGTGCCTTCATTTAAAAGTTTGCATGGCATATCCAAATAATGGGATACTTGAGTTTTTCCAGGAATTGAGAAATTAGAATGAAGTCAGAGTTAAAACTGTACAACAAAATGCTACCTAGATTTTTTTTTTTGAACTAGATAACCTCCAGAGGTCTGTTCCAATTTAAAACATCCTGTGCTAATGATTTGTTCCATGAGGTTTATTTTGTGCTTCCATGCACATTCAAAACACACATGAAGAATCTGTCTTTTAACTTTACTCGTGTCTTTTAGTTCCTTACCCCATTGCCCCTGTCAAAACTAGCAAAACTCTTGATGGAGTGAACTCCTACTCAGGGTGCCACAAGATCCAAGATCTGCTGTTAAAATGCAGTTATGCATATTTGTGCACTGCTCTACATAAACACTCCGTGCTTGGAGGTTGGTGAGATGAAAGCAGGTGTCTTACCTTTCAGTCACTCTATGACTTAACAGATTCTTTCCGCAAAGAATCCAGTCCAGTTTGCAGTGAGTTTGTTATGACCATGAACCATGATATCAGCAGAGAGACATCTTTTTGGTTTGATCCAAAATACGTGGAAATTGATGGAAAAATGTACTCACTTTCAAAGGTATTCTCGTTTTTTGCTCCTATGTAATATAAATAATATTCTATTGTGTTCTATTCAAGTATCACACTTGTGGCATATAATCATTAGGACATGCACTGCTTTTTTGGCTGTACAAGAAGAACACAATACTTTGGCATTCATTTAATAAAATATAGCTGGGCTGGGGGGAGATACAAAGGGAAGGACACAAGGAAATACTACATGGGAGAAGTAGTCAAACATGCAGAATTTCTTCAGAGGTGCCATTGGAGCTTCTTTTTGCTTATCAAGATAAATGCTCATACTGTTTTTGCATTTGTGTTCTGGATAATTCCCTTCAAAATACCACTTATTTCTGAAGGGAGACATGCTTCTTAGGAAAAAGTCAGCATGAACAGGAAATTTGGTGAGAACGAGCAGGACCAGTTGTTCAGACTTGCAGAGCAAAAAAAACTCCAAACCAACCCCAAATCAGACACCCAATTAAATATGTGAGAAGTGGCTCGGGTCTTGAATGGGTTGTTTGTATTAAGATACCCCAAGAAAGAAAAAGACACCATTGTGTTTACAGTCCAAGTGCTCAGCCTTCCTTAGCTCTGCACTGCTTTCACAGAAAAGATGTCTCCAAAGCTGCTGCAGAAGTGGCAAAGAGCTCAGTCTGGAGAATGATGAGGGAGATCTACTAAGATGAAAAGGCCTGAAAAACAGGAATGAGAGTTTGTGAAACACACACGCATATGTGAAACCTGTCCAGCTGTTAGAGCCACTTCCCCCAAATTTCCTCTGCCCAGCAGCAGAGCACCCAGGTCAACTTTTGAGTTGATCAGCACCAAAACAATACAATGGGAAATTGCCCATTTCAGCAACCACTTTAAAAAGAGATGGGCCTTTAACCCTTCTACCTCAGAGGCATCTCTCCCTTTCCTGTAGTTTTGCTGTGACTACACACATCATCAAATCTGTTGCTTACCACAGCCAAACCAAAATTTTCCTGTTGTGCTAAAACCCCAATCTATGCCACCTAAGAAGGCCTTCAGCAGGCAGCACTTGGCCATTCAGGCCTTGAAAAAAAATCAGGATAAATGAGCAGCTGGACCTGCCCTTGGATCAACTTTACAACTCCCCTTGTCTCTCTGGGGTAGATAAGACTGGCCATGTGCTGCAGAGCATTAACTAGTCATGTCCTTGTTCTACAGGTCCTAGAAAGCAAGTGCAACTGTAGGTGACATCTCTCTGTCTGCTCTCTTCAGCTGAAGAGCAGCAAGGGACTCTACTCAGAAGTTAAGGCTGTCTGAGGGAATGTGATTATAATTCACTATCAAATTCATTACTCTTCAGGGGCTAGCCATGAATATCTCAACATATGGTATCAAAGACTGAAGCATTATTACTATGAAGCTTCTAATTTTGCTGTCAGAAATATATTTTCTTTTTTTCAGTAATTGTAAGTTACTGTCTGCTGTGTTTTCTTTACAACTTCATGTACAGGAATCCTAGACATTCAGATCTTCCACACTCTGCAAAATTCAGAGATACTAAAGAAGTTGTATGTAAAACTTTCACAGAATACATTAGGTCTCTGCCATTTCTTCACAGCTTTCAGCTGTGTTGCTGGGAGTCCAGCTCTACAACACCAGAGCCTCCCCAACTACCAGCTACAAGTGGCAGTATGTAATTTATTTCCAGAAGTCCTCTTCTTCACCTGTGCCTTTTCCATGGCTGAGCATATCCTTTTTTCCCAGCTCTCCTCCACTAAGAGTTAAAGGTTTTTAACCCCTGATCAGAATTTCAGGGAGTTTCTTCACAGCATATTTTCATCAGTGTGTTTTTTCCTGCCACAGAGTAGTCCATCCACCTATTCCACTCAAGATTTCTCTTTTTCTGGACTGTCGTACCTTTCCTGAGATCAGAACCCAGACGGAAATAATCACCAAGATGTGTTAGCTCAGCACAAAGGATGATTTTGCTCAGACACAAACTGGCTTTGGGAAGGAAACTTCTCTGTGTGCATGTTTACAATGCTTTCTGACAGTGCCTACAGAGTCACAGATTGTGATCTTCTTTTGCATCAGCAGTCTGCAGAAACAAGCTCTTCAGGCAGTGATGGTATTTTGCCTGCATTGAGAACAAGAGTATGATTAAATATATTCCTGGACCACTGACAATTGAATTTTTTTTCTAGAAAAGCAGCTAATGATCTTGGATGTCCCATCTGAGACATCTGACTTCCAGAGGAGAATGTCAGGAATTTCTGAAGAATCAAAACCTCATACCCAGCATATGTTTTGAATTGGGCACCCAAAACAAATGGACTCTTGGAAGGAGGCTCCTGTTTTCTGAACACTCCCAAATAATTCTGAATACTCTGATGAGGAAGTGAGGTGTCCACCAGAAAACTGCAAACTATTCAGAAATGCTGAGCACCAGAAAGGAACAGTAAGAAAAGCCTATTTGGCATCCAATGGTAAATTTAAAAAAAATAATTTAAAAAAATTAAAAACCCCAAACAAACAAAAAACTGCCACCAAAATAAAACAAAATAAACCACAACATTATTAACTCTTAAAACAGTAAAAAAATCTGACTCACATTGTTCAGCAGCATGTCCCTGGCAGAACTGGGGTTAAGAGTGACCCAGCCAGAGGTACAACACCAGCTCTCAACAATCAGCCACTTCAGTATTTGCTGCCAAATATCTCCTCTGGGATCACTATGCTCATACATATGCTATTCTGTCTAGAATGCCCCCAGGAAAGGACAGGGATAGTGCACTAGAGAGGGGAGGAAGAGGAGGCTTTGCACTGACTCTGTGACCAGGACACAATACCTGGGGCTCCACCAACTGGTTACGGCTCTGTGAAGTTTGACCTTTTATTTTGGCTCCTCTTGACTCAGACTGCACACTCACAGTTCGGCACTGGGTGAAAGCAGACTCTGGACTGTGTGAAAGCTAAAACCAGAGCAGGGGAATTCTTGCCCTTGGCATGAAAAGCTACCACAGCAGCTGGCTGAAAATGTTTTAATACATAGGAATCTGGCAGGTGGCTCAAGGCTGCATAGCTTTTGTGGAAACTTTCTGTATTGCCCCAGAAAGCAGGAGTTAAGAGAAAATGCAATTTGCATGTACTGCAAAGTGATAAATAAAATATTTAAATAAAGCAAAATCCATGTTTAATATGAAATATAAAGCTCACAGGTTACTATGAAATCTTCCTGTGTCCTGAGAGCAAAGCATGCTAACTCTCAGAGACGGGATACCATGTACATACCACAAGTTCTCTGGATAGCATAGTTCAACAGGCAATCATACTGCTGCAAATACTAGAGGAAGCATGTGGGGATCTGTAGGATCTGGAGCCCTCTTAACAAGTGCTGTGTGCTGTGCAGGAATCAAGGAAGGAACTTCTGCACAGGCTAGGTTACCCCATGACTTTGCAATGTGTACAACAGTGTTTGAAGCCGCATCTGACTTCTCAGGTAAATCTACTTCTCAGGAACCATTTTGGCACTTGCAGATGTTGATCTAGTCATAGATAAAGTAATGAGCAGGATTAAAACTCCCTGAGCTGAAGACAAGGCTCGGGTACATAATGGAAAGAATTCACTGGGTTTTTTCCCATTCTGCTACATACTTCTTCCAGAGAACTGTGTATGCTTTTGAAAGAGAAGAGGAAAAATAATGATGAAAGATTTTGAATATCTGTACAGGTCATTAAGTTCTGAAGAATTCTCTCCAGAACAAATTCTCATATATTTTGGGATATTTTGCTGGCAGTGAGGATGTGATGCTTATAATTTAATACAACAATACTCATGAAATCAGCGTGATGTCATAATGTTTTGTGTTGGTATAAGCCCCAAGACAAGCCAATGTTTTACAGAACCTTGAACAAAACTTGAAAAATACATTAATTTAATACTGTGTGTTTGTCTGGGATCAGCAATGGGAATAAAAAAGTAGATATAACAACAAATTTAAACTATGCCCTGGAGAAATGTATTCACCAAAGAGATGCATCCTTAAGTTTTTAATACTTGGGTTTTTTTTCAATTTAAGTCATCTTGTTAGATTAAAATTAAGACCAAACCAAATTCAGTAGTTGTTCTATGACCAATCAGTGTACATTTCAGCACATATGCACTTTTGTACATGCATTTCTGCAGCTGGTCAGAGACTTCAGGGTTGGCTTTTCCATTGCCTAGATGATGCCTGCAAGGCTTGAGTCCCAGACTACTGTAAGTGCTTCTGTATGTACATTTATTGGCATGTGAGGGTTTATGTTAAACAGTGAGACTTACAGCTCTCTACTATTACCACATTTCTTGTTTCTGAAAAATGTGAAGCAGGAGTAGAAGGAAGACCAGATCCCCACTCCAAAAGGTGTGGAAAGAAGGCCAGTTCCCAGTGTAAAGGTACATGCCCATCCTCCTTGGCCATGATACCTGCAAGGTGGAGCACAACTCAGTCCCGCCACAAACTCTGTTTTTAAATGGTATTTGGATGCCTCATCTTTCTGAGAGTGTGTGCCTCTCATGAACACCTAAGGGGCCCTCACACATCATTTACCACTTTGCACATGTGTGTGAAAAATTGTACATTATGTTCATGCATTAGTTTCATGTACAGGCTCTGTGGTTCTTTTCTTCATTTTCTCCTCCTTTTTATTTTTCTATAAACATTCCTGTAAAACCAATGTCTTTAATATCACCATGTGTTTAGCCATGAAAATTGCCAACTTTTGTTGGAAATGCTGCAAGATTTAACTGCTTGCCAATTATTTCCTTTAATGTTTTAATCCTATGTGGTTCCATAAAACACTTCTATGCAAGTTTGATTTTTTCAGACATTTGATCAGTCCAGCTTGCCTGCTAAAAATGACACTTGACTCATATCCTGGCAACAGTGTTTATTTGACGTGCACTGGTGAAGCACTTTAGAAAACTGTACTCAGGCTATTCCAAATTTAGCCTCCTACATCTGTGTGTGTTTTGGTGTTTGGGTGCGTCTGAGTTATCGGCTGTGTCTAGTGGGTGACACAAGCTGATCAGTGCACCTTTGTTGTTTAATTAGAAGTTCAGTGTTGAAGAAGACTTGAGAGAGAAAATATCTGTGTTCCTTGTGGGCTTTTTTTAGATCTGTTTATCTTGGGTAGATTTGTGCTATAAGAAAATCCAAGTCGCTTTAGACTGTGTCTATCTGCAGCCAAATTCCAATTACTTTTGTATTTCTGTCCAAATAAAACCACTGGCCAAACCTATGAAAAATGTGCAGCTGTGAAGACACATCCATTCCTATGCTCAGAAATGTGAAACAATGGGGCCAAAGTTTTGGGTTTTTTTTTCACAGGGGGGCATACCTGAAGACAAGACAGGGGAGAGGCTGGCCACATGCTGGGTTTCACATGGAAATGTAAAGAGGCGAATGTCTCATTAAAATAGCTGTACTAAGTTGGTTGAGTTGGTCATCCTGTGCACGATGGGTGTCAAACACTGTGAGCACCTTGCCAAGGAGCATCCTCCAGGATCAAAACAGCCATGGTGGGAGTGGGGGCAACATGCCAAGGTTCCAGCCAAGACCCAGGATAGGACTGCATGCCGCTTACTGAAAGCTTCTTGCAGTTTCAGTTCAGTGACATATTTCTTACTCCTGCTCCAAGAGTTGGAAAGATCTGGGAGCTGGCTGGTTTGTCCATCAAAAATGGGTTTAAGATCCTCTTATTCCTGTTTACAAGAAGTGAGCAAACACATAACTGCTCAAATAACCAGGCACTAAATTCACTTCATTGGCACCTCCTCAGCAGCTGCACCACTCAACACATACCTTCAGAGACCTTCAGCACTGCATGCCAGTGCTAATTGGGTTTGCTCATCAGTGGTGAGCAAAGCACAGAGGTGCTGGCTGTGAGAGAGGGCAGGTGCCCTCACCACCAGGTTCTCACCATTGCAGCTGCCTCAGACACCTCAGAGGGCTCCTGTGTGCAGCACCAGCTGCAGTCACATCGTGGGAATGGCATGCAGACATCTGAAGAAGGCTGAGGACACCTCCTTTTTTACCATGTCTGTGGTAAATGAGGCTGTATTTTCACTGAGAAGGGGCACCCCTGCCCACGCTATGAGGACAAGGCAGCACCCTGTCCTAAGGAGCCTGGGGGGATAACACCATTCCTTTAGGAGACCTGACCGTTCCTGTTTGTAATGTATGCAAAGCTGTGGAGGATGATGGGGCTGCTAAAATTCCCTTCTGCTGATTCATTCCTACCTGAGATGATTTACCTTCAGGGCTCAACATCAATCTGGTTCTGGAATGTAACAGACTGTGCCAAGAAAGAAATGATGGGGAAACGGCAGGGTAACAGCAGGAGATTTAAAACCAAGCTACCTGCTGCCAGCTCTACCTCTGTGTATGCTCTCCATCTCACATCACACAAGCAGGGTGACACACAAAAGCCTTAATGCATTCAGAGTATTTATTTTCAGGATGAAAGTGTATTTCCAGCCGGCACAGCAAGCTTGGGTTAACCTGCCAAGATTTGTTGCATTTTTCTTTAATTACAGCAGCTTCCATTAGGTTTAAATTTGAGAATCAATGAGCAGAATCCCTGCCTCTCCTCCCTCTTCACTGATTGTTTGAATCTTTAGGAAACAGCTTCCTAGTGTCTTTGGGACAGTCGGGAGAGCCTTTAAGCACACACTTATCTTCAGCTAATGCATTGCACTCAGCCGGGTGGTACATGTTTGCCAAGTTTAGTGTGTGCTGAAGTGCTTTCTGGGGTGGAGGCTGGAATACACTTGGTTCACAACTCTGAAAGCATGTGATTGCAATGAATTTGTCCTGCATCAGAGAGGATTTTTTTGTTTTGGAAGGTCTCCTATCTAAACAACAATCCATTGGTGTTTCTGAGGCTCCTAGAACAAAGTCGCTATTAAAAAATGCAAGTATTTCAATGTTGCACAGATGTAACATTATGTGTTGTATGTAGTTTGCAAAGTGTGGGAGACTTTTAGTTGAAAAGTGCTCTCACATACATAATATCACCATCATCATTATAAATGCATTGAAGGCAGAGAAGCCTAAGCTGATCTATTATGGGCACCTGTCCCTGTATAATTTTCTAACACTGCCTGCCTGGCTGAACTGATGAGATCTCCACTAAATTGGGGTAGCCTGTCATTTTGTTCAGATTGAAATGGATTTTCTTGCCTTGAATTCCTGGCAGAGAGAAAACAATCAAAAATAATAGCTTGCAGATAATAAGGTTGTGTGTCGAGCTAGGCATAACGGATACACAGCTGTCTACACTTTTCCTGCACACATTCACATCGTTTCATCATGAGATGAGCAACCCAGGATGAGAGGCAAAACAGGCCCAGGGTGTTTGCCATTTGACCCACCTCAAAACACACTTGGGATCCTCCTAATAAAGCTCGTTCTCATAATTTACAACAGCCAGAGAGATGGGCTCCCTGGCAGAAGGGTAGGCAAATAGTTTGCCTTCCTTCAGATAAGCAAAACTGATTATGTTCCACTGAAATGATATCTAATAAGGGCTTTTGTATATTTTGGCCCTCAGCATGGCACCACTTCTCCTGCTCTCATCTCTGGAGAGCTCTTAAAGTCCAAGTGACGCATTTTGTAGAGATTTCAAGAAAAATACAGGCATTCTGGACAGCTTTCCTTTTTCAAGGCTACACGGGAAGCTGTAACTCAATACATAATAGCTTGCCTTGGTTGTCAACAGTCACACTGGCCCAAGACAAAACTCTGCTTTAGCCCTATGACTCCATTACACTACTGAGGCCAAGGCACAACAACTTCACAGCAAGCAGCAGACAGGAGAGGGATGCTGTTTGTCACACCAGCTGACTCTAATTTCCCAGACTGGATGAAATAGTGGCACTTTCCATTGGGATGTGCCTGCAGGGTCTTGGTTCTCTGGCTCCAGAGCCAACTACCATCAGCTGCTCTGCCATCCTGTCCCTGTCATGTCCTTTTTTCTCACCTGACTCAGCTTGATAAACTTATGAGTATGAAAATACATCTAAAAGATATGCTTGATTTGTCCCTTCCTTGCTGTGTCTGAATATGTACTACAACACTGGAAGCAGTGGTGTTAGCAGCAGCTGCCTTCAGCTTATCTGTTGGCAAGACTGGAGCTGAAATCACATTCTCAAAGTACCAGAAAGATAGACCTTCTGAAAGGAAACGTCGGGTGAAAGAGCAGGAAAACAAGTTCGCTTCCAAACAATAAACATGCAGATCGGATATAATTGAGGCACCAGAAAAAGGAGGAGGGAAAACAAAACAAACCATAACAACAGATCCTCAGATGAACTGGTTTTCCTTGTAGTAGGGAAGAAGGACAAGGGGGAAAAGGAAGAGATCAAAGCTTCCAGCTTTAGGTAGCTCAGAACTGACCAGAATAAGATTTTTCAGTTTGTGATAAATCCTGAGGAGCTGCTATGTTCAGTAACACAGTGATAAGCTGGCATCCTGGTGGTTCTGGCAAAACAAAGTCTTTCAGGACCTGTCTGCCTGCCGGCTGAACTGCTGATGAGCTAGGAAGCTACTTACTGTGCCTGGTTTCCTTTAAAACACCAAAAAAATTGACCTGCTTCAACAGATCATGTCAGTTCTACCAACTCACTTTCTTTCCAGCAGACTTCTGTCTGATGGGGAGATTTCCAAACTGCTCCATGATGCCAGACAATTACCAGCTATAAATATTTTTATTATGGAATACCACAGTATCATTCTATAGAAAGAAAGACAAAGAACAGAATAAAACCCAATTTCCTTTAGTACCAGACAGCACTTAAATTATGTGTGAATGATATCGCCAGGCTCCTAAGCAGATGGTCTGTGGGTCACTTGAGGTCCAAGGGAAGAGGGACAAAGGATTCTGGAAAGAAGAGGAGTACACACACAAAATCTAGAGCCAAGCAGGGTAAAGGGATTTTTTTCATAACTTCATGGAATACAGTGTGCAGATGTAAAGGTACATGACACTGTTTTCTACAGCAGAAGAAGGATTTCTAAAGAACTGAATTTAGGCACCTAGCCTAGCTGGTTTAGTTACCTGGCTTGCCTCCTTGAATTTCCTTAATAGAGAAGCTCTCCCAGAGGCGATTCAGAACAGGAGCCTGACACAGGCTCACTGAATTGCTCCTGGAAGTCTCTCCCCCTGTTTTTTCATTGACTCCAGGGAGAACCTGGAGAGCCCAGCTGGCTAGCATAACCAGCCAAATTGGGTGGCTAAATTTGGGTGGTCTGAACAACTCCACTTCTGCAGGAGGCCTGAATTAGGATTGGAGCTTTGTCCTTAACACCTGCATTGCTAGAAAAATACATGGTTGCTCTTCAACCTTATGTTGCTATACTTTAGATGAACTGTATATTTATGCTAGACATTGCTTTTCACTTGTGCATAGGATGCAAAAGGGAAAATCTAGTAGTGTGATGTATTCAAGAATGGGAGGACTCAGGGAAGTTGATAAACAACCTGGAAGCCATCAGAAGTTTACATTCACTTTGGGGCATTGCCTCTATTGAAGACAGCATCCTAAGTGACAGGAGTGAATAATGATTATCAGTGAATATTAGCCCTGAGTGGCTGTGTGAGCAACATGATATTGTTCACTCCTTGTTCACCAGCTTTATAATGAATTCTGAGTGTGTCTGCTCTCTGTTTGGTTTTTGCAGCCTTCCAAATACGAGCATGCCTCCCCAGCTTCAGCCTGCATTATTGCATTCCAGCATACTCACTTTGCATGACATACCAGTTACCTTCAAACAAACTTTGGGCTAAGTTTGCACAGACCAACTCAAAGAGTGCCATTTAAAGAAGCTGAACTCTCACCACACATTTAGTCAGGTGTTTCTTTCAAGCCAGTGAAATAATATGCAGGCAGCCACCTCCTGCATTTCCAAAGCTGGCCTTCAACAGTGCAGGCTCAGACCAAATTCGGAAGATGATTTGTAAATTATTCCTTAAAAAAATAAGTCAATTCACTTGTCTGTGGTCCCAGGAGCCCAATTTTTACCCCAGTATGATAAGCTGCCTCTCCTGTGACAGAGTTTACAGTTTGAACGTGGCAGTATCAGCAAGCACTTGGCACGCAGGAGGAAAAGCACTGGATAGAGCTGGGCCTCTCAGTCCAAGCAGAAGCTCAGGAGAATGACGTGGTCCTGCTCTGGAACACTGTTCCTTCCACAGGTGATGCACAACCACCCAAAGGGTCACATTTTGTAGCTCAGACCCCTAGTCCTTTCCTGACCAGACAAGAGAGAAATAGATATTTATTATCAGAGCAGTCCAAGCATGAACCTAATAGGTCAGAGGGTGAATCTTGTTGACAAAGATGGAGCTCACATTACTAATATATTTTTCAAAGCAGAACCACAAAGATTTTGTGTCATACATCTAACTTTTCCCCATGTGATAGGGAAGAAGAGTGGTGTGGTGGGAAGAAAGACTGAAATATTTTCCAATCTTGGCATTACTGATACTGCATACTGCTTCTTATAGCTCCTTCCAGCTGAAAAGGCATAAAAGGACCCATATATGTTTGGATTCGTGTGGAGACACATCAGAGAAGGAAAAAAAATCCTCATGCTCCTGTTGCCTGGTTTTCACCATGCAGAGCACAGACTTGGAATTGTGCTATATTATATATTATATATTTTCCTCAGATAGGAATATAGGGGTGTTAGGGGTAGGTCTGAAAACATCTGGCCTGGTCACATTGTGCTTGGCAAGGATGAAAGTTAATATATAAACTCTAATAACCAAGATCTACTGATAGGCAAAAAATGCTGAGATTTTGTTGTGTATACTTTGGGAGAAGTAATTACATTTCATTATATAATCAGTTATACAACATAGATTCTCCTCAAAGTAACTGGTAGCTCCATCCATGAAGACTTTTGATGTGTGTTCCAAGAATTTGTAATAAATCAAACCAGGAATTGACTTTTTTTGGTGGCACAGGTTGGATGGCTTACAAGGAAACAAAAGTTCCCTCAAAAAAACCCCACTGCTTTTAATCAAACACTTTGTTTTAACTGAATTTTTACCAAATCCAAGACTTTGGGCCATACACAGGTCTAGGGAGAGTTTGCTTGAGGCTGGTGGTCTTCAGGTCCTGGAATCCCTTGGCCTCATAGCAGCTCACACGTGCATCTGGTCTGCAGCCACATCCCCATCCTGCTGCCAGAGCCGCTAGCACTGGAGTGCTCCTAACACCTGAGTGCTCCTGGCTCCAAGGCTCACTCCTCCAACAGCTCTGCCTTAGGAAAGGGGGGTGGGGGGAAGTCTGGAAGCTGCTTGCAACCACCCTGAGAGAGTAATGCTTTTGAATATTGTGAAGCCAGCAGAGCTTCCAGCTTGATTGCAGAAAATTAAATAAAAGTTGGATTCTCATCAGAATCCAGACAAGTTGAATTAAAATTAGAAATTATCCTGCAAGCCTTTGTGTGGTGTGTGGTACTCTCAGTATTAAATGTCTTGATTTTCTTCAGGACAGGAAACAGTTTTGTCAGCACACCAGGACGAACTATCAGCTGGTTCTCATTCAAGTCAGAAAGGTCTATGACTGATCAAATCAGTCAAGGAAAGCAGAAAGCAAGCAGAAAGTTAATTTTTTCGGGCCCCTTAGTGCTATATAGAAGTAACTTTCTCCTGTCATCACTGAGAAGCTTTGACATATTTGCTGTGGTCACCACTCAAAATCTTACATTTCAGTGCTTCAGTGCAGAAATGAGCAATGTAAGAAAGAGATAGAAATCCTCCTGGTTCAATCCAAAATCTTGTGTCTTCCTTAAAAGAAAAATGTAAATAACAAAAAAAACCCCAGCAACATTTAAAAGAGTGTGTGAAGAAGGAAAAAAATGGGGGGGACCTTTCTAAACTCTAGCACAAGTAGCTCAGTCCATCTTGTATTACATGTCTGTAGGAGCTGGCCAGCATTAATCTCGATATTTGGTCCTCGAGGCCAACAGTCAGACAATAGCCAGAAACATTAGGGTGAGGGATTGGTGGGGAGATTTAGGCCACCTGACTTGACCCCTCAGATTCATGCACAAGATTTTTAATTCATTTTGTTGTGGTTATCCTGACATTCAATTTCCTTTATTACTATGGCCTGAAGACAGTAATATACTTGAAAGTACATGTATATCTTTACCATAACTTTGAGCTTTTGAGAAGCCCCATTATCCTCAATGAACATATGTGAGTACTTTCCTGGAGACTGGGCATGATTTCACTCACTGGTTCAACTGGGGTGGCCAAAAAAAGAGCCTCATTCTTTTTTTTTTTTTTTTTTTTTTTTTTTTTTTTTTTTTTTTTTNTTTTTTTTTTTTTAATTAAGGAGTGCATGACAATAAAGATTCTGTAAATTATGTCTCCATTAAACCAATAGAGGCATTAATTTTGATGCAGTCATTATTTCTATTTCATGGCTCCAAATTGAAGCAATGAAGGTTTAAAATCACTTCTGGTGTTTTACATAGCTCCACGTGGTGACCTAGTGCAGCTGGATCTGTGACACAGAGATGTATTCAAGGTATTGCCTTGTTTGGGTTATTTAGCTATGTCACTGAACAAGTTCAGAAGGCCTTTTATCAGGAGATTTTCTGCCAGGCTGTGGTCCATGGAAGTCTGTCAGGACACGGTAGGACTGAAAATTTTGGATGTAGCAATCACAAATTTCCTCCAGTGCCTTTAATGTTTTTCTCAGAGGCAGTGTTTTATGGGTTGTCCCCTGCAGTCTGTCCATTTTCAAAAAAATGTAGGAAAACCCATTGTCAGCTTCAAGTTTGGATCCTTATAAATTAATGCAGCAAACTCAAACAGTGTGAAAATATCTAATTCAGTAGACATCTTTGTAAACAGGACACCCTCCTTTCCTACCAGAGTAGTAAGAAATGCATTTCCTTCGTGAATGACCTCCACAAAATGGGCTACATCTATTTAAGCAAAGTTAATTAGGTCATAGCATTTACTTTTTCTGTTCACAGATTAACAACTTCTTATAAATCAAAACTGAAACTTTCCCTCATTTCCAGTACGTAATTTTTAAAATACTTCTGGTGACTATCATAAATAAATTTTTTTAGATTTTAATTTTTTTTACAATACTTGCAATGGAAATCTAATCAATTTAATCAAATTGTAGCTTTTCAAGGATCCCATTTTTCCACATGGCAAGTCTCAACTCTTTTTAATGCTGAAACACCATTTGAATTATTAGAACCTATGTAAGAGATTTTTCTAAGGATCGAACCCACTAGCTCATAAGCATGCATCCTGTAGTTAAGGTCATACTATTGATTTTCATCTGTATGTAAATATATCCATTCAGTGGATCCTAAGTCTACAGCAGAAAGACACTTATGAACATGTTTTCTTATAACAGTTGGAAGCCTGTTCAAGTAAATGCCTTCAAATTCACCAGTTAAATATATTCACAGGTATGTACATATTTATATGTATAAAAATATATTCCCATGTATGTGTGTAGCACTGATTAACATTTGAGAGAGCACCAATCTTTATGGGGTTGCTCTCAGTGCCAAGAAAATAATTAATGGGCAGTTGGAATACTTCTGTAAATTATACTTACAATAATAATATATGGGCTCGAAAAGGGGCCGCAGTAGCATTTTTGGCACAGTGTGAAGCTATTCATTTCTATTTATATCTCTGCAACAAAGTAATTAAACACATGCATAAATCCCCAATAACCTGAGCTGAACTTCAAAATATTTCTAAGGGCTTTGCATAATGGGATATAAGAGATCAGAAAGGGCACAATTCTACTTCCCAGAAAACACTGCTATTTTGACTCTTTTCCATTTTGAAATGGGGCAATAGGATGAAAATATTTTGCAAAAGGAACATTTCATAATTATTTTTATAGCAAAGATTAGCAATTTCAAAGAGATTTGACAGGTAAACCATTATAAAATAGTAATACATAAATTAAAAGAAATCCCTGCAAGATCAATAGAAATGGGAAAAAACCCCAGAGCAAAATATGTTGATGCCCTCCAAATAAATAAAAATGAATTCTCCATCTAAATATTTTCTCTTCTCAACACTATAAAACCAAGATAATCCCTAGAAACACTTCCAGTTTCAAAAAAACCCAGATTCCAATTAATTTTGGTTTTGAGCTGTTTGTGAATGAACAAACCTGTACTATTTGTAGGTTTAGGCATACAAAACAAATCATGATGTCTGTCCTGCCTTCAGCATTCCATTCAGTTTCTACAATGCTGCAGAAATTGATTTTTGTGTTTCTTTATACAATAACTAGAGCCTGGGTTGCATGTTGCATGGTTCCAGGTTATCAAGCAGCAGCTGGGTATTTTCATAATGGAATTTGGGTAAAACCATGCCTAGAAATAATGCACATCATTTTGGGAGTAACTGAATACTGGAAATACATCAACTCTTTGCAGAGAAAAGCAATGAAAAGATGCACAGTTTGAGCTGGGGAATCAAAGGTTCTCAAAATTAGATATATTAAAAAATATGGCCCACCCATTAAAAAAATCTGAATTTAAACCCAACCAGGCTTGCTCACAGTAAAGTACACATCCTTCTGTTATAATTCATGCTGCAGTAGTTCTTCGAAACCCCAAGACTCCAACATGCCCCACACTGCACAATGATCACACATTTACTTATTCATTTATTTATTTATCATAGGGCATTAGATTTACCTGCTCCTGAGTGAACAGGTTAAGCACTGACTACTGAGGATGCCACATAAACCCAGGCAGCCAGCCACAGAAAGTAATTTCAGCCTCAACCTTTGTTTTAAATAAACACCTGCATTTTCATATGGAGAAGAGAATTTGTTTCACAATGAGCTGTCACAGCATGTTTGCCTGCTAATGAACCAAAAGCTCTTTGAATTCTCTCTCCCATTCTTCCCACACTGCAATTTTACCAGCCCTGACTATCCCTTTTAGTGCTTTTTCTTTTTTTTTTCTCTTGAACAAAACCTTCCTGCTTAGACCTGCAGTTGCTCTGTAACACACATTTCATTTACTACAGGGAAAGGCCTTGCTTCCGTTCACAGAAGAAAGAAACAGATCCTTGTCACAGCTGTGTGCAGACAGGTAGTCCCTATTTGATGGTATTTCAGTGGAAATACATATTTGGTGGTCCAGACAGGGAGCTCAAGACAAGGCTTCTCACGGCATCCAGGATCATGGCACAGGATACTGTGCCATATATGACCCAGCCTAGTCCACAGGTGGCTGTACACTCCAGTGCATCAAATCCCCAAAACTTCCAAGGGTGAGGCCCTCCTCCAGCATGAGAGTGTCTGGCATGTGTCAAAGCACGCCCTGCTCCCCACACGAGCCAACCCCTGCTTCTAGCACTGTAAAACCAGACTCAGCCTCTGCTTTTCTGTATCATATTGAGCAGTGCTCCAGTGGGACTTTACACAAGAACATCTGTTTGCTTTGGGCTCCTGGATCAAGGCAAGTCCTTTGGCAATTATGGCATTTAACCTTTCTGCTCCCCCAGATTCTCGCTGGGGAGAAGCACATATTGAAGAAGTGATGTTATGCAAGCACAAGGCTTTTTTAACCTAGGAAATTTCCCATGGGGCCCATTATATCCTATGAGGAAGAACAACTGAGTCATTTTTGAGTATAGGAATTTAGCATAAAAATAGCCAAGAAATCCTTAGCTTGAGCATCTGTCCCAAACTCTCCCCTCCTCCCTTTTCTTCTGCCTTCCCATCATGCGTGGGCTTTCCCCTCAGCTCATTCAGTGTTTTCCTTGCCTGCATTATACTACCACATGTATCCCCCCTAAGCCTTATTTCATGGCAACATGAAAGGGACTCCAGAGGCGCTCCCTTTTCCCCCAGCTTAGCATAGGAGAGCCTGCCTGGGCACCCACCAGACTGCTGGGGGTGTGATGATAAAGAGTGTCTGTGGCAGCCAGGGCTGGGGCATGAGAGTGAGAGAACAGCCTGGGGAGGGGAGGGAAGGGAGCTGTGGAAGGTCTCTGCCGTCCAGAGCTGTGGTGACATGTGCTCACAGAGATGTCAATGTCACCATGGAACATCTTCATGGGGTGCCCCAGTAACCCTCAGCACTCCACTACTGGAAAAATCTCTTTTAAGCTCTGACTTTCTTCTAAATCCTCCTTCCCTGAGCATCAGACTCCACACACCACACTTTTTTTCT